>BMAW01053571.1:124226-190564 GCA_019974015.1 Nephila pilipes | reverse complement strand
TGTAAGAATTGGAAGAGGGAGATGTTAGCTAAGGTGTTATCCTCGTACTTTGACCGAGGCTCGAAATTACGAGGTACGTCACCAATAGTTTTCTACAGAGTACCAGAAATAAATTGTCCTTTATTAATATCATTAAACATTAGCAACATGTTCTGATTTTCACTGATTATACAGGGTTCGGTCCTACATCGGATATTATTACATCGAAACTGCAGATTCATTTTCAAAACTAGCTGTCACAGATGTTGAGGGAATAAGCGTTCCTACCTATCTGTCGTATATAGTTAAGAGTTTAAGATGTTAGATTCTATTGTTTCTGACTGGGTTTTCTGTTGGTCAACTAGTAATACCGGTATTCGTATTCAGTGCTATATTCCAAGACCAAATTATACATTTTTTGAAATCAATTCATGTTTTTATTACTTGCTCCTTTACTGGTCTTATTTCTGCAAGAAATTTTATTCTCTTCGTTTGTTATTTAAATCATTTTAATTTGGAAAGTACAAATTTATATTTCTATGGCTCTGTTAGAGATGCTGACTACTACGCTTCCTCTCACCATTTCACCAAAGATTTTCATATAAATTGTTCTGTTGCTGAAGTGAAACCTGTTTAGCTGTGGTCTGTGTGTGAAAACCCTAACTTCTATTTCAAGCTCAAATCCTGTAATTCTAACGGCTCTTAATATTACTGAATAATTTTCATAATCGTTTCAATTATTGATTACATTTCTGAATATTTCAATTTCCCTTATCCCCTGCTTAAAAGTGCTTATCTTGTATAAATGTACATGTTTTTTTGATTAAAACATCATTTATAGTTCCCGAGATTGATGATGCTTTGTATAATGAGTCATTTAGGCAATTATACGTTGCCTGTTATAAGTCTTATTTCTACAAGGTAATCTACCGTCAATTTTGTATTTCTGTCTCATACATTTCCTGATCAGTAAACACATTGTAAGTTATTTTTTAATTATGAATTGCAAAATTATGTAAAATCTTATGTTCTTGGTTAAAACATTTACTGTTATATGTTACCTTTTATTGATGTAAATTATTTTCGTCAATAAATGCTGAGTGTGGGAATATTGTCTATCAGGAAGCCAGTTTATAGCTCTAATTCCTTTTGGTGAGTTCTGTCTCCTTGGACATTCTACTAATAGACCTCATGTTGCTTCTCAGTGCGACTTTAATAAACAATCACAATTACATTCTTGATTCTTCATTACATATGATTTAAGATAATATAACAATCGGTATGTTAAATAAAATACTTAACTGTACGTCTTAATTCAATCAAATAAAATAATTTTGGCAACATTTATTATGACCTGTATTTGAAAACTATGTTCGTTAATGGCGAAAGTAGGCTTCATTTATAGGTTTAAAAAAACGATAAAAATTTTAAAAATATTCAACTATGATAATTTGTAGTTAACGAAAACAGTACTCCCATTTGATAGACAACCAAAACATTTGTTGTATGTATGAATATTTGAAAGGTAAATATAATTTCCTTTTTTCAAGTATAAGATCTATACTTTTAGGTATTGACTCAGTAACTAGCCTTCTGAAGAGTTTGATGCACAATAACCCATTGATAATTTTGCTATCACATTTATTATATTAAACTTTTTTTAACGCATGAAATTTAATTGTTATGCTTAAGATTAGTAAGAAAAGTTTTTATGTTCCGGGGATCTCGAATTATTCTTTGTTAAAATCGTGTTATGTGCTAATACCTGGAGAAAATATTACACACATTATGTCGTATCTCTACTCATCTCGTTTGTCATCTGAAATATTAGTCTAAGCACTATTATAAATTTCTATTTAATTCCAAGCAGAGATGGAATAATTATAACAGAGACACAGTAGTAATTCCAGAAATACTCTTCAAATTACTTATCAATAAATTACTTTTCAAAGTCTCCTTTATTATTTCTCTAACTAGGAGAATGTTCTATTTACCTTGTTCAAATTCACTTTTCCTCTCCACGAATTTTAACTACTTCTATAAAATATGATAGATTACTCTAACCGAGATACAATAGAGAAACTTCAACCAGACAGTATCGGATTCTAGTCTTTATAGATCACACATTTACGCAAATAACTTCCATACATTATTAAAAGTTTTCACTTTAAAAATTTCGCTATTATCATAAACTTTGTATATTAAATTCAATTATGTTTGTCTTTTATTCGCCTTGAATACAATTATTCACTACATTTATAATATTTACCTAATCTATATAATCGTGTTTCATTTGCCTGGATTGGAGTTGGAAACTTAAATATAAAGACTGAATGCACTTCCAGATGTTAGTTAAAGGAAAGTTCACGAATAGCTCATGTTACTTCATCATAAAAGTTGATGAAAAGTTCATTGAATGTTTCGTAAATTATATCGAATTTGATGTAAATTATATCGAAATCCTTCGATATAATTTACCTTTACAGCAAAAAAAATAACTCTTGTAAGCGAACCAAATATCTGTTAACGAATTTATCAAGCAGCTATCAAGTTAGCTTGTATGCGAATATTCTAAATGTTTTCCCCAGTCATTTAAATAGTTTATTAATGTATGTTACGAGCAAGGCAGTTCAAAAAGTTTACTTCAAATACATGTATCAGAAATATTAGAAAGTATTTTCTTGCAGATTTATCTGAAAAAAAACTGGCTGAATCTTTTCGAATTTCCTAAAAAGTATTACACAGAAGTTTTACATATTGAGTTGGATACATTAGAGGAAAAAAAACAAACGATTAGAAATCCAAACAAAAAGCATTTAACTCTGTGGGAAAGTACTCCAGAATTTTCTGAATTCCATTGAGGTTGGATTGTATGAATCTATTTTCGCCTTCTATTATAAGAAGTACCTTTTTTGTTGTTCCTGTTTTTGGGTTAGAAAATGGTTTGAATGACATAATTGAAAGAAAGTGTTACGAATTCTGACCTTAATTTGTGTGACGATTGTGAACAGGAAATTAGATTCGTCAGAACATTTTATATCCTTTTTGTTACATGATTTCTCAAATTAAAGTAAACAGAATTATTTAACACAAAGTATCAGTGAAGCAAGTTTGAACTGAAATTAGCGAGACTCTATTTTAACATAAAATAATTATTAATTAAAATGACAAACTCTAGTTGCACAAAAGTATATTTTCCTCTTTAAAAGTACAAACATTCAAGGCAATAGATTTTACTCCAGATTTTCTACTAGATCATAGTTATATAATTAAACAGAAATGATACATAACTTCATTTTTTCAACTTTGAGAAACTATTGCAAGAGTACTGTAAGAGGAAAAAACTTCAGAACAGAACAAATTCAATTACAAATTCATAAAGCATAATACAAGCGAACTGGATACCTTTTATGCATTTTCGAGATTCCTCTCATTAACTCCATTACCCTATTAATTATATATTGGGAGAGACAAAAGCACGAATAATATGGTAAATTACTGTAATTTATATTACATCAAGGAAAAAGAGCGCCTTTCCTAACATAAGCACATCTCATTACAGTGACTCAAAAAGGTAAATTGCATCATACATTGAAGAGGGATTAATTAATTAATTTAAATTACAGTCATAATTTTAATTAAAATTTTGATATTAAAAAGGTTTTTTTCTTTCCACTATATATTATAATATAGTATATCTTTGTTAAAAAATTATATTACATTTTAGATTTTTATCAAAATTATTTTCAAATTTCAGACCAATGAGTATGAAAAAAATATCCTTTTAATGCTAAAAGAATGCCTCAAACATTTGATAATATAAATATTTCTAAGTACTGTTCAAATATATGCATGAAAATAGATACTTAATTATATTCTAAGTCTAAATTTTAAAAAGAAAATTAATAAAAATAATAGCATTATAAAAATAACGATTACATTAAAGGTACATAAGAATCGGAAACAAAAACAAAGAATCTGAAAGTTTTGATGTAGAGAGTTCACTATACTGAAATCCCTAAATTCAGATTTGAAAACAATTCCACCAATAATTCAAACAACATTCGAAGTCAAAGTAAAAAATTGAAATTATGTACACCCTTTAGTCGTATTCTAATTTATGAATTTAGTAATCTACATAAGCTCTGTTTGAAAATGGAAAAAGGCTATGTGCAATAAGTTTTATATTTAAATGATAGTAAAACGTAATAAAAATTGATTAAATTTATTAAAGAAAAGATTAAATAAAAAAAAATTAAGTAGTATTTAATTATAAAAATTTTAATAAATTCAATGAGTCCTTAACAATATTTGAACCAACTACTTGATGCCCTCTTTTGTATGATCCACCAGCAGAATTGTCTAAATATATCTTCATTTATCTATTAGATTAGAATAATATTTCAATTCTAGGCTGGCTTAGAGGCTTCAATACTTATGCTGAAATCAAAATGTGTTCTTATAATTGATAATTTACTTCTAATTATATTTAAACACAAATAATTAACATGTCAATTGTTTTATTAATTAAGTATCACAATTACGGTTGTTATTAACCTTAATAGCAACAAATTTGATTTTTTTTTTAATTCATTGTAACAAATAGCACATCTTTTATGCCATATATTTATTGAAATCACTGATGTGATTTTAAAAATATTCCATCCATGACCACCCGTTAAAGAATCCAAGCAAATAATATTGAAAAATATAACGATTTTTTTTTATAAACTAACATAATTTACATGCATTCATCGTAAGATAATTTTATTTTTGAAGGAATTTGTCGGATTGAAATGATATTTCAAAGTGAGTTAGTACTCACCAACAACAAGAAGCGATTATAGGCTGAGGTAAGACAAAATTTATTCTTCAGAATACAAAATCATTGTAACTCTAAATAGGATATTTGTATGATATTTATTCTAATGCCTTCTGTCATTCGTCATATTAAGGAGTCGTGTAAGCTATTAAAATTGTCATACATCGACTCTCCCCTTTCAGATTAAACTTTTGTTGCAGTGGTGGTACATTAACAGAATGTCCTATGAGATCACATAATTATTTAAGAATCCAATGGGTAAAAGATATGGCAAAGATGTTGGCCATGGGCATGGTGTCTATGGATCCGAGACAAGCTCTTTAAATGGCTGCAGTCTGAATACTATAGATGTCGTGTTGAAATAGAGAACTGGAATAAATTTTCACTAAAAAGGAATGACCACCAGTCGAAGGGTGTTAATAACTGCCTTTAGATAATAAAGTGGCTCTGAAGAAGTCCATTGGTTATCGTCATCGAATAAAATAGCACCATATACAATTACATCCTATTTTCTAGAAAATGACGAGTGACAACAAATTGAACTAACCACGTTTCATTCACACACGAGTTTGCTGATCATTCTTACCAATACAAATCCGAGACTCATCATTAAAGATGACTTTTTACTTTTCAATATGGTTCTATGCTGTTTTTTCTTGGAACCATCGATGCCCCTGACGGCGTGGTTGTGGCTGCAGAACCAATCTCCGTAACAGTTATCATGTAAACAGCCTGGAAGCATTAAGTCATTTGCAAATGGAAGTTGCACTTATAGGATGATGCAGATAATGTATTCCTATTCTCATAGTGTCTACATTATTATTATTAGTGTGCTTGTCACTTGTCAGGTAATTCTTCCATCTTCGAAATTTGTGGTCCGCATAGCTCTCCCTAAACCTAATTCTACTGAAAGGTAAATTCCTTGAATCCAATATCACCCACATCTTGAAACTGTTTCAAACGCAAGGTTGATATGGTGTGCAATCTGACTTATTGATCATCTGACTTCATGTAGTCCTACAATGTGACTCTTTTAAAGGAATCCTTGAAATCAAATGGTTGCTGTTCTCTTTTCAAAGGTACAATAAACTGAAAAGCAATAAAATAAACGAAATTACACTCGTTACAAACAAATTTATGTTGTTTGGGGAAATATTTTAATGGATCCTAGTTCTTAATTGACGTCAACGCGGTCGACACACTAATCACTAGCGTATCTAACAGAGGCTAAATAATTTCTTAATTGAATTATATAAAGTGGATATAACTGTTCATGTCGAGTGAAAAGGCAGTATAAACATTAAGATACCAGAAAAAAATTAGTCTTATCTAAAATTATCTTTTTCTTCTTTTTGGCTCAACATATTAAATCTTAATGTAATTTCCCGCTACAATACTCTGAAATAATTTATTTGAGGCAAAATAAATGAAATATTTACTTGCTGAGTTCCTATATATATATATATATAAGGGTATTTTTCTTTATTAATAATATGAATTCCCATATATATTATAAATTTCATTTAAAGTAGAGTGTATTAATTATTTTACACATACTACATAAAAATAATATACACAACAAGTAACTAAAAATTAACATAACTATATGTACGTAAAGAATGTAACATTTAGCAAAAATGCATGTAATCAAGTAATATAAATAATATTACCACAATACTATATGTATAATAATAACACACTAAATAATTGTATTTAACAATAAAATGTAAGCAAAATAATAATGTAATTCAATAATTCATCCAACTACAAAGTAAACAATATTATTGAAATAATTTACCTAATATTCTAATAAATAGAAACATCTCTATGACAAACATAATAATGTAATAATTAATAATGCCAAAATAATACATATTATAATATTAATGATAAAAATATCCCATTAATACACTATATTGTACTGTATTAAATAATATTATATTTCATATAAAATGTCAATTACCATACAAACAAAAAAACACAAAATTTTCATTGCTCCATTTTTGAGTTTAATGATACAAAAATTACAAATAAATCAAAACCAATATTTCTTAAAAAATATGAATAAATATATAAAAAACAAAAAAATATTATTAATAACAAAGTTTTCAATGAACATTATCGATTTATTGGTTTCTTATAAAACGGCGCACTATAGAAAAACACGAAATCTGTTGGAGTCGAACTTCATCTTCTGAACCTCTTTCAAGTGTCGAGAACAACACCTGAGCTTGCGCCTCCTTCTCTAACATCCACACCACATCAACAAGAGAACTTTGAGCCTCGTCAGATTTAATGTGTATCTGCCCCAGCTACACGGTGGGTCTTTTGTGCCAGAAAGGCTCGAAGTCTCTTCTCAATGTAAACCGCCGCCCACGAGTCGGCGATCATAACCATTATCTTACTGCGGGCATTACTGAAACGTTATCGGTTCATAGATCATCGGTTCACAGTATAGATTTTCTGTACGCTACTATATAAAACTGTAATTATAAGCTAGATAATTCGCATTGTTACGCAATAAAAGTTATATATTTATATTGTTTTATAACATTCTTCTAAAGTAAGCAAAATAAACTCATATCTTAGATTTGTTTAAACAGTGTTCGCACTCGTAGAAAACTTATAATAAATTACCATCAACATTTATTGTACCAAAATATTAATATTTAAAGTTTTCTTAGAAAATATCTTTAAGGCACGCGATATTGAGGATAATACTTCTTACTTAAATACTTCTTTATCAATATTAATATTTCATAATATATTTTTATCAATATTTGCAAACATAACATACAAATGTATTCATGTTCTGTGCTCTGCAAATTTATTGCAAATATGATAAAGATATTTCTTTTTAAGACCAAGCACTTTCCTTTTTTTTAATATTCTCAACTTCAGGCACAACATAAAATTTAGAATTTCCTGATAGTTATTTAAAAAAGCAATGGCTAAAAGAGCAAGTTTATTTTTATTGGGTTCATAAATTATTTCTAATGCAAATATTTGAAGAGCATTACGTGTATAATTATGGATGTATTTTATTAATGTTAAATATTAAAAGCTTATAAAATGGTTTTTATAAAATTTCAGTTCCATATTTTCATATGTGTAATTAATATTTCGATATAATACCTAAATAATTTATTTAAGATATAACTGGGAATAATTAATAATAATATACACGCAATTTATCTGTATTTTTCCAAACAGCTGAAGCACATTTAAGAACATTAAATAAGTGTTTACAAGTAGGGAATTCTTTAGAGAAAGAAATGTTTGTAATACACTTAATAACATATATAATTTAACTCAGAATAGATTTTGTCACTATTATTCCAAAATTAATAAAATGGTTATACCAATTTATACGATTTTGCTTGTACTTTCGATATTTACTTTCAACTTTCAAACTGCAATTATTATTTTCATATGTGAGAAAAATTATATATATATATATATATCGATATATATCGATATATATAAAATAAACAAAGAAAGTGTAGAAATATCTTTATCATTTTATTTTTTTTATAAAATCTATCATTAAATAATATTTAGATTTGTATATATTTTTGCCTTTTAATTCTGAAAGTCACAGAAAAGTAATTATTTATTTTAATTTGGATATGTACCTCAAATGTTAATATCAAAGAATAATTGAAAAATAATGTACAAACTATAATGAGCATCGGTTTCTGAATAAAATACAAAAAAATATCTCTTATGTGTAAAGCAAAATGGACTAATGTGTTTTAAATATTTTTAGCTTTTCTAATTTTTCTTAAAAAGAAATTAGTTGATACTCCTCAGTTAGCTTTGAAATAGTGTTTGACAAAATAATGTTATTAAAACAATGTATCTCATGTTATGTTTCTAATATTCGCGAGATGAGGCTAATTTTACCCATAGAGGATCAAAATTTCGCTTTATGGCCTTATAGTATTGATCATATAATTTTTTTCGGAATTTCATATGTCTCAATAACATCAGTAATGTTGATAGACGACTCCATAGCAATACAAATGTGTGATTCATCACTCATGAACAGGAGATCGTCATTTTGCCCAAAAACTGCTATTATCTCATATGCGAAGATCAGTTGCTGGGCGTAATCTCTGGGCTTCTACTATCACATAACGGCCAGTATATAAAAGTGAAATTGCAGGTCTAAGTACAAAATACGTCTTACAGGATAATTACTGAGTTCAGGTTTTTAATAATGTTTCCGAACAGATCAGCAAGAACTTCGCAACACTGCGTGTTTGACTTTTTCCGCAATTTTAATGGTTTGATTCTTTCGTAAAGTCCTTGACAATCTTTTACGAGTGGGAACAATCTGTCATGAGTGGGGACTGTTTGATTCCCTTGGATATTGAAATAGTGACGAAATTCACTCTGAATTGATTCTTCTCTTTGGACTAAATGAATGGACGTGAAAACACGAAGCTCTATCATACAGTTTTCATGGATCCGTAGGGGTAATTATATAGGCAAGATTAAACCACACTTCAAATGACTCAGATTAGTAGTTTCGAATGATTATGGACAATTTATTATTTAAGGCATTATTGTTTACCTTTTGATGTAGTATTTTCGGTTAGAAAATCCCTCTCTCAAATGGAATAAAAATGAAGTTCGCTCAAATACAAAATTAATAGCTAATGTGTAAATGAAAGGATTACGATTTGTATCACAAAGTTATCAAGATAGTCATGAATAGGAAAGCAAGCTCATAGACATGGAAATATGCAAAGTTTGATTATCTTGAAAATGACTTCAGATAACTCTGATCAGTTGTGCAGTGAGTACGATGAATCCACTAGTTCGAGAGAGTTTCTACTCGTCTGAGATGAAGTCAATATATCCAGGGCTTCTATGAAGAGAAGGAAATCTGGACTGGTACAAAAAAAAATTACAATAGATATTCGGAGCTGTAAAATAGACAGTACATTTAGGCAAATACTCTATGTTCTGTTTTACTGTGTATTTCAGATGACTGTGCGGAGATAAATATCAATACCACAGATGCACATTCACAACACTTTACATGTATGCGAACTTGCAGAAATCCTTGCTCTAATATGCCTCCCTGTGGCAAGATGAGAATTCGCAAGTGGTTCATGGCTTAGGGAGAAGGTGGAAAGTGGTTCACGAACTGCAGCCACAGTTTCAAATGAATAAAATTAAAGATGTGATTCACGAACTTAAGGCCATCTACTAATCATTGCTTGTAGTTTGGTTTCTCCACCAGGTGCAGATTTAGGATTATCCAGGTTAATCTCCAGATAGGCTGCTGTTGATAGAACATGTCGATTCCTCAGCAGCTATAAATGACCTAATTTTACGTGAGTAAATTAGCAGCGATCATTTGTAATATTGACATTGAATTAGATTATAAACTCTTAGAGTAGTTTTGAAGAAAGTAATTCCTTATATTTAAAACTTGGTGTTTAATAAATTGAGATTATGTTTTTCACCTGTCTCCTCATTAAATGATGACCTTCTTGTCTCATCAATATCTGTTTAGGTTTATCAGCAATAACCACTGAAATGAATAACAAGAAAATGCGTTAAAATGTAACTTCTTTAATAATGTACAAAATTTGAGTCCTGATTTCACTGATGCAATAGCGTTTATGTACTGGTAATTCAAATAAGCAGTTCCATGATGTCGTGTGTTAGATTCATAATATTAGTACCACTTCATATGTTTGCATTGTCATAAATGCATGGTTCCAAGTAATATCCGTGTCTTACCATTTAATTTTCATACAAACTTTATTAAAAAGTAAATAAAAATAAAACTCTGAATGTAACTAATGTAAAAAAAAATTTCAAAATGTGTTACAAAATTTAGTATTTCTGACTAAATAACTGAAGAGGAAAATATGTGATTATTTTTACGCTTGTCAGCTGTAGCTGAGACAGCAAGCTGATCATTTTATATAATCTCTTATATATATTAATTTAACAAAACTCTATCATTACATGAATTTGTTCCATTTCACAAAGAAATAAATATTTTTTTACTAATTTTTATAATGTACATTATTTGAAATATTTTTAATACACTTATTGAAAAAAAAACAAATAATTTTTCCAGGAAATTTAAGATATTCATTTAGAAAAAAACAAAAATGATTCTTTAATAAATAGTTAAATTTAAAAAAAAATATTTTATCTCATTCAAAAGAAATTAATTATAAATATCTTTTTTTTAAGAAAAAAGGCTATTCCTTGATTTTTTTAACTACATTTACGTAATTTAATTCTTAAGTATAATTTTTTTTGTTCCTCTGTTCCTTTATCTATGATAAAAATTAAATAACTGAAACTCATACATAATTAGAAATAAATTATTTTAACTTTACGAAAGATTCTTTGATTCACAAAATGTAATGTGTTTTGGGAAGCACTGTATATTGTAAAAGGAAAAATAACTTAGTTAATAAAATAATTCATTAAAATTTAATATGCTTATCAATTTACCTGAAGAAACTATTTTTTCTTTAAGTTTTTGAAAATGAAACTCTTTTCTTTTGTATCAGAATTATTCTTATTTTATATTCTATTTCAGATTAAAAATTAATTATACCTGTTTTAAATTCGGAATGAATGCATAATGAAATTATACATCGTTTCTAACGATAGATATGTTATTAATATAAATAAACAAAAAAAAAAGTTTATATAACTTTTTTTAGCAATTTTTATTTTTCTTCACTAATGTGTTAAATATATTAATAAATATGTTACACATGTTATTTTAATTCAATAAATATGATTAATAATATTTCAAGCTCAATTTATTCTTGGAATTCCTTATAAAAACAGGATTAAAAATAAACATAGCAACATCAAAGCATTTTAAATTATTTTTTAAAGTTTAAGTTATTTATGTTGTTGTAAGTCAATATCATATATATATATATATGTAACATTTTTCCTGTCGACTTTATGTAATGCAACATAATATCAAATACAGTCGAGGCTTAGTGAACTTTCATTTTTATTTAAAGCTGTGAGAGAGAGACCATTTTCATTAAGTATTTGGTTACATCATTTTGGTAAGAACAGAACAGTTGTATAAAAAAGAGCAAGCGCAGTATGAAAGAGAGAGAACGTTTTTCGTTGCGTTTTTGCTTATATACTAGGGAAAATTCCCATCAAACGTCATAAGCACGTGGTAAGAATAAGGGGATTCCAGGGAAATATAGTAGATAGGGAATTAAAAAGGGATTGTTTTTGATAGATTTATAATTAGTTTAAGCAGAATTAATCCTTTTCAAGAGCGCGTGATGTAATAAATTATAGGATACTTTTGGAAGGGGATCAGGAAATAAGAATGAACTCTTTACTTTTGTATTAGGGAATGAGATAGAATAGAAAGTTAAGTTATTATTTAGGGTAATTATTGAATTAAAAGTTAAATCATTTTTATATATATATATATATATATTGACTTGCTGGGTTCCATATTTTCATTTATTTTTCTTTCATTGTTACATTTCTTTCCGGATTTTTGTCTTTTTAAATTATTCTTTCATAAATTTTCAGGTATATATATATATAGGATAATTATAATTAAAGTTGATGTTTCAAAACACTATGAAAAAAGAACGACTGATCAGAGTGACGTCAAATTTGAACGGAAAATTATTGAAGAAGGAGAAAACGTATAGTATATGAAAAAAAAATAATTCCAAATGTTAGCAACAGATGGCGTTGTAAGCAACATAATTTAAAAGGGTTCGATTGCAAATGACAAATGAATCGTAAAACAACGACTAAGGTGTATGTTACTCGTTGAACCAAATTTACTGTTCAGTGTGCATGACTGCACAGGTGAGATATTGTTGATCACGTAAGCCCATCCACCACGGCAAGATTATATCACAACGGATGGGAAAAATCGTTTTTTAATTGTCCTGATTCCAAAAACCGCATAAAAAGCATCCACCAAATCAGTTTTTAAAATTAGAGAGACTGGCGCAAAACATGTTCAATATGCTGTCCACGGTTGTGTGCAACAAGATGAATTCCAGAAACAGCATGTTCTACAATTGATCGAAGTGTCTCCGGGGTCACGTTCAGAAGGTGTTGTACAGTACGTGCCTTCATTTCAACTAAGTGTGCAATCGGAGCACTGAACACAGCATCTTTCAGATAGTCCCGGATGGATTAAGTTCAGGTGATCGGGGCGGCCAGGCTGTAAGGGAAATAACGGCTGATAATTCTATCATTTGTGAAATGCGATTTCAGCAGCTGCTTCACTGGATTTGCAAACTGCGAAGGAGTGCCATCTAGCATAAAAATTATCCTATCCACAGATCCACGCTGTTGAAGATATAGAATGACGTGATTGCGCAAAAGACACTCATAGCGCTGACCAGTGAGGGTAGAGGTAACAGGACCGAAAGCACCTATATATTTATATAAATTGATTAATTCTCTAATTATTAGTTATGTTATTTCTTGTGGGAGTAGTATCAAAAAGTATCTAACCCAAACCTGTTTAGATACCAATATCGTATTAGCTTGGTGCTCACATAGTATTAATAAACAGAGTGATATCTTCATTCACATGAAATTTGTGTAGCAGCATCTTATTCAACTGAATGATCAGTGTGCTAGCATTTATCGTCAAAAAAAATTAACTATTGGCTATCGGGTGGTGTCACTAACTTTTAGAATCCTAACTACGGAAAGAGGTAGATGGACAGTTTTTTACATGTTGACTGGATTTCATCCTGATTCAATAAAAAGGCGGATTTATAAAAATATGCCATTTAATTAATATATATATATCTATATATATATATATAAAGTATTCACAAAATTAAATTTTGACCATAGGGTATTCTTATTACATTCATAGCTATCATATCGTTCGTTGCCTCTGCACAGATTGGTGTGAGTCACTTAGATAAGGTCACAAAGCAAAGGTCAGGTTCGTAGCACCCTGTAGTGTAGGGAGGTGTCACGAATGCATAAATCCTACTGCTCGACCAGTTCTAAGCGTTTATGATTCCATCGACATTTGATCATGACCTGAAAACCTGATAGAACATAAGTTTAGAAGTGAAACAAGATTTTTACAAAATACATATGAAATATAAAGATTACAAAAATTTCAGAAAAGTACATTCAAAAAGGAATATTATTGAGAACATACGGTTGTGTGTGTTTCTGTTTGTGTGTATTTTTCTGATTTTATCTTCTGTGGGGAGAAATATTACATTAGATCAGCAGAGGTGGTAGTTACATTTAGACCTGCATAATTGTCTATTCTCAATAACCTATATATTTCTGAGCTTAATTTTAGTAAGTCGAGATCCAAGAAATTAGGTCTGAGTTTAAATCATTAGGCCGGTATTAAATGATCCATTTGGAATTGCGGAGCCTTTATTTTTCTCCTTTTATTATATATTGCTGCTTGGTTCTTAGACGGAATCTTTAGAATACGTCGTTTCGCATCTTGATGGATGTTTTCCCTTTGATCTAGATATTCTTCTTCTAGCTCCTCCATTAGTACGTCTCTGATGTTTATGAGTTCTTTGTTTCTCATTTGAATGCCAGTTAGGAGTTCAAATGGTGTCTCCTTAGTACTACGACTCATAGTACTGTTTAGAATTCTTTGAAGCCAGTCTACATATCGATACCATTTTTTTGTTATAATTGGCCAATACTGCGTTAAGTGTGCACTGGATTATTTCAACTTGACTGTTACCTCGTACAACTCCAATGGTAATTTGCAGATGTTACATTAATTTTTTACACAATAGTCACTAAAGTCTCTTTGATATAAATGCAGATCCTCAATTGGTTCTCATTCGTTAGGGCTGGCAAAATGTATTTTGATGTACTTTCAACTTTTTTTTATAGTTTCTTCTGCGGAAACAGTTTTTACTGGGTATTACCAGGTGAATTTTGTAAAAGCTTCAAACATCGTCTCAATGTGCATCTAGTTTTTGTTTGCGGGTGGCAATATTTCAAAAAATCGACATGATAAGTATTTAGAGGTGATTCATCTTTAGGTATTGTATTTAGAAATCATTCGTTTATTCCCTACTTTCTATTAGATAAAATGCAAAGTACACAATTAACTATTACATGCAGCGTACATTTCGATAAATTCGGATTACAGAAATGCTTGTTTGTTCACTGCTTCATTTTTTGTAGCTGGAAGTGGAAGTGACCTTTTTCAAGAACTAGTTTAATTAATTCAGTCTGCATACCGCTAGGGGAAATTTTGAGTTCCCATTACTCAACGAATTTATATAGTATCCCATTTTTTTAAAAAAAATGTGATTGCTCACTTCCTAGAAGTGTCTTTACTTTGCTAATATTTTCTTTTTCAAATTGTGCTTTCTTCAATATGGTGATCATCGTATCATCCTTATTCATCATGGCCGGATATCTGCTCAAAGTGTCCACTGGCTTCATCCTTTCACCTGGTTGGTGAATTACTTCATATTAAAATTCTTAAAGCAGTAATGTCCATCTAAAAATGCCTGTAAATAACACATCAATCAATAACTCCCGAGACTAACCCAGAGATGGCGCTCGTAGTAAACCAGTAACCAGGTCTTTCTAGAGTACTAACTTTTGCTTGAAACGTGTCAAAATTTTAAGTCGATCGGACCAGAAACAGCTGAGTTATCGAGGTTGGAGTAAAGTCGTTTTGTAGTTTGTTTAAAAAATGGAAAAAACCGAGTTTCGTGTTCTGATAAAACATTGTTTTTTAATGGGTAAAAACACCGTGCAAGCGAAACAATGGATTGAAAAATGTTACCCGGACTCTTGTCCATCAAAAGCAACGATTTGTCGGTGGTTTGCCGAGTTTAAACGTGGTCGTACCGACACAAATGACGCGGAACGCTCGGGTAGACCTGCGGAAGCCGTTACACCGGAAAATGTGAGTGAAGTGACAAAAATTATAATGAAAGATCGTAAAGTGAAGCTCCGTGAGATTGCTGAGATGACACAGATATCATATGGAAGTGTATTTACTATCCTTCATGAAAAATTGAGCATGAAAAAGGTTTTTTCCAAGTGGGTGCCGCGATTGTTTTCGATGGAACAAAAACAGCAACGAGTCGATGATTCAGAAAGCTGTTTATCGCTATTTACTTGCAACAAAAAAGATTTCTTGCGAAAAAAAAAAAAAGAAAAGAAAAGAAAAGATTTGGAAAAGCGTTGGAACGATTGTATCACCCTAAAAGGTGATTAACAAAAGGTGTTATGTTGATGAATAAAAAAAAAATTTGCAAAAAAAATGTTGTTTTCAATGTTAGTCTCGGGAGTTATTGATTGATGTGTTAGGTCTTTCTTGATCATGGTTTTTCAGATCACGGAAGCAGAATAATGATAGCACGGCTGATAGTCCACTATGCTGAATGATATAGGTTTATAGCGAGTGATCAAATTATTAAAAGCTAATTTGCAATGACAGTTGGAAATACAGATAAATCCTTACTGTAACAGTTAAAGTATACAAATAATTAAGATGGTGAATTAAAATAAAGTGAAATCAATACACATACACACTCTCTCTCTCTCTCTCTCTCATTCTCTCTCTCTCACACACAAACACACACACACACACACACATATATATATATATATATATATATATAATTAAAATAAAATTTCATTGATATCAAAATAGTTGAATAAATTTAAATATAATGAAACATGAAATAAAATAAAATAAAACAAAACAGATTTTCCATAAGATTACAATCAAAACAAATGTAAGTTTTTTAAGTTATAGAAAAAGGTAAAAGAAAAATGAACGAGTTTTTTAATTGCAATCAAAAGAGAATAAAATTACAACACAAAAGAAGTATGAAAAAGTACAAACACATGAAGGAATAGCTCACATAGGAAGCCAGAAGATAAATTTTAATATTTCACTAAAGGCTGCCTAGACGATGAAAACGAATCAATCATAATCGAAAATGATCACTAACATTTACTCAATCTGAATTGGCTTATAAGGATTTTATTGCTTCTTTATAGGTTTTTTAAAAATTCATACATTTTAAACATTACTTCATACTAAAGAAATAAGTTAAAGTATAAGAAATCAACTAAAACATATATAGATAATTAGAAGTATAAAAACATTAACTAATGGAAACAGAGAAAGAATAATCCAATATGTAAAACAATCGGATTTAAAAAAGATTAAAAACTCAGAGTACACAAATTAAATGCAAACTAATAATGATATAACTGATGCTGAATATTTAGATATATCTTTACATTTAGAAGATTATAAACTATTATGTAAAATATATAACAAAAGAGAACATTTCTCCTTCCAATTTGTAAAACTCCTTTATATTTTTATATATATATATATATGTAAGTATGCATATTATTGTATATGTAAAATATTTAGTAATTCTGTTTTTAAAAAATATTTAACTCAAATCCTCCATATTTAATATTTCCACTTATACGTGCAACTTTATCTTTTGGAATATGATTCACAAGGATTACTTCTCAATCCGACTTGTGAGTCTAAATATCCTGGGTCCCTTAGGAAATCCACACACCAGAGAAGACAAACCTTAAAGTAGATTTATGGGTACCATATCCTGTTTATTAACTTTTTGCAGATAATAGTTCCTCTGAAATATGAGGTGCACTATTTCTTAGAGATAAATGCTTGAAACAATTATATCTTACTTTTGAATTATATCTTACTTCTTATTTCTGAAGTTATTTGAAGAATATTTGATGAATCCGAACACAGATAAGCACAAAATTGTTAAATTGATATGCAATATAAGCAAACAGATGAATCATATATAAATTTTCTTAAACAACTTTTCTGTAATAAAGTATATATATATAATATTTTAGAAATATTTTGAACATGGGTAAGAGTTTTACGATTATGATTTCTAAAAGTATTTATTTCACTAAAAGAAAGAGTCTTTATGAAGTCAGTTATTACATTAATCATCTAGCTATTAAATAGATTAGACCAATTAATGTATTTATTGAGTATAAAAAATATATTTATAAAATAATGATATGATAAAGCCTTTTTTGCTAAAAATTATAAAATCTAAAAATAATAATAAAATATTTTTAGCTAAAAATGGTATTAAAATACAAGGTATTAAGAAAATTATAGATTTTATTATGCGAACAAAGTTCCAAATTTTTATGCGGTTATTTTTAAATATAACTATTATTCAATTAATATTAAGCATTTAAAAGAAAATATTGCTTATTTAGGAAGTAATTTAATGGTTTTGAAAATAACAGTAGAATAAAAGTTCTATGCTTTTAAAATAGAATTGTAAATTAATAAAATTAAATTTCCACTCTGATATTTATTACTCTAAAATTTCACAAAGATCCCATTAAATATAGAACAGTCTCTAAAGGCCATAATACTTATAATAAAAATGTATGTAAATTTTTGCAAAAAGTATTATAAAGTACTATTCAGAATTTTATTAATTATTTTATTATTAAAATAATTTTGGTTATTATTAAGAAAATGAAACGAATATTTTTTACGCATACATTTCATGAAAGAAAAGTCATCTTTAATTCTATAGATATAGATAATCTACGTAAGGTACTATTATTATTCATAAGAATTATAATATTAATGAATTCATTGCTTATGAGAATTTCATAATAAATAATTATTCTTGTGCTTATTTTCTATACAAAGAAAAAATAAACAAACCCAAGTTGCAACTACGAGAAATATTTTGGCGAATATATTTTTAAACTATTATGAACATAAATATTTTGATTGCAATACTTTTATTTTATGTAGATTTTTTGATTATTTATTTGTTTTGAAAAAATTTAAGTGTTCTGAAGATAAACCTAACATATAGTTTTTCCTCTATATTTAATTCTAATTTAAATTAATAACAGTAAATATGAAATACAATTTATGTACACTTGCAATTGAAAACTACACGTAATTAAATTATTACAATATTTATGATAATATAGACGGTTTAACATTTCATATTATTTAGGTACTTTTCTGGAAGAATTATTTAAATCTTTCGAATTTTGGAAATACTATAATTCATTTTATAATTAGGAATAATAATTTTGAAAATTATAATAAACTTAAAAATAATAAGAAGGTTATCACAGGTTGCATTAATGATAATTTTCCTATAAATTGTATTAATAAGGACTTATAATTATTATAATGGATTAAACAAAATGTAGATAGAGATCTTTATGTTTAGACAAGCATATATATATATATATACATACACTATACTGTGTGTGTGTTTATGTTTATATACATTTAATGTATAACTTTTTTTGAATTTGTTGTTGGATATTATTTGTATTTTTTGGAGATAGTATTCATCTATAATATTTTTTTTGCTATAAAATTATTTTGTTATTTTTAATTTTTTTTAAATTTAAAATTATAACTACCACCAGATAGTACCACATATTTATATATCTATCTCTTTTATGATTTTTGAATGCTAATTAAATTTACCATCTTAATTACTTATTTTAATGATTAGGCTTGGTACTTTTGTTTCTTGTGCCAGATAGTCTCAAGATTTAAATCTAACTAAATATTTTGAAAAGTTCCACGCTTCATACATTTTGGCGAAAGTTCGGAGTGAATTCATTTTTATTTCAACACATTCTTGCTCTTGCAAATACTACACGTTTTATGTAGAGGAAATTTTCTAACATGGACATTTAAAAATAGGTCTAAAGTGATTAAAATACATAATTGTGTCTAAAATAACCCTTCACACTCTTTTGTCTAAAATAATAACGTTACAATTGGTGGGTCCCCGGGATACCTTAAAGATTCTTCATCTCAGGATTTGAACGTTTCTCTTACAAACACAGAGTGTATATATATATATATACTCTTTTAAATTTCTTGTAACGTTTAAATTACAGACACACACATCTGGCAGAACTCAGTTATACTTGGCTCTTGCGCCGTACACCAATTTTCACATCTCAACATGCATTGGAACGTCAACTGAGATCTAGACCTCAAAGCCCAAATCTATGACAGAGCTGACAAATGTTCTTCTGAAAGAATAACACGTGCACAATTTCTGCTGCAATATTTCTTATACTATAGAACAGTTTTCTCCACAGAGTAACAGCTGTTATTGCAGCAAAATTTGGTTTTAACTCGTATTAATATTTGGTTGTCTGCTAGAAAGGCAAAACATATACGTAAGTAGATAATTTTAATCAAATAGTTTACATATGATTTAGCTCATAAAACTGTTATAGTTCTTTAGGCTCTCTTTAATGTGAATATGTCATTTATACGCTATTACTAAAACCATTAATTTCAAAGGTTTTTAGCTGTGCTTTAAGTTTATATTGATTTTGTGTAGACGAAAATAATTTAATCGTATTCGCGTTGATTAGTTTATACAATAGATTGTAATATAATACTAAGTGAAATACACTTTATAACAAAAACATGACGCAACAAGAATGAGTTGTCCGATAGAGATAAAAATTGGCGGATATAAAAATTATGTACAGAGCACAAAATGATTAAAATTTCAGAAAAATTAAATGATATATTTCAGAGTTACATAGTTACACTTAATGAGAATAAGGTGTTGACCCACCTCCAGCCTGGATGCAAGCACGACGTGGCCTAGAGTAATAGAGCTTCCTGATAGTCTCCTGCGATATTTAGAGCCAAATGTGCTCCAATTGTGGGGATAGGCCATCAACAAACTCTAGAAGATGCAATCACCTTCTCTTCATATACTAGACATGCTCGGCTGGAGAGAAGTCTGGCTGACCAAGTAAGTATTTCACAAGCTGTAAGCCATTTCAAAGGGAAAAGGGCTGTATGTGGTATGGCATTATCTTGCTAAATAATAAGGCAAAAGGAACGGTAACAAAACAGGTTTCAAAATTTCGTCAATTTACTGCTGTGTTGCAAATGTGTATCTAATGATGACCAAAGGAGCTCGGCTACAAGGGAAATGTCACCCTAAATCATAAATCCTCGTTGACGGCCTGTATGACTTGCAATAGTGAAAGCAGAATCGGCACACTGACCTGTGCCTTTTTATACACGTCTTCGATAATCGTCAGGACATAGGAAGCGGGATTCGTCGCTAAACCCTATACATCCCCAGTCAGTATCATTCCATATTGATCTAGCCAAGCACCATTGTAATCTGACTGAGACCACTGACTGTGTAGACATGAGTGGCAGGTGGCGTAGCGGTCGGTACGAGCTTAGATTTCGCTCCATCAGCCTTCTGTAAATGGTCATGGTGGACACTTGTGTGCGGGTTGCCCGTCTGATGGTTGACAAAGATGAATGAGGCGCTGTAACTGCTGATCTGACAATCACTCCATCTTCCTGGTCTGCTGTGGCTTTGGGTCGACCGCTACTATCATGACGCTGAAATCTGCCACTGTCCACCCATTCCTTCCAGCTTCTTCTAATCGTTGCATCGCTTCGATCCATATGATGAGTGATTCTCCGATTTGACGAATCTGCTTCTTTCAATCCAATGATATGGCCTCTTTCAAAATGACAGTTGCTCGTAATGAGCTCGAATCCTACTAAGGGACATTTTTTTCAGTATTAAAGGTATTCTAAATCGCAGTGCAACAGAAAATTTGATTATTAGATTCAGATTCGCTTCTTATATTCACCTGCTGAGTACGCAGTTGCGATGCACTGTTAATACCACTATCTATTCACTGGAGGCCAAATTTTAATCATTTTCATGTTCGGTCTAAATATCTTTGCATACTATTACAATCGAATAAGTCCTTCTTGTTGAGTCGTGTTTTTTTTTTTTTTTTTTTTTTTGTTATAGAGTGTACAGTGCAATTATTACAAAATGGTAAATTGATAAAAATAAATTATTGAAAAAGATTTGATTATAAACAAATTATGTTTGGAGGTGCGTCTAAAGCGAAAGATTTTTTAATAAAGTAATTATTCAACATTTTACAATGCAGTATTTTTCATAAGATGTTATATTAATGTAAATAATTTCAAGAATTTAATATTCCTATTAAAATTACATAGATGTAGGAGCGAATTTTAGACATAAATGCTTAAGAAAAATTTATATATTTGTGATCTAAAATTGATACTGTTCTATGCTAAGAAATCCCACACAAGGTACTAAGTATTCTGAAATATTTAAAATGATAATTTAATAATTAAAAAAAATTAATTTATCAAAAGCATTACATAATATCGGGGATTTGTTTCAATAGATTTAGATCTCAAATATTACACAATTAGTGTATAATTTTAAAATCTTATTTCCCAGTTCATCATTTGATTACCAAATTTATTTAAATGAGGAATTCAGTGACTTAATTGCAGTCTTACAAAGCTTACTATTTATTTTAAAATAAATTTTTATGATGGTAGAAACCGAGTTACTTTTGCTATGAACTCGTTGACCATGGGAAAATCAAGTGATGTGTTTCTGTGTATTTGTAATTCTTCTATTAAAAACAACCATTGGGAATAATTTTGTCTACTACATGTTAAATGGCTTATGTCACAAAAGCAATTTTGAAGTTATAAGAGAGAGTTAAAAGATCATGTTTATTATCACTTGACTGTTGTTCAAAATTGCCAATTCCTCAACGATAATTCGTGTGTTGATTCTATCGCGTTATTAAACATAGCAAAATAAATTCATAAAATAAACACAAATAACAATAATTTTATATGCTAAATGTTTCTTAGAAATTTAATACAAGCGCAACATATGTTATCATAAAATATAGGTGAAGGAAATGTACACATAATTTCAAAATGCCTCATTTTAAAATTATGTATAGCACAAAAAATGATGTTGATATATAAATCATTTTTCTGAAAAAAAAAACGAAGATCTTTAATAAGTTTAATAAATTTAAAAAACTTCTCATAAAAAAGCACAAATTTTAAGTTACGCAATTTTAAAATAATCTAACGTATATTTTGAATTTAATTAGGCTGAATTTCTTTCAGAGCAAAATTAAAAGTAATCCAGGAGGAGCATCCGAACTTATCTATCAGCATATCCGATTATTCTTCCTATGCAAATTAAATCGAAGCAACCGAATTTACCATGTGATAACTTTTCCGCCAAGCATCTCCGACGACAGTGACTGTCGATAGGACTATACACGCGAATCACTTGGCGAATATTTGGCGACCGCATCTACTCGTCCGTGGGGGTAACCCTATGACTACCGGCAAAGCTCGGAAAATGGACTATGGAGTAAAACTGAGGCAGTTCTGCTATGAAAAGGACTGCATAAACCGTCTTCTATCGGTTGCATAGGAAAGATACAGCAAATATTGAATAGCGGTCGCTTGTTTCTGCAGTATGAAATACCCGTGGGGTTTGCTTTCGTGCTTTGTGGATTGCACTTAAAAATTATATAAAAAAAAATTGTTTTTGTTTTCTTTTGGAAATTTTAGAGAAAACTTTTGCATTTCGGAATTTTTTGTTTTTGTTTCTAGTGTGAAATCCTGCTAATGAATTTATTACATTTGGAAGACAGGTGGAGCACGCTATTTGGGAAATAAAAAAATATATACATACTGGTGTTTGGGTTTGTGCATGTGTGTGTGAAAATAAGTGTGATACTTTTACTTGCAACTGCAATGTGGTTTTTGGTCAAGACTCTCATATTTTTGGTATGTGGGATGACACTTGCAGTGGCTGCAGTAACAGGTTTGTTCCCTCTATATGTATCTATTATTATCAGTGTGATGCAAGTTAATTATATCTCTAAAAATAATATTTTAATAAAAATTCCAACTGAATGTATATTGAACTTAATTTTTTAAAATAGAAAAATATATTATTACTGAATCAAAAAAAATAAATGTTAATGAAAAAAATTTCATTTTGTGCATCATTTGCTTAAACTTTATTCAAAGTCGATAAAATAATGAAATTATTTTTTAAAAAAAATTAACTGGAATATTTCTTTTATTCTTTGGAGTAAATTAAAAAAATATAATTTTCTAATTTTAAATTATCGAGTAAACTAGGAATATCATTATCTCAAATAAAAACTTCATGTTAATCAATCATGCTAGTTACAGAAATAAATATTAATAATTTTTTTTATGTTTGCAGAAGATCAATTTCAATTATTTCAAATTAGAATAAAAATGTGAATTATTATTTTAGACATTAACGGATGAGTAATTTCTTTAAAAGGTCGGGAATGATTAAGTAACACTAATAAATGTCTGAAATATGTTCAATTTTGAGCTACTAATTTTTAAGTAATTTTATTATTTACTAAGAGAGATAAATTACAATTACTACCAAAACTGTAATTGTATGAGACTGGAAAAGTTTGTTCTTTATTTAATATTTCGGAAAACCAGCATTAATCTTGTATCAAAGATTCCGGCGGAATTTTTTTTTTTCTAAGTTGCATAATTTACAAATATTTAAGGATATCTTGGGAATTAATAAATAGTTATTAATAAGCTAATGAAAAATGTGGTCAGGATTTATACTAACATTTATGAATTAAAATTTACTTTCTGGAAATGAATACAAACAGTTTCCATGATGTAGCTGTAAAAATGTTTTTAATTTTGGTTTTAATTAATTTTTTATGGTAGATTAAATAAGCATATTAAATATATTTCAACGAAGCATAAAATATTCATAATGCCACTCTTTAAATATTTAATAGAGAGAATAACTTAAAGTACTCTGCAATTTAGAATTTTTAAATCTAACAAAATTTAGAGTTAGAAAAAATGTTCAAACATGGCATTCAATTTATAGTCTTAAAGAACGACATAAAAATAAGCATAATGAGAGAAATCATATATTTCCATCATTAAATATTATTTAATTACCCTAAACTTTGAATATAAAATATGAAAAAAAATGTTCTTGAATAACTTTTCTGCTTTGTATTTTGTGTTGTAAAATAAATATAGAGCATTCTACTTCTTTTCGGTGCAACAAATAGATATTGCATTTTCTTGGAAAGATAGAGTGGAATAGGGGAAATATCAAATTCTCTTCTTGAAATTCTTTGAAACGTTTCTTATTGTGATGGAATGTCTTGTTGTTTGTGGAATTGAATATGAGAGACGAGTTAAGATATTTTCTACCCAACTTTTATTGACTGTATATAAATCCGTCATCACGAATATGGTATTGTAATTCTATATATAACTTTAGCTTTATTCCAGTAATTTTTAGATGGTTCTTATATTATTCTGTTTCAGCTTTACTCATGCATTTGTAAGGAGAAGGGGTAATTCTTACAATGATATTACACTAAGTAATACTAAAGATGTTTTTTTTCATCGAAAAAATAAGTTAAAATAGTATGTCTAAAAATTTTAAAGAAACTTAAATTTGTTTATTTGCAGTTTTTATTTGATTCAATGAATATGTTTAGCAGAGGAATAATGAATCATTTGAAAATATCTAATCAAAAGTATAACTTAATGTACTCGTAATAATTATAAATGTAAAAATATATTTATATTCTTGTAGAAGTGCTTAAATGTTATTCTCGATGGGGGAAAGAATGAAGAGAATCTTAAAATTATTATAAGATTTGTGTGGATAAGAGTTGCGTTTGGAATGAAGTTTCTTTTATATTATCTTTTATTTATCAATATGGAATTTTATTTTTATTTTAATATTCAGGAAAAAGAACATACATTTTCCATTTACTGTATATTGAAGTCAAAAGAAATTCTAATTTTATAATAATTTGTTCTTTGAATGTTAGAATATTAGAATAAATTTTTCCTTCTTACCACGAGAATCAAAGGAAAGTTCAACTTGTTGGATTTAAGAGATGATTGAGCAGATAGATCTGCGTTCGATTGATACTGTTTAAGTAATACCACTTTAGTCATAAGAATTCTTCGTTAATTAATTTGGAAGAGTAATTAATTGAATCACTTTGATTTAGGGGCAAGATAAGGAAAAATAAAAAGGGAAGCTCCCTGAGAGTTTATCAAAGTTAAAAGACTAAATTACGTAGATAACAATTCTTCATCGATGATTTCATACAGAATATATGCCAAAATTAAATTTTTTTTTTTAAGAAATGAAATATTTACATGCCTTGAGACGCATAGTAAGTGATAAACAAAGTTATTTCTATATAAAAACCGAAACATTTTAAAATATTACTAGAGAAGATGTATTAAGGTAATTACAATAAGATGGAAGAGTGTTCTATTACTTATATGTATGTGCATGATTAGAAATTAGTAGCTTCATTGATGTAGATGTACTTTATTAGATTCAGGAGCGTATTGTTTTTATGAATTTACTTTTGTAAAGTAAAGTGTTCCTGATTTCTTACATATCTAGAATTCTTAAATTGTACTGAATATAAGAATTATTTACTTATCCGATGTAAACGTCCAAATATTGACTTATAATAAGTGTTTGGGACTCTTAAAAACATCCATATTAATTTTTTAAGCTTATTGATTACATAAACAAAGATGTAAAGGTATTAGAGGAGTCTTTCCCCTGATGTTTTATATATGTTTGAAACTAACCTTATTAATGAAAAAATATTTATTTATAAATCTTATGTTACCTTGGGAGTTTTACTGTCATTTCTATTACATTTTTTTAATAATTATTTCTCTTCTAACGACATTATTTATTATATCAACATCAAATCGCTTTCTGAATTTTTTTTGCTCCAGAAGCTCTTTGTGGAAATCATCAGAAGTGAGTTCATGGGAACTCTAAAGCCTTACTACATGTCTTTATAAATGTAACCAATGTAATAGGTTATACCAGTAGAAGGTCAAATATTTCTCAAATCTTTATTGTACAAGGAATCTGGGGTCATTGACAGCATTTGAACACAAAATTCAATTGCAGGACTCCTTGACTTTTACTAAAATGAATGCCAACACACCTTTCTCGAAAGGAATGTGGGTAGAACTATTCATTTATGTATGTTTCGAATACATGTATTCAGAGAATAAAAAGGAGAAGGAAACATTTTACTTAAATTGAGAAGTAGTGAAGAGTGTATTACGAAAACGCATCAAACAGATCAAACACTCTTCTTTCTTATCATATTAAGCAACAATACATAAAAATAATTATTATTATTTTTTACTAAGAAATTCCGATAAAAATAAATCAGAAATTATGATAACATTTTGTTTAATAAAAATTAATAGATGTTATGATATCCATCATCTTTGAGAAAACAAAGCTGTAGTTTAGAATTCATGATGGGGCATGAAACTATTCATTAGGCAATTTTTTAATGCATTTATATATAGTCAAAATAAAAAAAAAATTATTAATGTAAAACTGTAAACTCACAAAAAGCCTTCCGTAAGTCCTAGTCAAGAATTTCTGCATTCGTTATTCTAAACAAAATGAAAGTGCACTAATTTTACAAAACAACAAAATTTTACATGAATATTTTTCCTTGAAAACTTTTATCAAATTTAAATGTAAAAAACAAATTTTATTCCAGAATGTATAGGAATGTTTGGCAACAATTTTATGCAATACAGAGATGCCGTGTAGTCTCAATAAAAGCCAGCAAGAAAATTGCTTGACCAAATATTTTTTAGAATAATATGAGTATTAAAAGAGTATTAACACACACTTCGCCAGTTTCACTTTTTCAAACGAAAATGGAAATTTAATCTTAAAAGCAGATTTAAGTTTAGATATAATTTTTTATAATGATATCGATTATAGGTCCTCCCATTAACTCCATACCATGTAAATCTAAAAAAAGAATAATTTGTTTTTAGTTTTACATTAGGTTTGGTTAGGAGTAAGAAATATCATGTCAGGTGTAGTCCTCGTCACCTGATGAAGGTTTCAAAGTATAAGGTCCACCACCAGTAAGTTTAATGTTGTTTTTAAGTGAGACTCAAAAGAACGTTGAATCAATTAAAATATCTTTAAAAGATGTTTTTTAAAAATAATTTAGACTGCTGTTTTAATAAAGCGAAGAACAAATTTTTAATATAATTTAATTGGCCATAGTGTGTACATGGTAATATTAATTATAGGGCTAGATTGTGAAAAATTCAATTTTTAAAATAAAGAAAAATTAAACTCAATTGTTAAAAATTAAAAATACATAATTGGGTAAAAATAGTTTTGGGATTTTAAAATTAGTATTTTTTTAAAAAAAAATTTAAATTCACAACCGTAATGGATTTACAGTCACTTTTACATTTCATGGGAAGCTTATTTTCAAATTTATTATCATATGTGTTAAAATAGTATACCACAAAGACATACAAATAACAGTACGTGTATTTTAAAATATACAGTATATTCAAATTATTTGTTTTCTAGCATATTATGTCATTAATAGAAAATATATTCATAAAGCAATTTGACACAAAGTAAAGTTTAGTGTTGAATTATTTTAATTAAATAATTGTTAGAATCGTTATAAATAGAAGATGGATGTAAACTTGAACACTTTTAAATTGATTATTAAAACTTTAGAAACAGTTTTTCATTTAATTCGTGAATGGCAATTTGACTGTTTCAGCAAGAATTAATTTAATTAAAATAGATTGTATTGAGTTCATTAACCTATTTAATACAGTGATAAATTTTGATTTGTTTTCTCCGAAAGGAATGAATAGAAAATGGAATTAGAAATCAATTTGAACAACATTAAATCTTCGTTGATGAAAAAGAAAATATTAAGAAATATATTCTATGACTAATTTTGTACTAAATGAGTGTGGATAAAATTAGAAGCTAGCAATAAAGTAATAAATTCTGACTTTTGGAATAAAGATTTTTTTAAACTGTAAATCAATAAATCATATTTTATGTTGCTGTGTTGTAAAAAGTACATCATGTCTTTATTTTTGTAGTAAATATAAATTATAAGTCTCTCTAATACAAATTACCAGAAAAATTTATCATTTTCTTCATAAAATTTTGTCGAAATTATAGTTATACAAAAATTTGATATATATATATATATATATATATATAACGTAATTCAACATATTTGACATGCATGCTTTTATTAATATCCTCTTCACTCATAGTTTTCGGTAAATACTAAGTAATACGAAATTGTTTTCAATATTCTACGTTTTGAGATTTATGTTCACATCTTTTGAAAGAAACAAAAATTATTGTATTATTATTTTAATTGCATCTTGTTTTGTTTCGTTTTCTGAAACTTTAATTTAATAAGTGAACTCGTATAAGTAGATGTGAAAAGAGAAAATTTTATGAAAAATTTTAATTAATTACGTATAGAATCGATATTTACGATAATTCATTAATTTTATTTTATTATTCACATTACAAATCAGTTATCATCAGTGAAAACGTATCTCCCCTCCCCAAGATATTACTTTTTTCCGTAATATATAAAAAGAACTAAAACAAATTAGTTACATGTGTATATTGATTTAACTAAAATATTTAACATTGTTTTGAAAAGATTGACATTTTGCTGCGAAATCTGTAACATACATTGAAATGTTCAATGAAACTAAAACTATTTTAACAAAAGGAGCGATTTCTTAAATAATTGATAATTTCTGACTCACAAGTTATTTCAAATTTTATTTTTTTTTCGAAGTAATTAACTATTCCGATTCATCTATTAAATTTCTATTTTTTTTTAAGATAAAATTATTTATACTACGCCGACATTATCTGAAATTTATGAATTGAGAAGTTTTAACTTATTTCATACTTTTCATTGCTCTTATTAATAACAAAAGCATTATGTTGCAAATAGTCCAAATATATATTTTATATATATATATACTCGAAAATATATTATTGTACATTAATAATATGATTAAATATATTACATATTTTATAAAATATATTACGTTTATTTCTGAAACAAAATTATATGTTATATATAGAAATAATAAAACATACTATTTATATAATATATAGTTTTTTATTTAAAATATTCATTTAATCTAATAAATATTTTAAAAGCTTGTATAATAAATAAAATTAGGTGATATTACCTAACATGTTGTTGTAATTACTATACTCGAAGTTTTAATATGTTACAACAGTGTATAAAATAAAACTTAGAATATGTATATACTTTCGAAAAATATGTTGTTTTCGAATTGTATAGAATATTGTTAGAATATAGAATATGTGTTAGTGACCACAAGCGGGGTCACAAAGGGAAAAGTTGAAGGTCGGGAGAAATTTTAAATACATGAATTTAAAGCAATATTGTCTTTATATATTACATTTTCTCTGCAAAGTAATAATAAAAACGTAACACTGGCTAAATTAAGCTATAAAACATATTTATGTATTAAAAAGTAGTGCTCATCACATTATTAAAGAGTTGCAATTTCAGCATGTTATAGAATCAAAATACGACAGCGAATGCGTAATGTGTAACGTCTTGTGCTGTGCAGGCGAATAAGTAGCGACTAGGTAAAACAGTTTTTCAAGTGTGATCAGGTGTTTCTATTTCATCATATGAGTGAACATAACGAGAATATTTGTTTTCCTATTTTACAGGGTTTTTTTTTGTACCTAGGTGTAAATACGGGAATTTGACGCTGAAGCACCCTATTGATGTTTGTTCTTTCTCATGGTGCTTATTATGTGTAGCAAACATGGGTGACTCTTCCCCGGGGTACCTTAGTTAATCGCCTCTATTTTCAACAATTCTTGTCCATGATTTTTTTCTCTTTTTCCAATTCTTTAAACATCTAAGTCAGAGTTATAACTTGTTTGGCGCAGCATAACAACAAGCGGCGTTTGAGCCGCTAAATTACACCATTATTCATGCACAATGTTGTTTTATTAGAATGAAGTTGGTATTTATTTCAATAACTAATGCAAGAAATGCAAAATTATTTATGTTTTAAAATAGAATTATTTTTACCCATGGGTTAATATTTGAAATTTAGTTACGAAGGTGATAGTGTAAGTAATTAATTTTAATTTTAAAAAAAAGACTTATTAAAAATTTATTTAAAATTCATTGTTTTTTTTTTGAGTTACGCTAAAAAAATATAAAAAATACGTATAATTTGTTTTAATGCTCACTTTCGGTTAAGAGATATAAGGTAATTAGAAAATTTTAATTTTGGAGTAGAGTTAAAAAAAATAGAATACTGCAAAGGGATAGATGAATAATGGAAATATGTGCTTTACAATTGTAATTTTGTTATATATTGTATTTTGATTTTCCATTGTAACTGAAAAGAAATTGGTGTAAAAGCTAAAATCTAGATCAAAATCAAATGACTTCTAAAATTTCCAGTTCAGAAATTTGAATTATTTATCAATTTCAAAAGTAATTTAAATTTAAAAATAATTTCAAAACATTTGCACAATGTTTATATAGCATTTTTAGAGCATCCCGTAATCATTGTATAAAGCATTTTATAAATAAGCAATCTATATATATATATATATATATATAAAATATCTATGTATATATTTATATACATATATATATAAATTGGAAAGTGATATTTATTTTATTATTTAAAGAAAGAAAAGAAGCAATTAAATGTCTTCTTAAAATATGGATGATTATAACTTTTTAGTCTAATTGGCTTAATGTTAAGCTTTGAATCTGGTGTTTATTAAATTTTAATACATATTTTCTAAATGCCGAAATGCCTTTGTAATACTGCTAATTAAATATTAAATACTATATTCAAATACATTTAATAAACTTTCAATCAAAGTTTGAAAAGGTTTTGAAAATAGTTCCAAAATCTCTATTTTATACTGAAAAGCACTTAAAAGAAATTTTCGGGAATTTGTGTGTGTTTATGTTTTCTTTTCTGGAAATATTATTCGTTGCTCATAAAATATAATATATCTTAAACTTTTTGAGTATGTATAGTGAAACCATTGTTCGTGAAAATGTATAGATTTTTTTTTTTCTGTTTGACAAATCTATCACGTAATGTAAATTCAAGTTGTCTCTAGTTATTTCAAAAATTTGTTGAATGATTAAAAAAATTACAATATAGATTCCAAAAGAAAAGTGTATGTGATATATCTAAAAGTACTTTATTATAAGTTGAGAACTAAGAACTGGCACATAAATAAAATTTTAAAGTACATGACAGAATTTTATATAGACTGAATATGTTCTATTACATCAAGCGAAAAGTTCCCTCTGCTGTCAAAATAAAGGAAAATCCATATGGTTGAAGTTTATACGTATCTGTCAGCAATCCGTTTTTGCTGCAAGTACTATTAAAATATTTCTGGTTTGCTTAAAACTCTACGAACTAAGTTATGTGTTCATATATTAAAAATAAATATAGATTGAACGATTAATTTTAACAGCTTAGAAAATGAAATAAACTTTTATATTGTACATATCAATAATCGTATATAATACTTGAAGTTTCACATTGTACTTACAAATGTATTGGTATATTTTGAAATGAACTTTGTAACATTTGATTTTTAAGATGGAAAAATTACTAAGCGTCGAGAGTAAAGGGAAATATTTTGTATAAAATGCGACTAAAATTAATTTGTCTATGCATGTTTTAATAATTTATTAGTTTTAACTGGTATTTAGAGATGATAAAATGACCAAAATATCACATATATATATATATCATATATTTTAATCGTATTAATTTCCTAAACAGGTAAATAAAATTTGATATCCTGTCTGCATTATTTAGCAATTTATTTAACAAAAGAGATTTAAGTATTCTAAAATGGTTAAAATCATTTCATTACACTTCAAAAATTTAAACAGCTTTTTCCCAATTTTTTATTATTTATGATTGTACTATATTTAAAATTATAAGATTTTTTTTCTTTGTATTCATTGCATAAAGATAGAAAATATTTTGGTTGATTTGTGTAAAAAATTATTTGATATCTCTAGGTATAAAACAAGGATTTAGATGAATAGTTATTTTGTAAAAAATACTAACAATTTGATCCCAACACAATCAAAACTATACACATAAATAAGGGAAATACATCAAAAAAATTCTGACAAAAACTCTTAAAAAGCAGTAGAAATTTAATAATATTGATTTATTTGGGACTAAATTAAAATTTAAAATGCATATTTTCCTAAAAATATAGTTTTTTTCAGAGAGACATATTTTATATGAGTACAAATATGGTGAATAAAAAATAGTTTCTTATAAATATCTGATTTAAAAATTGTTCACAGGATAAAATGTGCCCTTTGTAAGGAACATAATACATAGAAATAAAAGCAAATTATGTAACTAATATACCCTATCTCTTCTTCATTATACGTTTACAAAAAGGAATTAAATACTATTTTTGTAAAATTGAATCTGTATTTTAAATATGCATAAGAAAATATTTAAAATGATGTAATTTAATAAAATTTTCTTACATTTACATACTTACATTGAAAGAGAGTGCAATTTCTTAAGAGTCAAGAATTTTTATCAGGTCGTAAATCACTAATTTTTCTTATTTGATGTGTTTATATTTTTCATATCACAGACATAACTCATTTTTTTTCCTTTCACATGGAGCATCATTAGTCATTTTAAATGCTTCTTTTAAATCCCAAATTCCAAAAGGCCTGTATCAGCAGTTTGCATATGACGGTGATATTCTAACTAAACCTTTTTATTATGCTATAAAATAAATATTTCGTTTGAATTATTTTTATCAGAAATTGATTTTTATTTCAATAATAAAATTTTAAATAGTGTGAAGGTTTGAATAAATCATAATATTTAAATCTGGAGAAATTATATGACATATATTCTGTTAGAACACTGTAGCACATATATTCTAACGGAAAGTAATTTTTTCTCTTTTTTAAATAATAAGGTAAGTATCATAAGATAATTTGATTTTTACCAAATGTAATAACTACTGAAAAATAAGTATGTTTAATAACATACTATTATGCTTATGTTATTAAACATAACATTATGTTAAATAGTATAAGTATGTTTAATACTTGATATTTTCTTGTTTTAATACTGAGCACATAATTATGATTGATAAAGACACGAAGCAAATCTACCTCTGATAAAAATTGGAATCAAATATTAAAAATTGTTTCGTTAGATTTTAGTTTTATGATGGAAATTTTATTATTTTGCAATTATTAATCAAAATTTATATATAACTCTAACTATCAAAATATATATATATATATATATATATATATAAAGATTGTTTCTTTTCGCAATACATGGTATTATTCGAAGAATGTATTTAATTAAGTATCGTTTATAAATATGGCAGTTGTAACTCTGTTGTTGACAATCTACACAGGTGTACTGAGTATATTCGTCTGTTGTGTTTAATCACAAATATCAACACGGAAGCATCGTCCATGTATATGTTTCTTTGTGCGCTTTGGAAATACTTCACGCAATGAAAATACCGCCGATTGTGAAATAAGCGCTGTGATTCATTTTCTTCATGCAAAGGGCACGAAGGCTGCCAAAATTCATCATTAGATTAATGAAATGTGTTAATATGTGACTCATGTGGCATCAGAAACAAAACAGCTGCCCATAGAAATATAGGTATCCAACATCATTCAAAAAAGGGGAACTCAAACAAACTTTTTCAGCACAAGTAATCATGTAACACATCGATCAATAACTCCCGAAACTAACCCAGAGATGGCGCTCGTAGTAAACCAGTAACCAGGTCTTTCTAGAGTACTAACCTTTGCTTGAAACGTGTCAAAATTTTAAGTCGATCGGACCAGGAGAAAGGTTTTTTGAAGTGAAGTGAAAAAGGTTTTTTCCAAGTGGGTGCCGCGATTGCTTTCGATGGAACAAAAACAGCAACGAGTCGATGATTCAGAAAGCTGTTTATCGCTATTTACTCGCAACAAAAAAAAATTCTTGCGGAAAAAAAAAAAAAAATGAAAAGGTTGTAACGATTGTATCACCCTAAAAGGTGATTAACAAAAGGTGTTATGTTGATGAATAAAAAAAAAATTTGCAAAAAAAATGTTGTTTTCAATGTTAGACTCGGGAGTTATTGATCGATGTGTTACACCATGTTTTGAGTTAGGCAAGGAGTATAGTTTGTGGAATTTTTGCTTCAGGATAAAATCTCAGATAGATAGTTACACCTTGACTAAACTGCATCGTGGAATCCAAAACAAAATGAGTGGAATGCTCAACTAAAGGGATTGTTTTGCTGTATGACAATTGACATATACGCAAGGCTCATCGAACACGAATTCTTACCGCATCATATGGGTGGGAGAAAATTGGTCGTCTTCAGTATAGCTCTGATCTGAGGCCCAGTGACTACCATTTGTTCTTTCACTGGAAAATACATGTAGACGGTCAGTACCAATACAGGAATAATCCTCTCAAAACATTTGCAGTGTATTGGTTAACCATTCAGGTGGCACACTCCTATGGTGATGCAATACTAAAGCTGGTTGTAAGATATAATTTGTGTTTTAATAGCGGTGTTCATTGTATTGGACAGTAGATGAGGTAATGGATTACATATGGAAGTGAAATAGTTGGAAAGAAAACTTCATTTTTTTTTTCAATATCAAACAGTACTTAATTAAATTTTCGCTGATACCAATTGATTATATTGAAAGATTTGCTAATGCTAAGATACCTAAATATCAGCTAACATAAAATATATATTGAACGTAATATTGCATAAAATGAAATATTTTTTGTATAACGGAGCTTATAAAAGTATTTATTTGCTGTATTAATATACGAATTTAGAATATTAAGCAGGTGTAGATAGAAATTGAAAATCAGCAAAAATAATTAACTTTACGATGAACACAAGATTTCGTAATATGTTTCTATATATTTTATCATTTTGCTATCGTAAGTGTTAGATTTACTAAAAAAACTTAAAGCAAACTGTCACATTTTATTAAATTTTAACTAAAATTTGCATAAATAAAAAAAAAATTAGAAAATTAGATAGATTACATTTGTAGCAGATCATTTTAATGAATATCGGTAACTTAAAAATTACATCACATAAATCTTCTTGAAAAATATTTAATTTTTATTTCAAAAAATTAATCCGAAAGAAAATTTCATAAAAATTGAGTCAGAGGAATGTAATCACTTAATACAAAATTATAATGCAACGTAAATTTCTAACAGCAGATTTAAATTATTTAAAATCTCACAATTTAATTGTTATACAAATAATATTTTATATAATCTACTGTAATTGTTTCAGGAAATACAATTTTGAAAGGCTGCAATGTCTCACCTTCTATTAAAATTTTTCATGAAAACTCAATCACTGAATTTGCACTCCAATGCATAATGTTAAAAAAAAGTTATTAAATACTTTAAATTTTCATACGAAATATATATATTTTACTTCCAAGAGATACATAACGTCTTCTATGTTATTGTTTCATATTAGATCTTTTCTAAAACATCATGACGGAAATTTTGAAATTAAAACAATTTAGAAAAAATGAATAATTTTTTTCAACACTGACGCTTTTCATGTATAAAACATTTTGTCATCCAAATTTTGTTAGCATAAATATCAGAAACTCACTTTTAAAAATGTGTAAATATACAATATTACAGAATGAAAAATTAATTAAATTTTAAATCTGAAAAAACTGTATTGTATTAGAGTATATATATTTTCATCCATAATTTAAAAGCAATTTTGAAAAAGTATTTATCATATTTTACAGGTTATATATATATATTTAATGAAGATATTGTTTTTATGAAAATTTGAATATTCGTAAAAATAATAAAGTTACAAATTAAAAAAAATAAAGAGTAATTGATGGAAAAGAAAAAATAACCTAAATAAAATTCAAATTATAAGACTGTTTGTAAATCAAAACAATTTTTAAAATAAGGATAATGTTAAAAATTTTTATAACTTTTATTATTCCTGTAAGAAAAAAGGAAAATAGGATTCTTTAAGACTTTCCAGATAATTATAATAAAATACACAGCTAATGTTTACACAATATTAATATATCCATAAAGAGATATTAATATGTAAGTGATACATAAGTGTAAAATAAAAGATTACTTGAAAGAATATAATAGTACAAGAAATTTGTACTTTAACTTATATGAATGATTCTTTTAAAAAGATTGAATTTAATGACATTTTTGATAAACATAGAAAGTTTTTTTTAAAAATAAAAGTATTACAGTTAAAAAAAATTCTTAAATATTACAAAAATATGTGTAATAATCCATTTAATTATAATAATATTAAATATATAAAGGGTGAAATAAAATATAAATTTGAAAGTTATGTAGACTTTTTTCATGAAATGCAAAAATAGTCCTTACTGTCAATTTGAGAATATAAAGAATAAGGTATTAAAATTTGTTAAGAATATGGGTACAGAATTTCGGATTATGATCTCAACGAGTAACTAACACGTTCGCGGTAACCAAGTGTACTTTATCATGTACTCACTGCTAGTGGTTGTCATCGAGTCATACGTTCGAGACTTGATTGCACTGAAGACACGCTGTAGCAGAGGATTATTCACATAAAATCAGTCGAGGCTTAAAATTCTCATGTTGGTATGGTGCGGAAGACGCGAGAGACCCACTGCCACCACTGAAGCTCAGTCACGGCGTTTTTCCGCATCCTCTGACGAAGAGGAATATCCCTCCATATTTTGCTGCAATCCCTGGTTATGAGGCGAATCCCGTTATATGGCTGCCTTATATATATATATTATGTATATATATATATAGTGTTGATAAATCCGGACTAAGGGGTGCCAAAAGCGTTTATCGTCCAAGTAATTAGAGAAACCTCTTGCAATGACATGATTTTCGTAGCAACCTCTGCGTAAATACAGAACGTTTTCTTGTGAATATGGAGATGTTCCATTTAGCTAAAGCTGAGTGTCTTCGATCCAGAATTTGTGGTGAACATCAGGATTAAACATCGTTGCCAAGAAATCGAGATAGCATTTAGAATTCACTGACTGGAGAAAAATGTGATTCATCAATGTTATCAGTGCACAAACCACATGAGACGGTGAACTTTTGTAAATGAAGATGCTTAGTAACGACAAATTCTGACTTCTGACCACCCGAAATCCGATAATTGTGACACTTGACATAGCCATTCAATCATAAGTGGGTCTCAGCGGAAAAAAGCAATTATTCCACTATTGAAATTGCGTCGAATATTTCACACATGATGTTGGTGATCTTAATTCCTTTTTCACCCCCAAATTCAGTTAGTTATCAAAAGAGAATTTTCTCAGCAAAAGTGTCAAGATCTTTGCGGACTATTATCCATCATGTGGTTGGACTCACGTCTAGTTTTTGAACAAAGTGTCGAGTTGGATACTTTTCCTACCTAATTGCCTTGACTGTGGTGAGCCTTTGAACATCATTGCTGTTTTTTGTTTGGTTTTTATGCTTCCTTGTCAACAACCACTAAACTGCCTGTTCTTAAGCATTTTTTATGTTGGATTTAATCTAATTTTAAGGACATAAGAGTACTTCCTAAGGATTTCGGCAGGACTTTGGTTACAAGGATAAGGCATTTTGTCTAAAACAATATGCCCTTCGATTCAATATCGGTTCAGTTTGGGAAAACAATGTTTTCATCGAAATTAACCAGAATCCTTAAATACGTTTCCTTTGAATCATTGTACATACATGCACAATTTCTTGCCATCAGCTCCTCTAGTTAAAGAAATATAGAAATAAAGATGATTTAACTTTAAAGATCAAATTAATTTATATATATAATTTTTGAGAAGTATTTGAACATAAATAGCTTTCAATGTTTTGCGTGCTAATATTAGAAGTGTTTAGTAGCTTTCAGAGAATATTAAATATTTTCTTGATATTTTTCTTACCTTATTACTTTTATTTGTTACTTTCTCTAAATGATAATTTTTCATAATATTATGAATCAATAACCAGGTAAATATATTATCACAACGTCATAGATAAACAAGAAAATTCCCCATGTACTATTTGAATTTCGTATTGTGTAATTGTAATATGCAGTTTAAATATATATTGATTATATTTTTGTTATTTTTAGACTTTACCCTCTACAGCAAATACTTGATATGCGGCTGCTTTTTAACTCGCACGCGGTAGTATAAGTGGGAAAAGAAACTTTAGAATCATTCGCCAGCTTCTTGTATTTTTATATTCTTTCAATCATTAATTATTTTATATATTAATCATTTTATAGTATTAATTTTAATAATAATATTTTTATATTTAATAGTTTTATATAATTTCAATCATGAAATAAATTTTTAAAAAACTTTAACATTTTAATACTTTAAGTGCTTTAACACTTATGAAAAAATGAAGTCATAGCTACATAAATTTGATTTCACTCAGTCCGCTCTTGCTTATGATTCTCGCCATATTTTTGGAATGAAAAGCTTTGCGATTTAATAACCATACATAATTAAATAGTACGGATTAAAATGGAAAAAAATATTAAATATAATTTCTTCTTAAAATTTCTTGACAAGTTAATCATACCGAATTCTTTGAGGAATAACTTCCTCTAATGATTAAAATAATTCTTGTCACAAGCTTTTAAAAATGTTATTATGAAAAATGTTAAAAGATAATAAATTTACAAAGTTCATTAGAAAAATGCATTAGAGAGCGTTTATTAATAATAATAGCTTTCATCCCTTCATAAAACAAATATTATATCTGAAAGTAATTTTTAAAACTGAAAATTAATTCAAAAATATGAATATTATATCTAGTTTATTTTCTGATCTCCCCCTTTCCTTTCCTCATACTCTATTTGTATATTGAAATCGAATAAAGAATTCTTATGTAATATTTTGGAAACTAGAGTTTTCGAATGTTTCATTATGAAAAGTCATTTGAAAATTCAAACGTGGTAATATTCATAACACAGCAAACATAATGGAAATTGTGAAGTCGTTTGATTTATTTAACAATTTTCTCTTTCTCTGTCTAACACTTTAATTTTAAACCTCTATTACTTCAATAATACTTTTAAAATGCTGAAATTTATGTTTATGTATAAGAAGAATTGCAATTTGCAAAATTTAGTTCCATTTATATGGACTACATTCTTCTTTGGAAGAAAAATATTTTAGAAAAGCAAAATAACTTAACTGCTTTGAGAATAATTTAAAATTATATTTATTTTGTAAAATGAAATATGGCTTAAGAGTTTAGTGCGTGTTCCAAATATATTAAATGTTATTACGAGATTTATATTTACCTATGTCTAAGAACAGAATGTTGAAATTCAACTAAACTGTTTGCTCCGCTGAAATATACCTTGTTGCAAAAGTATTTATGTAAAGAGTTCTCTTATTTAATTTGTTTTAGATGCTAGAATAACATTTCAAAGCGCCTATTTTATTTTAGAAAGAATAATAAAATGCTTAAGCTACTTACAAGTTTAAGAAAATATTTATTTTGTGTGATAAATTATGTAACAATTCTATGTTTATTTATATACTTATATAAATAGATATATTTAGATACATACATAGTCTTGCTTGAATAAACGCTCTAAACGAATTGGCCATGTAAGAAATTATCAGGGCTGTTTTAGGTTTATGCAAAGTAAATCAATCATTATAAATGCAAACATAGAGAATTATGAATGGTCTAATCATTTCACATACTTAAATGAGTAATCAATTATAAGTTCCCTTGGTTACGCCATTAGTTTCTAACAAGTTATTTTCGTTTTAACATTACTTACGGTAATAGTTAATCGATTAATTTTAACAATGTTAACATATGTTTCAAAGTACCTCGTTTAATTTCGCAGTTAATTAAATTATATACATTTTTTTGAGAAATTAATTAAAAAAAACTTTCCTTTGTTTAAAGCATTTTGATAATGTTTGGCATAAGAAGACATTTTTATATTATTAATACAATCAATGATAGTGTTATATTTTTGATATTTCTTTTATTAAATTTGTAATTTAAAGGATATATCTTAAAAGTAAATTTTTGTGGGATATCTCTTGTTTGTAGGTTCAGTAGTATTCCATTTAAATTTCTACACAATAATTTAACACGTAACTAAAGACTTAATAATGATTATAAAGGTTAAAAGAGTATATTTATGTAAAAAAATATCCTTCTTTGAGTATTAGTCACATATTAACCAACACTATATATTACAATTTGCATCATTTATTATTTGTGGAAGTAATTAACTAATATGTTTTTATCATAAATTTATGATTAATGTATGATATTATATTATCCACCAATAGTGATTGAATTTATTTGATTGTTGAAAAAAAATTATTTGCATTTGATTGTGATTATATTTGTTATGTGAAACAATTGTCGTAACAAACAAAGGGAAAAAAGCAGTGAAACAATAAATAAATAATCAAACATTGATTTGCCTTGATAACTTGAACATATTTCTCTGTTCCCTTTAGAATTTCGAAAGGTTGTTATCTAAATGGGCAAGTTTCCTATATGGAAACTTAAATTACATTTCATTCAATTGGTGTTCATTTAACTCATCATTCTTAATAGAGTCAAAAGAAATTATTGCCATTCATTTTGTCGAATAAAAATAAATTAATAAATAATTTATTTGGATATGAAGTGTAATGTTGGCTTAGGAATTGATTCTTTTTCTGGTTTAATTGTAAATTTTTAACATCTTTTGCTGTGTAGGAGTGAGGAATAAGTGATAATCAAATAAGTTATTTTAGTAAATAGCTAAGAATAACACGATTACAATAAAAAAAATTTATAATATCTATATATTCAATTTTAAAAGTATATGAATGCTATCCTTAGTGAAATTTTATTTTGAACCAATTTTTCCTCAAAATGTTGAAAATGAGAGACTGGAGGAGCATTTTAGAGATAAATATATTAATAAAATTCTCTTTTATTGGTTATGAACACTGTAATATATTAGGCTCCTCATTTCACCAAAGATCATCCAGAAGAAAAATATATGTTATTACTTGTTAAATTGATACTCAAAGTCTCCACTCGACGAAGTGAAACAATTTGTTAAAAAAGTTGGGTCATCATTATGCGGGATTTGTAGACTATTATTCTAAGTTTGCATTTATAACTAATTTCTGAGTATCCCCATCTGGAAGCATGGAAAGCATGTACAATGTTCGTTAACAATTCACTTCGAACAATTCACTGTAGCCTCAGTAGACGAGGCTCGTAACCGGTGTAACTTTTTCTGAGTCGTAGCTTTAATGTCACTTTAAGCTTTTTAAGATCCAGTCGAGTAATGAAACTGAAGCGGGTTCAATCTATCGAAGCTCCAAATATTTCCGTTGTCGTGGCTTAGAAACTTAGTGAGGGATGTATCAATCCAGGTGTCTTCCTCGTTACTTGAGCAAGAATAAAAATATCGAAGTCTATACCCAAAAGCTCTTGTGATGCTTCTGAATTGTGACACAATCTCTTGAATCTGATAAGTTAATAAACAATCAATCCCTCAAATCTTTTCTTACAACATATCAATCAATATTCCTTATATAGTTCAAATGAGATTTAATTTAATTTAATTTAAAATAATCGTTAGTTTACATCTCATTTTGAGTAAGCATATCATTACATGTAGGAAAATCACCCAAGATGAGAATGTGTTTCATGTTCAACATTGAAATCATAAGAAATCATTGAAAACAGGAGCATTGCTTTTAAATTGAACATACTTGGGTTGAACATACTTAATTGAACATATATTTAAATTGAACATACTTAAATTGAACATACTTTGTAGGTGTGCAATTTGATAATCACATTAAGTAATATAATATCCGACAAGTTTTCATTAAAAAAAAAATTCAGCGATTGTTTTAACCTTTTCATCAGTGTAACGAATTCCTAGATAGAAGGAAATGGATTAAGAACCTTTTCCTAAGGATCATTGAGTTGGGTACCAGAGTTGAAGAATTTAAAATTATTTTTACCTCTAAGTCTTCAGAACGTGATGAAAATGATAATGGAGTGATTCGGCATCACCATCCTTGCTTTATTATTGATCTAAGTTATGAGGCCTATTGTCAGTTGTTACCATGCATCTTATAGCAAACCATCCAACTAACGGTTTGTTCTAAGAAACTCATTTTTATAAACTTCTTTAAAATTATATCTGAGTTATGAGCTTTTTATTGCACAAGCGCATCAGTCGCTTTTAGATCCTTTTTTCATCGAACGAAATAAAACAGGAATTCAAGAATATTAAGGACAAGCACACATGTAGTCAACATCGAACTATAAATTTACAATTTATTAAATGTTTTAACAGTAATTGAGACTCAGTTGAACTTATTGAATTGAAAACTTAAATTTGAAATGACTGTATGCATAAATATAACTTAACGTTTTCTTCGGAAAATTAATTTGCTCAATTGATGTCTATCATTGAATAGAAATAAGAAATCACATTAAGGTCAGAAATTCTCTACCTTTGTCCAATCCCATTAAACATAAATAATGGTAATATAAATTTTATCCAATTCATTCATGATTTCAAAATGACGCATTTAAATTCATCACAATCCATTAGTCTGAGAAGGAAACGATTTAAAAAATCGTTTTAAAAGCAACCAATACCCCATAATCTGATCGCAGGACTTGTTGCTGAGCATTCCTTTTGAAAATTTTCCAAGGAAAGTGAAAGAGAGAAATTAAGCGAAGAATTTCAACAAAAAACAAGCTTACAAGGAATGTCGTCTATTCGATATTAAGTGCGTTCGCTTAAAACAATGTAAAGCACATTCCAGATAATGGTTTACATGAAAGGGTCTATCTCAGCAAACCTGAATTGCGCCAGGGTTACAGAGAAAACCATTTTCCGCAAATTGATAGACTGATTGAAATTGCGTTCGTTCTTTCCTCGGATGTTATTGTTACGTTGGATGACGTGAGATTAATGGCCCCGCCACGTGTTTTCATTTATTTAGAGCCTGCTAGTGTCACTGAAGATGATGAGAAACTTTTCCGTTGATTATGGGAAAATTGCAGAGAGACCAAAAGAGGTTCATTTACTTTTAATTTCAATTTCAGCTCTTGGCCTAAAGGCCTTTTCATCATCTGGAAACAATGTACCTGAATCCCAAAATAAATATGACGAGTGGGAGTAATGAATTTTACTTTTTGTCTGCTTTAGTTGGAATGACTTGCGGAAAGTTTACAATTGAAATCGAAATGTATGAAATATAATCGCATTCAGACATTTAGCAATTTTATGTTTTGCTAATTACGTCCTTTTCTTGATATTGTACGTAATATCTGTTTATAAATACCTAATATGTTCGGCTGCTTTCGTGGTAATTGTTAGAATTTGCATAAGGTTTTGATTTTTGAATGGAACTTTCGTTTTGTTTTTTGCTTAGGAATTAATATGTATATCAATCATTGTAAGCGTTACTTATTCCTAAAATGGATATATTGTTGCAGTTAAAAATATTGATGTCTTATCAATACGTTTTTGAAATATTAAACTTATAACAATGTAAGAGATTGTATTAAAAGATCAGATAGAGCAAATATCTTGTAGTGTATCAGTGTATAAACTTGCTAGAATATTATCTTAAATATTAACTTAATTACAATTCCAAGGTTTCTAACAGTTCAAAGGGTAAATACGATATTTAAGATATTCATTTAAAAATAGCTCAATTATGTAGACAATTACTTTTCAAACCATTATTGGCCTCCATAGGTGCTAATGTTTTAATTGGATCACTTTTCAATTTTTTATCGTTTGCTTAAATTTTAATTTCAATTAGCTTAAATACATTCAATTTAATAAGTTATCGTTTCCTTTAATTTCAATTACTTGTGGTTGATATAATATTCAATTCAATAATATTTATCGTTTGCTTTTATTTTAATTACATTGTGTTTAAATATATTGAATTTAATGATTTTATCATTTGCTTTAATTTTAATATCCGAAAAGCATACGATTGTCCCTTTTTCGATATTCCATCGTTTATTTCAATTCTTATATTTAATAGAGTAATTTAATAATGATTATAAAAAAGCGCACCTTGGATGGCTAAATCTCTTCTTTGCAAAATTTTGCATAGAACTTTTATATATATATTCTGAAAAAAGGAATGTTCTCTATTAGTTTAATGTTCCTCTACGCAAATAATAACAACTTTATAAAATATCAACGATTACTCTGACCGTGATACGAAGTGAGTAAATCCACAATGGAGTTACCTTCGATCAGATAATGTTGGTTCCTAATTCCAATGGATTACACAGACATGCTTATACTTCGACTTAAAACCTTCACACACTCATATTTAATTCTCAGACACTTTTTTTATATGTTGATTGTATCTATTCAATGCAATGTTTAAGCTTACTTAAAGTTGTGAAATCACGTTTCATTTGGTTGGAAAGTTGCTAAAACTTAAATATAAAGTCAGGAAGAAACCTTCAATGTTAGTAAAAGGAGAATTTGTGAATACCCAATCTTATAATCTAATCACATTGCTTTGTGTTATGAAGATTGGTTTTATGTTGTTAGTATTACATTGAAACATCTTTTTAAGAGTTTGAGCTTTTAAATTGAGTAATATCTTTTAAGTTATTGTATAGCCTAGAGAAATAAATGAATTAATGCAATTGAAACATGTTGCAAGCGATAAAGATGTTTTTCGTTTCTGTAAAATTTGATACTTTGGAATTGTAATGAATTGTTGTAAATTTACCGTTTAATAACGATTTTAACCATGATTTTTATTTAAATTTTACCTTCAAATTTTACATTCAGGAAATACTACCACTCTTCACTAATCTCCATGTAATTTTATATCATCTTATCAAATAGAATATTCTATTTAATATAAAGTGGTTTTATGAGGTTTACTATAATAACATCGAAAATATTGAAATACAAAGCTAATAAGCTATCAACTGAATTATTGCTGTATTATTCTCATTAATTGCAAAGGAATTAGACATAAGAACTTAAAATTCAGTAAGGCAGCTTAATTTAATCTTAAATAGTCTTTAACAAGTATTTCTATGCATATTTACCAATTTAATTTGAAATTATCATTCACTATGCATCACAACGCTTGTTAAAGTCTATTTCAGATTAAATTAAGTACATTCCTCGGTAAGCATGGATTTGCTAGCAATGATCCATTTGATGAGAACTTAACTACCAACTAAAGCTGATTAACTCATCAGGAAAAGTCTTTCTGCTTAGTCTGTAAGCGAAATTGACTTCCTATTCCACTACTCATTGTACTTAATTGGAACAAGTTCAAATAAGGTTTTTATTCCCTTATACCGATCTTGCTTTATAAAAAAGTGTGGGCTGCTATTTGGTATATAAAGAACAAAATTTAAAAGAATTTATATTTTGTGTTTAAAGTCAAAAGACAAATATGACAGTTTCATTAATGAAAACCTGTGATTTTTTTCAATATATTTGTGATTTCGAACAATATGGGAAAATTGTTTTCTCCATGTACCCTCCTATACGTTAGCAATATAAATTTACAATGTTTTTATTCAAAACAAATTCTAACTTCGGGAAAGGCTAGAAAAGTTAAACATACATTTATTCATGTATTTTCTGTTACAATGCTTACGTATTGTTATTCATATTTGATCTTTGCTCTAAAATATAAGTATTGTAGAAAGTTGTTAAACTGTTTGTATTCCAAATAAAAATGTATGTATAGTGTTATATAAAGTACGGATATTTTTTCAATGTATTTCAGGCTTTTATTATTTTTATTTACAATTTTGATTTTTACTTATTTATAATTTCTGATTTGTGCATGTGTTACTGTTACTGATTGTTTTCAATATCGCTTATCACTAATTTACTAAATGTAGGGGGCTCCTAAAAGTCTTAATAATTAATTTTTTTTAAATATTTTTCACAGTTTTTTTTGTTTTTTTTAAACTTTAAGTTACTTTATTGATATTTCTGCAATGAAGGAAAATTCATGAATTACATCACTTGTGCAATTTTAATTGAGATAATATCTTTATACACTCATGGGAAAAAAATTAGTGCACCCAGAAGGAGCCGTCAAAATGAAACGAAATTTTATATACGTAATGACGGCTTTGACATAAGTAAATGATTAGAAAAACAAAGAAAAATTATCATTTATTTCAGAGAAAAAGGCAAAAGAACGAAAGATTTAATACCCTGTTGAACCCCCTGTAGCGCGAATGCGCGATGCGATACGATCGGACATTGAGGCACACAAGTTCTGTATGATGTCTTCAGACATTTCGTTCCATATTTACAGTAACCTTGCCTATAGTTCGTTCAAACTCGTGGGATGCCCAACTCGCCGTCCCAAATGATGCAAGATATGCTCGATTGGAGACAAATCTGGGGATCGGCCTGGCCAAGGAAGGGTAGTAACAGTGTGGAGACAGTCTTGTGACACCCTTTCCGTGTGAGGCCGAGCATTGTCTTATTAAAAAATGGCTCCTGAGAGCCGTTGCATGAGTGGCAACATATGTGGTTGTACAATGTCCTGGACATACCGATGGGCTGTTATGGTGCCAAGGATCAATACTAGGGGTGACCGTGTATTGTAGGCAATGGTACCCCATACCATCATACCAACAGTGGGAGCGGTGTGTCGCTGTAAAGAAAAGGCATTATTGAGGCGTTCACCACGGGGTCTCCAAACACGAACACGATTGTCATCACTGCTGAGATTGAATCTTGATTCGTCGCTAAAGACGACCTGGTTCCATTCCGCTGCAGTCCAGTTTCCTCGTGAGCGGCACTACTCCAAACGGAGGCGTCGATGGATCGGCCTCAAGGGCAGCACACGTAATGGGGCGCCGCGATTCCGAATTTTCTTCAGTCAGGGGCCTTCGTATGGTTCGAGAAAATACAGGGGCCCATCGTGAAGGTGCTACCTGTGTCTTGATGGCATCATGGAGGCCAATGAAGCAGTTAGCTGTACGCATGCACTTCTTATGATGTTGCGGTCTTCTCAACGACTGGTCTGTCGTGGGCGTCCTGGGCCTGTTCTTCGTGTAAATGAAATCTGTCGGATTCAGTGGTCCTAACACCTCCTCACAATGCAATCAGAGCGGCCTAATTCATGAGCTACTCGCCTAGCTGACCACCCAGCTTCTATCATGCCGATTATTCTCCCCCTATCAAACTGAGACAGCTGCTCATATTGTCTTCGAAAACGGCGTAATGGCATGTCTACCTCAGCTGTTCCTTTGTAAACAATTCAGCACATTCAAACAAGCTTTGGTTACCTGTTTTGTACTCCATCGAGAACGACGTTAAACGACCTCTACCAGTTATACGTAATGCGCAATCATGGTTCATTTCTAATAATTTGCATATTTCCCCGACTACATTCATGCGAAGTTTCGTGACGATCCCGCAATTATTTCTTGGTGCACTAATTTTTTTTCCAAGAGTGTATTTTTAGATATTTCTGCAATATTAGACTTTTTAAAGATTCAAATGAACGGGAAGCTTAATAAAAACCCCAAAATAAAACTCCCATTAAAAAATACTGAAGAAAGTTCAAGGTCACAAAATAGCTCTTTAAGATTAGACTTTGATCACGTGTTTTTTGAAAAAAAAATAACTATCATCCCCCAGCAACAGAACATACAAAATTACAATTATAATGTGAATTCGAAATGTATAATTAACATTAGAATTGAATTGTGCTGTAAATAGTAACTCTAGACTGTAATGAAATCATTTCTTTTTCTTCGATAACATAAAGGTTTGTATTTAGAACAATCATTAAAATGAGTGATTATTTCCTAGCAAAACTCCTGATACATCAATAGTTGCAGGTACAATTTTAACTAAGTCATCTGTATTTTTATACTACATTTTTCAAAACTATTTTATTCCAAACTTCAGAGAACTCGGTTTACATGATTATTAGGTATCAGACATAGGTATTATTGAAGCAGAAAATTTAGACTAAGCTTCGAAAAACAAACAAATTAAATATTTTCATGCCCTGTTATCACAGTATCATACAGTATTTTTCAAAGATCAATTCAAATTTTTCTCAAGACACATATAGCAAACTTATGTATTATTGGTTGAAATTGTTGATTTTCTAGAAAAATAATATTATTAAATCATTGATTTAAAAATCAGAATGTTGGTACTATGCAAAATAAATGTAAAACATTATGACGTCTTTAACTAAAAATCTATAAATATGTTATAAATGAAAACATTTTGAAAAATATGTGCCTTATATTTATTGATTAAAGTAGCATAATTATCTATCTTCAAAGATATATTGAATGATAAAATTTTATTACCTGTGATTCTTAAGGTATTGGTTGTTTAATTTAAAATATTGAACATTTTTTCAGTGTTCATAGACTAATTATCATTGATTAATCATATTTTTATTTTATTATTAAATCGATAAAATTTTCATAATTCAATTCAGGCAACATAAACAAAGATTAATTCAAAACTAGTTTATGGGGCAATCGCTTTCGGTTCTTAAATCGAATAAAAATTACGGAATTAGTTAATTCGTTTCATGAATATTTAATTTATTTTCATAATTCTTAGACAATACACTTATTATTTTCGTTCTGAATGTAGATAATTAAACAAGCCTTAATAGAATTTTCGAAATTGGGTTTCAATTACGCGTGTGTTTTGCTGATATAAATGATGAAATAGACCTTTAAAAACTGTTTTCTAAAGACTTATTGTCATTTTTATTAGGTTTTTTGTGATGCATATCTTTGTGCGTCATATGGGGAATGTATTTAATTATTAATCTTGAATATAATTTAATTATTCATGAGAAGGAAAATAAAAGTACATTTGGGTAATTTTCTTAATGTCAAATGCATTGATGTTTAGAAATTTTTGCATTTTCCTCCATATATATTACATTTATAAAAATATAATGAGTTCTATGTAGGCAAGATATTTTGGGAAATGACAAGAAAAAAGATTTGGATACGTATTTCAAATCCAGGATAAATGTAAGTTTTTTAAAATGCAGATTATCTTTAAAATAAATATTTATTGTGTTAAGTGGCCTTAATTTTTATAATCTAATTGATAAAAATGTTCGCTTGGCTAAAGCCCTTTTCAAATAAACTCCTGGGAACGTAAAAATGAAATTTTAGAATAACCTTAAAAATAAGAACTTTTCAATTATATTTAATGTTTTTAATTCATCAAATATAAAAATGTTAAATGCAGTCATTTAGTCAAAAGTGGTATACTATTTATACGACTTTTTATATCACAAAATAATTAATTAACTAATATATTTTAATTATTACAATAATGCAGATCTAATCTTGTTATAATTAAATGAATATTTTTTTTAAAAATTATGTGTATTTTATTTTTAAGAGTTTCAAGACCAAAAATATATTTCTTATATCATAATTAACTACATAAATTAATCATTATACATCGATTTCTTTTTTATCTAAATTACCTGCAAGTTGGACTAGTTTATACATTATTAGATTAAGGAGTACAGGTGTTACAACTGATGATTGAGACGATGTTTCACAACTTGAAGGATCATGTAGAGCCGAGGTTTTAAATCCAATATTCAATAATAATAATAAAAAATCATGAATAATAATATATGTTTCTCCTATTTTAATTGAATCTGACCTTAAAATCTTCATATGGCACTTTTAAGAAGTAGTGAATGAAATAATAATTTATGTATCATTCCCGTCATCTGACTCTCTCATTGACTTCACATCTTTAGGTAAATAAGGGTAATCATGACTCTGAGGTATTCTTGTTATCATTTGTCTTTCTCGTGAGTCAGTTATTGTATTTCAATGACGAAAAGCCTTTTGTTGCTATGCCAAACAAAATTGTGATCTAGACGTCTGAAAATATTGAAAATGATGAAAATTCGTTGAAAAGAAGGATGGTTGAAAGTAGAAAAGGATCACTAGAATGTCCCGGAGAGTCATTCCAGTTTACCAAAGACATTAACAATCACTGGAAAGAAAAAGATCACTAGGATGCCTAATCGTCAAGAGCCCGTCCCTACCCAAAGAAGGAAAGCCCCTGAGGATCCCTGATATAATCCTCAGGGTCAAAGTGCCTGGCTGTACCTCCAGACACTGGGTACCTAATTTAGTAGTCGCCTCCTATAACATGCATGAACTACAGTGGGACTATTCTTTCACATCAGATAAAACACTGGCGTATATTTCTTTTGGAATTTACTGTCTTTGACAGACACGGGTGACATACCTCTTTAGTACCCAGCGGTCCTTCTCTGATTTCAATTATTCTTCTTGTCTACATGTGCTTACTTTTTTTCCATTTTTTTAAAACATATAGATCATAATTTCACCTGGTGTTGGCTTAGCGTAGCTACATCTGGCTCTTGCACCATGAAAGATGATCTTCGCTCCCTCATTATTCATTTAATTCTACGCTACAGTCCATTGCAATCTACCAATGACTTCAATAATTATATAAATTTTATGTGATTCTGTACATTTAGTTGAATTTGACCTCAAAGACATTATAATAACACGAAGATATAAAGAACTACACCGTTATTGCAAACAATTAGATTTATTGCTAGAACAGAGAAATCCTCAGGGTCCATAACTGATGGGACTCAGCCTTTATGACACACTGGATATGTGCGATTAATTAAAGAAAGATGTAGAATCATTCAGTTGTTAGACAAGGAATTAATAATATTATAAATTTTAAAAAAATGAGTCTTTGGATGAAAGTATAGTACCAGGAATTCGAATACCAGGCATAGAGAATTACAGTTCGAAGCTCTGCTAACTCAGCTATGGAGATGGCTGACCCTCTTGCTTTGAGTAGATATCTAGTATTGCGGATATTTAATGAATGGCGTATTAACTCGTGTACCATACTCTTCATTCAATCATAATTTGTGAGTTATGAGATTGTATACTACTATCCCTTTTATTCTACCACAGACTTTTATAATAATTCAAGCTATACGTGTTTGTGAACATTTAATTAAATTGGACCTCAAATTCATTTTTTTGGTACTGTGAAGATTTTGTGAACGAAATAATAACTCTCGTCTTATTCTCTTTATTTAATCATAATGATGTTAGAAGATTCTACAGGATTGCTTGTTATACGGTATGCTGTACTACTATAAGAGAAATAGAAAAATGTAATAAAAATATAATTATCTGTAGAAATGTTTAATGTTTAATATGCACAGAAAAACTATTCTAAGGTTAAGATTGCTGTGAAATTGCATTCTAAAATTAGCAATGTATTGTAAAATTATATTACTTCTGTAGACACCTGTTTTAATTCTTGTAAGCTATTATTCTATGTTTTAAAGTCATAGAAATTATTCAGTCATTTAAGCAAATACATAAATTATGTTATATTTTAGAAATACTTTACTTCAATAAGAAATATTCAACCTATTTTTAAGGTAAGAATAATATTTCAAGTCACTATTTTGGGTCAATATATCGATTTTGTATTTTTGGTCTCATATTGAAATTTAATCTTTTATTTTTAAAAGTCTCTTTGAATTACCTTATTTAGGTACTACAATAAAGTGAAAATTACAAAGACTTTTTTTTTTTAAAAAAGGCTTAGTGTTCAGAATTCGAACAACGATAACTTCCGAAGTAAGAGCTATATTATCAAAATAAAAGTCTAGATATGATAAGAATATTCTTTATTATTCAAATACAAAATGCCAAATAATTTTTCTATGAGTTACCATGATTTGTGGAAAACCTGAATTTTTGGTTAAATTTGAACAAAATGTCATTTAGGTAGTAAGACTATACAATAACAAAACCTATTTGGATCATTTTCTAATTGTGATGTCCTGTAAGGTTGAAAAATATGCATTTTTAAGCATAATTTGGTTATTTCAAAACATTTTCTTCGAATGTACGAGGCATGTTTTTTAAGTAAGTATCGTTTTGCGATTCCGCCGCCGCAGCGCTCCGGTCGGCTTGCCGCGCATGCTCGCTGGTTACCTACATCTCTTGTCTACGCACTGACGCCATTACAGTCTGATTCTTCATTGTGTACGTTGTTTACTGAGTGTTTAAGATGCCTCCGACAATCGTGAGTCCCGCTGATTGTACGGGCTGTTATACGATTTCTTAGTGCTAAAGGCTTAAAACCGATCGATATTCATTGTGACCGAGAACTTGAATTACCAGAAATTGTGTTCACGTTGGGTTCCAAAAATGTTGACGAATTTGCACAAAACCCAACGTTTAGGCAGTGCATTGACTTTCCTTGAGCGGTACCGTAATGAAGGTGAAGATTTTTTAGACCAAATTGTTACTGGTGACGAAACATGGGTGGCCTACGTCACACCAGAATCGAAACAACAATCCATGGAATGGCGACATTCATCATCACCCAAAAGCGTGAAGTTTAAGCAAACAATTTCTGCTCGGAAAATCATGTGTACAGTTTTTTGGGACAGAAAAGGAGTATTGCTAGTGGAGTTTCTGCCTCGTAATGAGACAATCAATGCAGCGTCTTATAGTGAGACATTGAACAATCTGCGTCGTGCAATCCAGAACAAAAGACGTGGCAAGTTGAGTAAGGGTATCGTTTTGCTGCATGACAATGCCCGTCCACATGTGGCTAATCGGACCAAAGATCTCATCAAATCTTTTAAATGGGAAACTCTAGATCATCCTCCATACAGCCCTGATCTGGCGCCCAGCGACTACCATTTGTTCCAGCACTTGAAGAAACACCTGGGCGGTCAGCGTCTTCAAGACGATAACGAAGTCAAAACATTTGTGATACAGTGGTTAACAAGTCAGGCGGCAGAATTTTATGAGGAGGGTATTCAAAAACTGGTGCCACGTTATGACAAGTCCCTCAATATTCACGGAAATTATGTAGAAAAGTAGATTAAGGTACAGGCTTTCATGTAAAAATAAATTATTGCGATATCTTTGCACGTCTTTTTTTAATTTCAAAACGGTACTTACTTAAAAAAACATGCCTCGTATACTGTTACCTTAATTGAATATTTTTTTAAAAAAAATAATTATAAACATTTCTTTGAAATTTTTAAGTTGATTTCTTAAAAACAAAACTTATATAACAAACAATAGAAATAATATCATAGCTTTACCAAATGAATAAACCTATTTCACTGAAATAGCGATGTTTACTACATAGTTTAATTCAGAACTTTAGTTTCTTTCACCGAAGATTTTAAATAAATTTATTTTAATTCAAAAAATTATAAACATATTAGAAACCAGCAAAACTGTACATAAGAAATAAATTTTCTTTGTTGCATGCTTGAAAAAACAGGTGTGTTCTACAAAATATTTTTGTCCCAAAATGCCAAAACTATTCCAACTGAAAACACTTTAGAAAACTCGCAAAAAATGTTAGACTATTAAGAGATCCAAAAGCAGTTCTTTATATCAAATAAAAAACCAATGTACAAAAGGAAGACTTTATCTTTCGAAGAAATTTATGTCTCCGAGCCGGTTATCGGGAAAAAAGATCTCGCAATAATGAAGTACTTATTGGGCCAAACGGAACAAAAAAAATTCCCAGAACAATCTCTGCTCAATATCTTTTGGTTATTATTATTCCATTTTCCTACCCACAATCTTTCCATTTGATTAATAGAATTCCAGAATAAAAAAAAAATTGCGCTTTTCTTGCTCGTTCTCCGCCCAGGATTGAGCTTTAAGACCGGATTGTAATCGTATTTGTTATATTTCCGTCTCGTTTCGGAATATATCTTCTTGCATTTGGGTTTATTAAAGATATATCATGGTCTAAGAGAAAAGCATCGCATGATAAAAATATATTTGTAGATTAAATCAGATATAATCCTATTCTTGGTTGATTTCAGCATGTATTTTTTTCTTTTGTTTTATTTTTTTCAAAATACCAAGTTGTTCTTAGATTAGATGTGCTATGCCATTTGAAAATTGATGATGCACTTAAATGTTGTAGCCAAGGACTTTCGCGTATATAAAGTTGTGGTATAGTAGTATAGACTTAGAAATAAAGAAAAAGCTAATCTTTCTTGCAGTTTTTAATTGGATTTGCTTATTAGAATTCAAATGCTGATGAAACATAAAATTCAGATAAAATGCACGTGTTCGAAGATTTAGGGTATTAGTTCTATTCAGAATTTTATTACTTGATGATTGTGATTATTTATTAACGTCATATTTAGAAGCTATGCGGAGGCTATTAGCGAACATACCTTGTATTTTGAACCTAGGTCAAGTGAAGATGACGATTACTACTGAACTGGAACTTTAATCTCCAAGCTTCCACACCATACCTCTCAGAGGACTTACGACCTGGGACAGATTTTAACGTTATTCAGCACTTCTACACATCGCATCTTTAAAAGCATAAGAGCTGGAACCCCCATGGCCATGATTGCTAGGTTACCGTAGCTTATTGATTCTTTGAGTACAATTAAAATGTTCCAAATAGTATCAAGTAAAAGCAACTTAATGTTATGTTAGTAAGATTTTCTTAATTTAATTTAGTAAAATGAATTACTTAACAAAACTGATTTCATTTTATGAAGCTTGTAATAAGTTTTTACTATAATACATAGATGTTTAGTTAATTTTCTTGCTGCTAGTATACCAAATAACATGTAATGTTTTTGTATGGAAGTTTCACAAGATACTAAATAAACTGATGCTAAAAAGAAAACAAAAACACCTTTGCAAAAGAGGTATTCAGAGTTAATGATGGAATAATATTCTTGATCATGGTTCCAATAATTGTTTCACGAATTTGTTCTACGATATTCTGTAGGTAATTTTGATTAACTACTTGCTCCTTTACTTCTGTAGCTAATTTAAAGATGGAAATGGAATTATGAATTATTTGAATATTATTTTTTTATCTTTTTGAATTCCTAAAGAGAAAACATCTTAAATAAAACATAACGAAACAATGATTCTTGTTTATTTAGACTTTGAAAAATAAACAGTAACTGATAATGGAATTATGATTCTATTTGCTATTACAAACAATAACTATTATATAATAAGTAAAATATTTCTCTCTCTCACGCTCACACACACTCATATATATAGCTATATATATATATATATATATATATATATCATGTGTACTTTAATTCTGCAAATAAATGTATTAACATTTATGTTTGAATAGAATTTAAGGTTTTTTAATGCTCTTACGATATATTTTCTTCGCTCTTTCATCTGGTTTGTTTCATCAAAATATTGAAAAATTTCGCAAAATGTAACAAATGGAATTTGTTATAGATTATAATAGGGAAAAACTGTATTTCGTAACTGCTATTATTAAAACTGATGTTATCAAGTTTCTGAGGTACTTTGAAGCTTTCTATTCCTGAATAGAGAAAGAGGTACTACATTCCATTTAAATTTCTGTTAAGAAGAAATACACTGTGGATGATATTTGAAAAGTTATATACATATATGAAATGAGTAAATGAAATACTTATTAAATGAAATACTTCTTATAATTTGTATGAATCAAATGCAATAATTTAAAAAGTGCATTTCTTTCAGGCAATCGTGGAATGCTTATTTAAAAAAAAATCTGGATTTAGTAAAAATCATTCGTTTTTCATAAAGACATAATAAACCCAAAAGCACACTCGAAACATATTTCTTTCTGTATGAAACTTCTTCAAAGACACCTATGACAGAAATCTTTTAGTGTAAACACAAAAAAAAAAGATCTTATTTTTTTTCTATAAAAAATAAACAAAAATAATGCCATCAGCACTTATTTTGATGAAAAGAATGAAAATAAGAAGATAAGGTAAAAGAAACCACCCCTAGAAATTTATTCCAAAAAAAAAAAAAAAGAACATTCACTTAAAATTTCTCGCTTTTTCGTGTTGGTCTTTTTGCATCGTATCGTATTTCAAAGAAAAAAAATTGACAAGAGTTGACTGGCAATAATCTGAGTTTATAAGGGAATTTTTTTTGTTCGCGGTTGGAGAAAGGAAATCGTTCTCTGAAAAGCTTGTCTAGTAAAACGCAAAATTTATTTGTCATTTATAAAAAAAACCCAAAGGAAAACGTTGAATCGTTATCTCGAAAAATGTTCTTCCTGATATCATGTTTGACGAAATTTCATATCTAAGCTGAAGCAGATTTATTATTCGATAGATTTTATTTATTCGATGCTTAAAAAAGTTCGAAAGTTTCGATGTGGAGATTTTAAGTAGGATGGAAGGCGTCTATATATTTTGAAATGAAGAGAAGCGTTTTTTTTTTCTCTTCTTTGAAACTACGTTTTACTTTGATGGATCAAAGTAAAAGCTTTCTAAAATATCTTATCACCTTCACAAAAGAGAAAGATATATTCTTTGTATTTCTCTTTATAAATGGTATAATATAATATAAAAAAATAACCATTATAAATATATTACTAAATGTTTCAATAAGATTTGTGATTTCACTTTTGAAGATTTTAATACAAACCTTTTGGGAAAACTTTCAAAAATTTGTTATTTTTTTAAAATATATTAATTCCTTTTACGAAGAACGCGCATTTGTACGTTCAATGAGCAAATTCTAAAAGAAAAAAAAATATTGCTTTCTATTCTGCTCATGTTCTTGAATTTCCTTTGCATAATGGAATTTTAGATTACGTTTATTCTATTTTTTCATTTATGACTTGAAATATTTCAAGAACACCCGTAACACTCTTATAGCAGGATAAATATTTCATGAATTTGCATGTTATTCGATATCAAATAAATATATATTTCTTCATTTTGAAAATATATTTATAAATTCATTCATGGAATACGTTGAAATATGTATTTACTTAAGCATCTTAAAAACTAGTATTTCATGTATAAGGTCTGAACTATTTACGGATATATATCTATGCTAGAAGTCGTCCCACATTCTTAATTTACTAAGAACAATATATAATTTTAATACTTTATCCCCACCCACCCACCATTAATAACCCACCATTGATTCTATTTTGTATATTACTTATATCTTTAGGTTATTCTTTTTTCATTATTTTATCTTGGAAAACATTATGTAATTTTTCAACCTAGTGTTTAGCACATTACGGCCTATGAGAACTCTGTATCAGAAATTAAAACCCACCAGCCAACCAAGCTTTTTTTTATTTAAATGATGGTTTTTCATGATTGAATATTATAAAACAAGCTTCACAACTTCAACTGATTCACACCAATTCTTGTCAATACATATTTCACCCTAAGATACATAAAAAAGTTGCATTGGTTAAGATTAGGTGAATAAGATGGATAGTCTAACAATGGGATATCGTACTTGGTTAGAAACCTCTTGACAGACAATGTGGAATGATCCTTTGCATATTCTTGGTATAAAAATTTGCCTTAAAGATACTTCATAAATTCCTACAGTTTCAGAAAGCACATGAATATCTAACTGTAGGTCAGATAGAACCAGGGTATTATGTTTTTGATATTGTCGCCCGTTTTTGAAGTGGAGGTTGACCCAAACGGATATCAACTTCATCGTCTTTTCGGCAGTCTTGACAACGCTTAAATCACTCAAAAACACGTTCACGCGATCAAAATACACTACCGTACACTTCTTTTAATACATTATGTATGTCAGAAGCGGTTTTTCGAAGTTTCATGTGTCATTTCACAACACCTTTTTGCTCAGTTATCATTTTTCCAGCAAAACAAAACAAAACAAAAAATTCTATTGCGAATGAAGGTTACGGGTATACAGATTTGTTTACAGAAACCAGAGTCACTGCATTTGCAAGATAAGGCTTCACACTGAACAGCTGCTGGTCTCTGGCATTTGGTGGATGATTATTTCTTCAGTAGCAGCGTCAGGATCCTTAATTTAACAGTTACACCTCAAATAATAATCAAAAACTTCTACACTCTAAACTAAGACACACCAGAACAAATCCGAAATTCTCCATTAATTAGCACTGTAAAATATCTAACATCACTATTAAATGCATCAGGCAAGGAGGTGCACTCATTAGTCATATGTTACCTTTCTTAAAATAATTATTTTAATAAAAAAGTAAGATTGAAAGATAATTACATTATTTTTTCAAAACACAAAAAAAAGATCCAAAATTTCATTTGATATTTCAGCTATTTTCTTAAAATAAAAATCATAGTCATTAAGCATAGTTTTGTCTTTATGTAAATCTAATTTACATAAAAATATTAATTATATTATTTTTATTTTTGATATAAATGATGAAACGGAGATTCATTGCAATCATTCATTACTAGTTACACAAACATACACAGACATATATACGTATATATAACTACATATAATTAAAGTTTGATGTATATATATATATATATATATATATATATATTTTTATATATATATATATATATATATATATATATATACATATATACATATATATATATGAATATCGCCATTTAAACATCACTTCTCTACAAACAAATGTTTTTAATTCACGTATTAACCCCCATATTTTATTTCAAAATATACAAGCCTACTATAATATTTATAATTTCTTTTCGGAGCTATCATAAAGAAAAATTCTTGCTAAAGGACCAGCATTTATTTATGTGCAACGTGTTTCTTACATAGATTCATTCAAACAAGCACCATTATTGTCAAACACAAATTGAATTGCATGCCACAGTGCAAAAACTGAAAAAGTGGAAAATAAACTTTTCAAGTAATTTACATTTGATTCCCTTTCTTAAAACAAAAAAAACCAGAGGAAAAGACATGAGTTTTTATTTTCATTTACTCTGGAAAACCTTACTAAATATCAAGACCTCACTCTTATGTGTGACTGAATCTGTTTTTTTCTTATATCCAAAGGAAGCTATTGTTTTAGAAACGACTTCCTTATTTTACTGTAATATATTATTATTTTATTCAGAAAGTTCTATATGTACCTTAAAAACTTTAGTATATGTACCTGTATTATATGTTTACTATATGTATAAAGCTACTATATGTACCTGAAATACCTTACAACTTCGGGGCCGCGGTAGCCTAATGGTCAAGATCGTGGACTAGATACCGACGGCTTTCGTTCAGTCGCGGGTTCGATCCTTGGCCGCCAAAGACCCGCCGTGTAGCCGGGGCTGATGCACGTTTAATCTGTTCGGGGCCCAAAGTCCTCCAGTTGGCGTGGTGTGGATGTTTGGAGAGGGGGGTGCCAGAACAGGTGTCCTCCTCGTCACTTGACCGTGGTTCAAAATTACGAGGTCCGTCGCCAATAGCCCTCGTGTTGCTTCTAGTGCGACGTTAATAAAAACTAAACTAAACTAAACCTTACAACTTCGAAGTTAGCAAAGAAATTCAAAGAATTCAATCACAATGAATTCCGTAAAATGCCAAAGACACTTTCGATCAATACCCCCTTCTTTATATATATATATATATATATATTTAAAATGGATACGTCTAAGGTAAAACTCACCTAAATATGGATTTCAGTCTCCCTTTCATTTTAAAGGTTTTCTGTTCTAGGAAGACGACTACAGTCATATATCTGAGACGAATAATTTCGTATCTTATAATCTCGTATTCCAAGTGCAGAAATTTTATCGTTAGATTCATAAAGTTTATACAGTTCCTTAAAAGACGAATAACGTATTAAAAATTGCTGTATAGCATTCATAGTAGTACTATGATACCATGTTTAATTTGCACTTAAATAAAAAAAATAAGCAAAATATAATCTTAGATATTAAGATTATAAATTTTATTATTTAGAGTTTTGTTTTTTTCTAGATATCTGATTTATTTTAAAGCAATGTGCCTTATGTTTTGGAATAATATATTCATTATTCATATATAAACTGAAATTAATACTAAAAGGTAATGACTCTCATGAATGTTAATTTTACATAAAATAAACATTTAAATTATGGGAAATTTTAAATAATTTCATTTTCTCAATATTTTGATTTACAAAATGATTCATGTAAATAAAATTTAATTGTATTATTTCATTTTGAATATTTCATTAAAGGTAGCTAAGTATGCACTAAATTCTAATAATAAAATAAAACAAAGCATCAAATAAATAATTACATGCTTTTGGTTAAACTTTACATACAGTTAATCACTAGGAATATTAATATTTTTATCTTAATTAGAGTACAGCATATTCCTAGTTATAAACTTATAATAAATGCATGAAAAAAATTAGCATAAACACACATATAGCCCCTTTATTATACGATGAGAATTTAATTAAATTTAAAACATGTTTAACTACACCTATGGAGTTTTACAAATCTACTTTCAAAAATCAGAACACGTTATTTTTATTAGGGTAATTAATTTTAAAGGAATTTCAGAAAAACGCAATATTTCAAAATTAAATAAAACTTTTATTTTCTTATCCTAAAATTCAAAAAAAATATAATATATTTAAAAACATGAATTACACTGGCTAAAATATTTTTCTCAAATTCTTATTAAGAATATTTTGCATAAAAATGTACCGTCTCATCTTAATACTTTTTAACATATGAATTGAATTAAAAATACACGTTTTATTTCTCTATATGAAAAAAAAGTTAATTTTTTTTTAGATTTTCATAAAAAAATATTAGTTTTCCGGATAGGAGTTTTCCTTAAATATATCAATTTTGGATGTTTATTTAAAAGACGTTCTAATCAAAACTTAATAACACATAAAAATGTTCTATTTTTTTTTTTTTTTTTTGAATCGTAATATATCAATTGCTTTTTTTTTATATCTTATTTTATAATGAAACCATTTGTTTGTTCAAGTAACTCTGAAAATTTTTCTTTTTAAATCAGAAGATTCTTATTAAAATGTAAAATTTAAATCTAAGTTCTGTAGTACATTAAAAGAGTTGAAATAAGTTTTTCTGTTTAGATATACAATGAATAGCAAAATTATCTGAATTGTTTTCTGTTAATTTTAAGAATTGAAAATTTTCATGTAAGCTGAATTACTAAAAAAAAAGAGAAATAAAACGTTAATGAAAGACTTCAGTTGTAAATGACATTATGCCGTCAAAATACGGTTATCAATTGTTAAGAAATACTGAAACAGATATGAGTTTCTTGAATTGAAATTAATAAATATTATACAGAAATATTTAGAGAGCATTTCTTCAAAACTCTTCTTTCTTCAGAAGCAATCAAAATATTAAAGGTTGATGGTGATTATCATAAAGTAACATAAAAGCATACCAGAGATTTCTTTTTGAATAGCTTGTTTTTTTTCAATTCACTAAGAATAAAATTTCATTCTTTACATCCTGGTTATAAATCAGTATCAAAAATTGTTTTCTCTGTTTTTTCTTTATATTTTAAAGTGGTTTTTTTATGTTTAAATTTTGTACACTGTAAGAAATTTTCCAATTTTACTTTTAAGAATAAATTTAGAATGCGACTGGGCTGAAATAATATAAGTGATTCACATTGCAAGCGAGGAACAATAATAAAGGAAGTTATTATTTTCTCATCCGTTTGTGTATTAATTCAATATCTGCATATGCAGATTTTGTAATTTTCTTTTTAATTTCCCCAAGCAATAAATTCCTCAAAGATATTTGGTTATCTTTTCAGTTCGATTAGCAGTCTTTTAATTAAAAAATAATGCTTTAGGTAACTAATTTGTCTTATTTAACAAAGTTTTAATTCAAATGTATTTTAAATTCCGTTTTCTTTTTTGATTTAATCAAGGCCCATCAATGCATTTCAACATATTTGCACTGATCACTTTTCACCAATTGTTTTCAATCAATATAGCACATGTTTCCGTTCTCTTTGGTAAAACTTCATTACATGGTCTTGCTCCAACAAATCTGCTTTGTTCCTAGATACAGTAATGAATTCTTATGTCCATTGGTCCATATATCGCGAATCAGATGATCATTAACGCTGTAATGAGGGTTGGGCCTGTTTCTGCTTTTCGTTAGAAGCTACGGACATGCGTAATTGGTTTGGGCTTTTCAATCAACGTTTACAGGATATTGCTCCGGATATTTAACCATTAACAAGAAGAAAACAAATATTATTCGATGCAAACTGAAATATGTTCCTATAAACAGCCCATACTTATTTGTTCGAGCAGGAATGCAGACACAAATTACGTTTTGAAGAATTCTGTCAGCATAATGATTTTCAAATAGCTGTAATTAATGTTCCAGAAAATTGGGCATAAATTTATTCAAACTATTTCGAACATTAATAGTTTTCGCGTCCTTTTCAGAAATGATTAATTCATGCATTTAGTTTTGAAAAGAGAGATGACTTATGTGCAAGTTATTAAGCCTTTCCAGATAATAATAAAAAATATATATCCTATTAAGGAGCTTTATATAATTACTAAACGACAGTCTGATAATAATATTCAGAAATCAAATAACTCTAAGAATTCAAGAAACTTGATGACTCCATGGAGAATCGCGTCTTTGAAATAATTTTACAGTTAAGATAGTCTTTTCATTAGTAATGCATTTTGAAGATTATACGTAACATTGCGTTTTTAAATTTATGAATACATTAAAAGAACATTCTCTCGTCTTTGAAACTGTTGCTAAAATTACTTTAAATTGCTTATTCTAATATCTATGCTAATTATTCTACTTTAAAGGAGAAATGTTCGAAACTCGTTTTGTTTCAAATCGCAGATCCACGAAAAAAAAAGAAAACGAAAAGAGTAAAACTACGGAATAAATTAGTGCATCTGTCGGAAATAATGAAAATTACAAAATGAAGCATGTAAAAGTGCTTTGCGATAAGTAAAAAGTAATGCTCTAAAGTAATTTTAATTTGGTAGGGGATTTCAATTCTGTTGCTTCCTCTATCCTCTATTTTAGATTATGGAGTATTAATATAGCGTTTTTAAGCCGATTTATTAAAGTTTAACGAAGCGCATATAACTTTCCTTATTAGTTTTCAAAATTAAAAGGAGTTCCGTTTTTTCTCCTTATTTAATTTATTTAAATTAATTATAGACGCTACTATTTAAGTTTTCTTTCTTAATAGCTATTGCAACGAATAAATTTTGACAAATTAGTTTATTTTTCCATTAAACTATAGCGAGACGGCCAGCGTGATTATACAAGAATAAGATGAAAATTGTTAGTTTAGTACTATCATTTAGAGGTGGTATACGTTCTTAGTGTTATTTCAAATTAAAAAAAAATTCCAATTTAAATATTTATATTAACTAAATAAATATTATTTTACATTTATTATAACAGAATGTAGTTAAATATAATATATTTATATTTAATATTCTCATATAATTCAGTGACTAAATTATTCCCCAAGTAATTATATCATTTTTTTCTTTTAAACAAAGTAAGAAAAAAAACATTAAATAGCCGTAAAAAATAAAAAAAAGAGGAAAAAATGTCTAATGGCACTTTATCTTACTTGTTTTGTATTATATCTATGTAGTGAAAAATATTTATAATGTAAAGAGATATATCTTAAAAATAAAAATACTTTATAAGTCTTTAAAATAAAACAAATCAAAGAATGCTTGGCATGAATATTGAAAGATTATCGTTATGCCAATGCTATATATGTTATTTTAAAAAAAAATTAGCAAGTTTTGCGCTTTATTTTTTAAATCAAATCATACATTTCATTAACTGAAATATTATATCTGTTACACATATACTTATGGAACAACTGATTTATGGCCTTGACTTATCACTATACAAATAATCACAGAAAGTTGAAAGTCACACATCTTATTTGTATAAAAGATGACATCCATCAGCCGTTCTTTCAGTCGACCTTTTAGATTGTGAAATATCTATAGAAATATACAATTTAGGTTTTTGAAAGACATTCAGTTACGTTTTATAGTGTGAGTTTAGTATGAAGTAAGGGAAAATGTTCGTGAACCCTTTGCTCACTCGAAATTGGGCAAAGTGTCTCTCAAATTTCTATAGCAATGGCAAAAAACATTATTTAGGATTAAAGTGTCATGTAAGGTGAAAAGTCTCTACGAACAATAGTTTGCGGTCATAGGAGGAGCAATAGACGATTTATATATGCATATCTATTTATAAAACATAACAGATATATCACTGCGAGTCAGACTGGCTCAGAGCTTGAAAACTCTACCAGTACTCAAAAACATGACTTTATCTGTTCAGAAAGGATATTAGAATAATTTTTAGCCGATTGAACCAACGATTTTGCATGCACGGAAGCTTGTTAAATGTATTCAGCTACATCTTTTACGAGAAAGTTTTTGCTGGAGTAAATAATATATTTACTACTATTAACGGTAGTTCAAAATCGTGATCTCTCTTGAGATCCAATTGACCACGAAGAGTGGATCTGGGCACCCACTACATACATGTTTAAATAGAAGGAAGCCTGAGTTACACAACAGCATGTTCTTGAAGTGATCGGTGTTGTCTAGGTATCATGATGTAGGGAGGTATTATGCACAGATGCCGATCACTACTGAGAATGATTTACCCAGAGGCCATTATATAACAGCGGTATTGAATTAAGAATTTCATCTAGCATAGTTGTCTTTTTGGGAATGCCGTGTGTTCAAACAATCCGTTCTTAAAAAACAATGCGCAACCACATAGAACATCGAAAATCTCTGAAACTCTAGTGGGCGAAGATATTTTGCTCTTAGTATAGCTTACATATTCAAGGTAATGAAATAATACTGAATTTCTTAGAAAGCTCTTGGGTGATGCGTTTTGCAAAGGAATTACACCTTTTGAATGTTCAAGTGCTGAAAACTCCTTTGAAAGAGGATTGAGGCAATATCCCTTAATATTTCATTGTGCGGTAGAGAGCATGTACAACATACGTCAACATACGTTAGTGTGCGCGGAAGCCATATTTCTTACTGAGTGACTTTTATGTCAAAGTGCCAAGAGTAGATTTTTCATGAAATTGAAAATATTACTAATAAGTAATTTGTTTCCAATTTTTTATATTGCTTTTCTTTCTCAAAAAATATGACTCGTTTTGCATGATGCGTAATTCACAGAAACTTTATTAAACATATAATAAGTTTAGTATCGTTAATTAATGCATATAATTAAATATTCCAAGCGTTGTAATTATTCTTCAGAAATTGCAATGCATTTTTGTAACGTTTATTCCTCATTATTTAATTCTACCGATATGTTTTCTTCGAATTAAATAGTCAATAAGTGCAGCATTCCAACTGAAGATACGCAAGGAAAACGCAAAATACTTCATTAAAAACAGAACAATATATAAGGACGAGCACTCTCTCGAATCCCTCTGAAGTCAACAATCCTAGATTATGCCCTAATAATAAAATTTGAACTCCCTAAATCACTCGTGCTAATTCAAAATTTACTCAATAACAGCCGATTCTTATCTTAGTACTTTAATTAAGATTCGCCTGAACACCCCCCCCCCCCAAAAAAAAAAAAAAAATCAAATGCATTAATCTAAATCTTAAGCATTTATCTTCCTGTCGTTATTATCTATTTTATTATTTTTCTTTCAATTCTACTTTATGTATCTGTTACTATCTTTCTGTCTCTCTCTCTCTCTCTCTGTATATATATATACAGGGGTTGGACAAAA
>BMAW01053571.1:0-121249 GCA_019974015.1 Nephila pilipes | reverse complement strand
CTCATTTTGTTATTGAGGAAACAGTGGAGAAAATTACGTCTAACGATTATTATTTCTTGTTACATACCGGGTGAGTTCACATTCTATAGGATGAAAATATGTTTAAGATAAGGATATTAAAGATATTACGCGTCAATAAAGAAGAGAACCTTTGGATGTTCACTCCAGTTCTGATGTGTTTTGACGATTAATAAAACTCTCGCGCTATAAACACGTTGAGGAAATACATAACTTTTTTTACAATTATGATATGAGCATTACATGAATAAACTTTTTCATTATTTTGTCTGATTGCATCAGTTCGAAAGTCTAAGCTTTTGTTTAAATCGACTGAGAACAAATCAGACTATTGCGTCGATGGGACCAATGAAATAATGTCCATGGTCGGCACTGATTGGCATTTTGATTTACGCTTTAACGACCTTGTTAATTGCTCACTTTAATATACAGGGCCTCGAGTTTTCTGCAGTCTCACATAACCTGAAGGCTGCTTGTGGATGCATTCAAAGTAAAATGGCTCTTCCCATGATTCAATGCCACCTTGCTTCTAAGTCGATAATCCGCTTCCGCTTCGCAGATTCCTCGAAACAATGTTTTGGACGTAATAAAACCGTTTGTATTCTGCATACGGCTGAAACCGAACCACCTGGTACTACAAATCAATCCTTTGGCCTGAAACGGGTTGATTCTCACCGTAGGATAATGTAATACCTTGATTAGCTGATTAATAATTGTTTTTTGATTCTCATAAGGATATACATTAAGACTTGTTTTCACGTGCAGTTAAAATGGTATCCATTTGGTATTCGTGGATACCATTGTTTAATATGTGTTTAGATAACGTACTTTTGTATAGCATATATATATATATATATATATATATATATACCTCATTTTCTATTAACAATAGAGCTGCATAATGCTATTTATAAGTCTTACAGGTATACCGTCATTCAGGGATAATCAACAGACATAACCAGTTCAGTCTTTTGCATCATTAGTGATGGAGTACATGTAGAGTCCATTGCCTATATTTTCCATGGCCTCAATGATAGAATGACTAAAATATTTCTTAACACAAGTGTGTAATACTATATATATATATATATATATATATATATATATATATATATATATAGCTTTTGTTTATGTCACTCAGGGGAATTCAATTTGAGACGGGAGAAGGGGTATTTTTTCACTTGAGAAAGGTATTGATTTAAAATTATAAATTATCGATATGTCATCAAACAATCTGACTAACTATGTAAAAAGGAAAAGAAAGAAAAGCCTTTCAGATTTTAAAAATTTGAAACATTTATATGAAATAAATACATATCCATTCCGGTTTACGACACTTTAATCTCCCAGTGCATTGTTTATTATTTTTTTTAAATATAGGTGATATAATATTTTGTCATTATTTATTCGAGGGTTTTATGTAATTGCAATGTTGCTTCCCTAGTTTTACACTTTACAGTAGTCGAGTAGTTGTTGATTTAAACGATTAATTAACTTATTACACACTATATATAACTGTATTTTCTTTTGTTAAAATGATGTTTCTAACTCTGCTAGATTATTCTACATTTGACTCAATCCATTCTGCACATTACAATATGTAATATCAAATCATCTCTGAGTTGTTTCATAAAACACTGAAATAATATCCTCTCGGTGATAAAATGAAGATTAATTTTTAGACTTTCTTTCTGAATATTTTTTTTTCTTCCACATGAAATGAAAATTTTTAAATTGTTACATGTTTCGTTTTATTGTTTGTAGGAAAGGAACGCTTTTTACTTTCTCAATACCATCTCTTGTTACATTAAACCCTGCCAAAGAGGAAATGCAAACACTTTAATATATCCTTATTATATAGGTACACAGCCATACATTCTTAAGTAGAATGATAAACTATGCATTTTAAATCCATGCTTAGAATTGAAAGATTTATTATACACCTCTATGATCCAGATAACTTTTAGAAACACAAAAATATCTCGATATACAGTAGAGAAAAGAAAGAGATACTTATAAAATAAGGACTATGTTTATTATCCTTACCTGTGAAAGGATTTCATCTTCTCCTCTAACAGTAAGAGGATTGATTTTATGGCGATATGATTTTTGTACTCGAGAAGCTATAAATCTTGCATTATTTCATTTTAAAGTATCCTTCAGTGTACGTTTCTTTTTTAATAACAAGGGACAAAAGTTATTGGTTGCATCGGTGTCTTCAATACTCAATGTACTACAATATCTCACGTTCAGCTCTCTACCAAGATTGATGGTAGATATATAAATCCAGAGCGTTTTGGAAGCGGAAGAATATGTGGAAGTCTTGAGCTAGAAATAATCAATATTTTTCCAACATTTCTACAGTTTATCATTTTTACTTATAAGAATTTTATTTTATTTTCATTTTATTATTTTTTTTTGAAAGAGAAACGTGCTTTATCAGAGAGTGACATTTTGTTGCTTTTTAGAAAAGAATTGTCAAAAGAACTTACCCTAGATCTAAGTGGTGAAATGCGTTAAATAATATCTTGTATAACGTTGACAGTATACCAGTATAACGTTGACAATCAATCAATCAGGATGCACAATTACATTTAAAAATTGCAACTAAGTGAAGAATTTCAATTACTGATTTAAGAAAAGCGAAAGAGTAGTTTATGAATTAATTTGAAAAATGTCTCTCCATTTTTAAAATTAAAGAATCATTTAAAATTAACAGATATTGATGTACATTTAGCTCATCATATTTAATATTATTTATGTAACAAATATATACACAGTAAGGTCAAATATTTTTCTTTAAAAAGAAATTTGCGAAGATAAAATCAATCAAAATATCATAAGATAATTGTTTTCTCTTACCAATTACAATCTTTTTTTTGATTTAAAAGAATCATTTCTTACTAATTTGCTTAGTCCAGTTATAGCTTCGAGTAAGTAGTAAGACCATGCACCAAGAAAGCGAGAAATAGGACTTATGACAAAGATTGAACAATTCAGCTTCTTTTTAAAGCAGCAACATAAATATTGAAGCTTGACGATGGTCAGTTAGCATTGAAATAGGAATGTTAGCTTAACTAGCAAAGATAAAATTCTTAGCGTTTCCTAAGCAACTTTCCTGTTATGGTGTCTTATAACAACGAGGAAGCTAAGGGAGAATTGAAAAAAAACAATCATTGTATACTGTGAATTGTACTTTAATCTATATCAAATAAATTCTTCATTTTAGAAGTAACTATATATAATTCTACACCATGTTCTGTTGTTTTTAATATACATTTTATATTTCTGAAAGTTATGAATTTTTAAAGAGTGAGAGGTAGTTTGACGATTCACTCTAATTTTTCTATCATTTTTCTATCTTTTGAAAAAATATGATGTCTTTAAACGCTATTCGCAATTGATAATAAAAAGTAAAAGTCGTATTTACTACAACTACAGACATTACTTAAATATTTAATTGAAGCATTTGATCTTTGAAGCATATGACACTAAGTATTTGACGTCATAAATCATATTGATTCATTTCATATTAAACTTCTTGGCGAGAACGGCACTGGGAACACATACCGAGAGTTATAGACCACTTTGCCGTAACAAGAACGTCATCAGGGTGCACCTGCAAGGAGATTTGTCTGCGTTGTACTCCTTAGATACGTTGCTAATTTTAAAAAAATTCATATATTCTAACATCTCAATGTAATTACCATAACACTAAGTCTTAATTTTATTATATTATAAGGTATGAACTTAAGAATAATCTAAAAAAAATCCAGTTTCAGAACTTCGCTTACAGTGATTAAATAACGAAACTTTCAAATGGTAACACCCATTCTTTGTTACTGAAACGTATTGATTGGCTGATTGGTTCTATTAACGTCTCACTAGAAGTATGACTAGGGCTACAGGCTACGGACTTCGAAAGGTTTGAGCCTCGGTTAAGAGACGAGTATGACGCATGAGTCTGCACCCCCTCTTCTAAAATCCACACAATGCCAACGGAAGGATTTTAAATTTTGATAGATTTAAAATGCATCACTCCGACTACACTATTAGTCCTTAGCGACATCAAGGCTCTAACCTAAGATTGGATGAATACCGCAGGCCGTGACTTCGTGACCATGACCACTAGGCTACCATCTCAGTTACTGAAAAGTAGTACGCACTGTAAAAACTAAAAATGGGATTGGAACGATATTTGTATCAAGGAAAAGGACGACTTAAGGCAAAGACTATGAAAAAAGAAGGGAAAATAACCATTAAAGATAGAGAAGTTACAGAAAACAAACATTTTTTTAAGTTCCACTAATTTTCGATGTCACTCCTCACTTACGATGATATTTGGTAAGCGTCAGATGATAAATAGCACCGCAGAAAGTACCATGTGCAGAAGAATCGTTTGATTCTCACTTGTGATGACCCATGAAATAAAGCTTGCGGATTTGATGAGTACACTTTGTACTTCAGGTTTCCTGACAGCCAAAATTCCATTGGAGTGTGATCGAGGGAACTTGGTGGCAAAGCAGCAATTTGATACACATACTTCTAAAGCAACACTTCGATGACAGAATGATGTATCTCCCACCATTTCATATTCCCAGCGCCGTCAAGGTCACTCGATTTTACTTCAAATAATTTCTATAAAGCATGGGTCATTCAATAAGTCCTTAGAAATTACAAGAGATGTCATTTGTAGCAGCGAAAATAGTTTGTTAAGCATCATAACACACTGGACTGTTGTCTAAGTCTCAGTCACACGTATTCGTGATCTTGACTCCTTTCTTGCCTCAAAAGTTCTTCGTCATAACTTTTCCAGCCGATGAGACCATCTTCGTCTGTTCTGAATACGATTCATTGAAATCAACCGAGAGTTTTGATTTTTGCTTGATTTTCGGTGTATAATGATGAATTCCGATATAATTGACTATGAAAATTTTAGGCAAATTGTCGCCGTTAACTCGACGAGTCCGCAATAAAATTTGCTTGTCTTCAATTGCAAGTACTTTTCCAACCATCCTTGTAACAAAGAAAATATAAATTTAACTTTAGTACGAAACAAATAAATCTGAAATATGCAATAAGTGACAAATTTGAAATTGGTTCTATAAATAAGTATAAAACTTTGAAATTTAAATCTTTTATTCTATTTTAAAATCCAAATTCATCCTTTTTTCTTATATGTTTTCTTTCTATCATGATACGAATGGTGTTTCTTAGAGAAAATAAGTGCTATAGAAGTTGAATTTGTCTTTCTGGAAATTGAAATTATCCTTATGCAAATTGTAACTCTCCATTGACACGGTTTATTCGAAGGAGATTGAGTCTCAGCAGTTTTCCTACGGTTCGTAGACGAAATACTTACGGTTGGAAAACCGATTTCAGGCCTTACAGTGTAGATTATTTCCCTTGTGTGTTGGCTGGGGTTAAATGAAATTCCGATGATGCAAGAAGTTAAATTTTTCTATCGTTTCGGAATTTCCTCGAACTCTATACAGAACCTTTGTTTTTAAGACTATTTTCTACAGTATTTTCATCTCTATTCTTTTAAAGTATGTTGAATTTAACCTTTCTTTATACCCTTGATTTCTGTTAAGAATAAACCTCGTATGCTATATGTATATTTCCCGTTTCGGTTCAATAAAGCGTAATAAGAAATCTTTTCATTCACAAAATTAAGAAAAAAATAAATTCTTTTTCGTAGGTTTTTATAAGAATATTACAAAATAATGGTAGTATTAAGTTTGAAACAATTTATTTGGACAATTCAATTTGTATTTTTTTTTTATTTTAATTCAAAATATTATTAATCTTAATCACTAGTTTATGTATTTTGAAACCTATTTTTAATATTTTTATATATAACGTAGAAACAAAAGAAGTAATGGATTTTCAGTGCGTTTTGTAACTTAAGAGTTATTATTAGCAGACTGAAAATGTTAAAAGACGTTATAAAACTCCAATTTATAAATATATAATAAGTAAATGGGCACAATATTATGTAATGTCTTAGAAAATATTATATTGCCTTAAGGATAAGGGAAAAAACACGAAGAGAGCCTTATTTTTGAAGAAACAAATATTTATATCTACGTAATTTTGTAATATCAGAATAGTAAGTAAATTTAAATAAAAAAGCATATCTCTAAAACTAATTACATGCAAAAATATTATTATATTTTATTTTATGTAAATATATATTTTCTATTAAAAATATTTAGAAATATTAAGCTTTAAATCTTAACCATAAAACGTATCAAATTTTTTTACATTTAGAATAATTCATATAGCAGTCATAAATTATGGACTAAGCCCTTAATGAAACTTTACATTGTTTTTCATATTAATGTAATAATTTACGAGAGTTAACTTGTGCAATAGAGACGTATCAGTCACTATATCCTTAAATATTTATCTTCCGTTTATATTATTAGAATATTTATGTTTTTAATAATAGTTTAAGAATTGCAATATTATTTTTTATTAAAAATTTTACTTGAAAATTTCGAAGCTAAGATTAAATTACTATACTTTCAATTAACAGATATTGCATACAATATATTATTCTAATCGTAATTAATTTTCTATACATCTTATTAACAGATGTGTGCGATATATTGAATTGATGTAGATCCGCTTTATTATATAATGCAGAAGTTTTTAACTATCCAGGGAATAACTTAATTATGATCAAAATTTCTAATTCCGCAAATACATTTTTATTCTCTTGAGGCACTTTCGTTAATCTATTAATATTTTTAATAACATAAATGCGGAAATTGTTGAACCTTCAAAAATATTAAGTCGTTAGATTTGATAATAGTTCCATCATTTAAAAATAAATATGAAACATGATTAAGTTAAGTAACCAAAAATTCACACATATTACTATTTGAATATCATTTAAATATCTTGTTAACGCATTTAGTGAAATAATAATGAAATTGGAAAATAATTTTAAAAAAGAAACAGTAGACAAGAGAAATTTAAAAAAATGATAATCCATTACAACTAGCACTTTAAAAGGGAATTAACCGTTTTCTAATTACAAAGTGTTGAACGCATTTATTCATAAAGAAGCTCTTGTATTTTGGTCCCATTTGATTTAAATTTCAGTATTTGAACTGATTTTAAATAAATTTAGCTATATTTAATTTTGTTATTAGCGCCAAAAATTTTGATAATATAATATAATTGGTTTGAAATCTTCATTTCGGTTTTTGAAAATTTCTGCGATCTGATATATGTTTAGAATTATTGATTTATACCAACTCATAATTCATATAAATGCATACATTAGTTGTTGAGTCTTTTATTTGTTTTGTAGTATTTAAATAAAAAAAAACATTTTCTCACATTAAGAAAAACATTTAAAATTAATATTAAAGGTAAATGATTTTTGTGGGGTACATGCAATTATAGAAATATATTAATATTCAGTTACTTAGGCCTATGAATGAAATACCGGAAATAAAAAAAAATAAATACGTTTCAAATCAAAATATCATAACCTGTAGCTCATAACATTGAAATATATATCTATTTCAAGTCATAGAATTTTCAAAGACATAGGGAGTTCGGCACCCATGTTTACCAGAGACAGTAAACCCCAAGGTAAGAAAAATAATCACTAGGGGGCCTCGGGATTATGATGCCCGTACTTATCTAAAGAAGGCAAGCCCCGGAAGTCCCCTAATAGAATCCTCAGGAATAAAGTGCCCGATTATACTCCCAGACACTGGGTACCCATTTTAGTATCCTCGTACGGTAGCCATGAACTACAGCGGGACAATTCTTTCACACCCTGTCACCACACGGGTTTCATTTAAATGGAATATAAGAAAACTGTATTGCGTAATTTCGCTAATTAGATTACCAAATTAAAGTGAACATGGATGTTGATTAAAGTTTTTCATTATATTAATTTTACTCTGCTCGGAATTTATGAATAAATTTTATTTTGTTTATTTATTCATATTCCTGGTTATTTTATGCTTCACCTTTCAAGTCTTATAATTTTAAAAAATCTGAAGATATATAAAAACATAAATAATAAAAATAGTATTTAAGGAATAAATATTCACATTATGTTTTAATGTTATATTTTGTATTGAATAAGAACCGTTGTTTATTTCAAACTTTAACAAAATCCCATTCGTTTGAAGCATTAAAATAAATATATTTAAAATGAAACTATTACTGTTTTCATAATTCATGCTTAAATTATGTTTTTACTTAAAAGTATTGAGTATTATTATCCTCATTCTTCCATTCTAATTGTTTCTTCTAAGCATTTAAATGAAATCGTAAATTAAATTATTAGAGTTAATTATTTCTAATTAATTTAATATTAAATATATATTATGATTGAAGAAAATTATTGTGATGATTTATAAAAAATATTAAATTCTTTATATGAACTAAAACAATATTTTTTCTATCTTTTCATCCTCAATACTGTTCATTTTGACAAACCAAAATAATTAAAACGCACAAATTACATTCAAAGAATTTATTGCTACATGTGAGTACGATACTAGTGAACGCGTTTTTTTAATCATATTATTTATTTTCAGTAAGAGACTTTTATAAGCAATGCCACCAGGAAGTTCATATATCTTATTACTTAATGAGATTATATTTCATACAAATTAAATAATAAAAATCAAAAAGGCATATTGAAAACGTTTTGTAAAATATCTGATGTGAGTTAATATTGTCCCGAAAGGTATGGATTTTCAAAATTTCAAAAGGAAAAAAGTTTCTCGGGAAATTTTATATATTTCTTGAAATTATATTTAGATACAATGTGTTGATGCGTGCTAAGCAAAATACATATTATTAGCAGAAACAAAGAGGCTAGAAATTCATGTCAAAACCAAAATAAAAATAATTTTTATATGAATATCTTTCAAAATATCTATTCCTAGTTTAAAAATTTTAGTTAGTAGTATGTATAAAATTGTACATCTTGGAAATTACTTTTACTTTATGGCGTTAAGATATAAAAATTGAAATACGTCTAGCCGTTTTGCCTTATTTATTGACTTTGCACTAAAATTATACATTGAACACTAGCAAAGTCTTCAAAATATTCATATCCTTGGATATTATATTGATGTGTAAAATCTAAGGATAGTTTTAAGCATAATTTAATGAGCAACGTCTCCTGTAATATCAAATGACAATCAGCAAAATGTAACAGACCATTCATCCCCCAGTCAGCAAGCAATTACTTTACCAATTGGATAAGCATAACTTAAATTCATTTCCAAATATATTACTCTCTACATTCAATTATATTTTCCAATAAACTATGAGTATTTAAGCATTAAATGTCCATTTCCAGTTATTCATTATTCTAAAATAAAAATATATATTCGTTGCATTTTAAAGTAGCAAAGACCCCGCTTTTCATTATCCCTTTATTGAGATTCGTAGCCTTAAAAGTATTTTATAGCGGTCTAAGAAAAAAAAGACTTCGAATGGTCGGAATAGTAGAACAACATTAAAAATAATCATACTTGAATTAACGATCTCTCTCAACTTTATTTACTACTTATGGCGCGCATGCATTCGCAAATAACTTACAATAACGCTTCTTAAAAAATACATCATCAGCAAGGCAAATTTTTTCCTTCCTCTTTTGTATAAAAAATGAACAAAAGGAAAATAATTACAAATAAGACATGGTCCCCCTCTCTCGCGAATTTAATGACCAGTAAGCTAATTTCTATAAGCTACCTCAGCTGTCATTTAGAACTTCCACGCTGAAAGTATCGTTCGATAGCTGAAAAAAGTGAAATTAACTTCTGTTGTTTCTCTAATCCCCAGCTCCAGACATTTCCTTGCGTAGAAGCAGCGAGTAAATTAAAAGATAAGAAGGTATTTAAAAAGACTGAAAAAAGTATGCAGGAGGAGGAATTTTTTGTTTCCACAGTAATGAGCTGCCGCATGTGGTATAATCGAATAGATGGCCAACTATTTATAATATTTTTTAGAATCAAAACGGAATATAATTACGTAGAATAACAAAAAAGAGAATTTTTTCCTTCTTTTGTAAGGTTTTAAATATTGGCATCAGATGACGAGCTATTCATTTAAAAATATTTTATTACAGAGTTTTGAGCAGGCTCCATTTAATAAAGCGTCAATATAATAATGTCAGCGTGCATTTTAAATTGATTTAGTTCAGTATACTCATAAATATTTGCCTTCTAAATATTCATCAGAAGGCATTAAATACTTTTATAAAATACACAAGGATAATCTCGATTTTAGAAATAAGCTCGTATTATTCTAAAAGATCCCTCCATTTGAGTGAGTGTTTATTATAGAGAGCAAATATTTGTTGATGTGAGCTATAATTTAAACATAATTAAGTGATAATTTTAGAATTCAAACTGATTGAATTTAGTATTGCTGAAAAAGTTAAAATTTTGCTTCGTATAATTAAAAGAGGAAATGGTTTGCATAAAAGTTTATTTTTCATAACGTAATAATGACTGCCGATTACAACAAATAGAATTTCAAATCAAATTTAATTTTATTAACTTATTATAAAAGTTTTAAGGTAATTCAAACTTATAATGAATAAAAATAAATAAAAAATCAAAATTGTCTAATGCGAACAAAATTCGAAGAAAAGGATAAATTTAAATACATGCTTTATATGAGTATAATTGTAATCAAAAGCAAATATTCTTATGTATAATTCGTAATAAAGGAACTGAAAATTTTAAAAAGAACTATCTATAATTTATTTTTAGTTACTTTTCGCGAAACAAATAATATTACTGAAAAGCATCAGAGCAATAAAGAGAAAAATAATCCATGTAAATAAACTAATAAACTTGATTATTGTTTTATTTTTTTAATATGCTTTTATTCAGCTCTTGTAAAAATATTATACGTAAGTAATCCACACCCTGCAAATACAATTATTCTTCTCTGAATCCTCTATAACAGTATTAACAACTTAAACCATTAATATTAAGTAGTTTCCTAATAGAAAAATATCATGAAATCTGAAACTCACTCAATGAGTGTCATTCAAATTTTTTTTAAAGTATTAAATATTTATTACATAAATATTATTTCAATTATTTGGTGAATGGGTATTCTTGACAGTTTTTCTCTTTCAAAAACTGTGTATTAATATTCATTGCTTTTCTAAAATTTGCTTTTACTCGTAACAATACAAATTGTCAAAAGTATTCTCACGAAGTAATTAAAAAACTTTGTTAGAAAATTTATTTTAAACTATCTTATCACATTCCACCCAAATACTAAAAATTATCTTTTTAGATAAGACTAAAAAGTGTTGTTTTGAAATGTTTGGTTTGTTTCCATGCAACTTTATTAAGCAAATTAGTTTCAATTCCTTTGTCAAATGGATAGAAAAACATGGGTGTGCCATGGAACATAATCATTGAAATATGCTTCGGCATTATAAGATACACAGCATGGTTTTAAGAAAGAAATTCACATTATGTTGTACGTTGAATGCATTAAACATTTGTTTCTATAATACACATAAAGTGAATAAATAATTATATTTATGTTTAACACTCTACTTCTAATTTAAACTTCAAAAATGAGTTGAGCATACAAGATTTGCTCGGAACAATACTCTGGCTTTTCAATGATATTTCTATTCATCCCTTTATTAATAAATTAGAATACTTTAATTCATACCACAGAGTCTCTTTAATCAAATTAATAGATCTAGAAAATATTGATGATTATTTTTGAATTTTTCCTTTTCCAAGAAATATTTTCAAAGCATTAAGCATTTATTTCGAATAAAATAGTTTTTAACTGAGTGTTTAGGAATTTTTGTGGGATTAAGTAAATAATTTGAATGTAAATTTTTATTCATCATGAAATTTGGATGAATAAAGAAACAAATGAATTATTAAATAGTGTCTTAATATTTATTTTAAAATTAGCATATATCGAGCATTAGAGAAATTATGTATAAATGAATACATTTAGCAAGCTGATTTGCTTTAGAAAATAAGTTTTTATGTATTGCTTTAATTAAAATAATGCATTAAAATCCTTTAAGATGGCAATTCTGATACTGTTTCACTTGTAATCCTGGTGAGGGATAGAAATGTTCTATAAATGGTACCCTAACATCTTTTACAATATATATATATATATATATATATATATTTAAATAATTGCTCAGAATAGATATCTTCTATACAAAAGTACTCTTGAGTATGCACTTTAAACATAAGCGCGATATTAGCAAATCAATTACAAAAAGACAGAAATAATATTTAACATTCCAATTTTAAAAAGTAGATGCCATCTTACCATAAGCTTTGTGGCAAATAATATTGAAAATACGTTAAAATATCAGTTTTTCGAACACCAAAACAATAACATTATATTAGGTTTATATTTTATTAGTGAGTTATTTTTGGAATGAAAAAATGGAACTAATTTAATAATCTTGAGAATTTATTTTCATTAGGTTAAAAACGAATACTAACAAAGCTATCCTAAAATTATATGAATACGTATTTTAATGGCGATTCAATGGAAAATCAAACAATTAGAAAATCCATAGTTAAAATGTGTTTGTGTCCTAGGATTCAATTTAAATATTTTGGAATATTAAAAACATATAATTCTAAATTGATTTAATAGCATTATCATATTGAAAAAAAATGTAAATATTATTATTAGTTTTCAGACGGAACAACTGAAAAATATCCAAAACCTGTCTTTTGGTGAAGTGGTTTACATTGGCTGTACATTACCCATATTAAAATGACGTCAGCAACACAATTAATAGCAAATGGATGGTACATTGTGTATAAAGATTGATAACCATTCCATATAGGTAATGGACTACCTTAGATTAAAAAAAAAAAAAAAAACCTAACAACATTATTTTTTCACATTATTATATTAGCTTACGGTTTTAATATCTCTAAGACATTTAATTGACGGAATGTCAATATGAAATGATTTTATTGGAAAATCCAGAAAAACTCTGTCATTAAAATATGTAAATGACAAAAAGCCTAGCAGTATAGCAAACTAATTTAAATTATTTTCAATACTTTAAATTTTTGTATAATATTTGGCAATGCAAAATTATTTGGTACTTTTGATATTGTTTAAATTCATTATATTTATTCCAAGAACAAGTCAAACATTAATTAAATACATAAATTACAAATAGTAGTTTTCAGGGTACCATTTGAATGTGAGAGTTGCAAAAAGAATATTATATGAAAGTTGAAACGAATGCACATATAGATAAAGCAATATGTATATATTTAAGCGATTTTATTTAAATAATTTAATCCTTATATTTGGCAAGAAACGAACAACATAGGTTTGTTGAATATTTTGCTTTTTCGTATTCCATCAAAACATGTTAGCATTATTTTTCCAGAATTATCTGTAACAAGCGCTATTACGTCAAGTATCCACGTAATAATGGTGAAAAGCTATAAGCAAACATAGATCTACGCACAATATTTGAGCAATCAGTCAACAACCTTGCAGTAATTGCTCATTATTGTAATTGACATTAGTGTTAATTACTATTGATGAAAATGTTTGTCAATGTGTGCTTGAAATACGTATGGTACATAAGTGATGATACTAGAAATAAACTCTTGCTGAAATGCTTGATTCATTTATTGATTTTTTATACTAATTAGAAAGTCTTGAGTCAGTAATAAAAAGTTACAAATGTCTGAGTTTTGTTTCATTAATATTTGTAGTACTCAAATATTTTTAATGTATGTATAATAATAATAATAATAAATAATAAATAATAACACAATAATAGTAGTAATAACACAATAATAATAATAATAATAATAATAATAATAATAATAATAACACAATAATAGTAATAATAACACAATAATAATAATAATAATAATAACACAATAATAATAATAATAACGCAATAATAATAATAATAATAACATAATTATTAGTATAAACATAATATTAATTCTTCTAGGAATTAATATTTAAATCTCTAAGATCTAATATATAAAAAATATTGTTTTATTCTGGAAGTATTTGTTTGAAACAAGAAATGGTTCTTTAGTTTGTGTTTGATGAAATTAAGGAAATAATTTAACTTATATAATGGATTTTCATGTTCTTAAGTGTGCTAACCGAATAACGTAAGTAAAGAATTCTTACTTAAAATCAATATTAATTGCTAATTTCTCTTCAAATGCATATTACACATATTATTTTGACGGGTTTGTCTCGGAAATGGTTAAGCAAAAATATTCATCAGTATCTAGTTTTATTAAACATGATTCATATGTTATTGCCTATGCAATCTCTTTTTTATCATTATTACATGTTACTTAAATGAAATTTACAAGATTACACTTTCTCTTACTTTTCCAAGCATAAGATATTTTAATATATACATATTTGTATATTGTTTCAATCTTCGTAGTTTTTCATATATAATGTTATCCTTAAAACTTTATTTTTCTTACTATCACGAAGAATTAATGTAATGCACTTAAGTGCTTCCTTTATAACACAATATTCAACAGTATTTTTGATTTAACTCAGAATTAAATAGAAACCATAAGGCAAAAAAAAGATACTTTAAATTATTTCCATAAGTCCTGAACTGAATATTTTACATAAATATAAGACTTTTTGGTTACATTCTTAAGAAAACGAGCTATGTAAAGGATTTAAAAATAATAGATTCTAAATTTATTTCAGGTTCTCAAAGATTATTTTTGAAAGTTTTCATATCTTGACACTGATATGCAATATCCCAAAGTAAAGAGCGAAGCACCTACAGAAATGATCCTTCATATACATCAAAACAACCTTCATATGATTGATCACAAGCAAAAGTAGCATAAAAATGTAAATATCAGACAAAAGAGCAAATATTGTTTGACTTGGATATCAGTCATTACGTGTCACATTTTAAAAATATTGCATTATGTTAAACTTTCTTTTTTTCAGACAAGGTAAAAGAAATTAAATTTATACCGTATGCGGAAACACAGATTTTTTTAAAGAAACTCCTTTCTATAAATGAATTGAAATACCTAAAAATAGATAGGGCAGTAAAAAAATGCATTGCTGGTGAAGACGATCATGAATCATTTTCTTGAGGAAGTGCCCAGCTTTCTTTTAAAGATAATAACTGCTGCACCTGAAATATTCGAAAAATGTTAAAGTTATTTTTAACAGCGGGCGTCTGAGATGCACAAAATAGCAATTACACCCCACTATTTAACGTTTATTTTGAAAGGTGGAAATTCGAAGGGAATATAGGGGCGTTAATTACTGAGCAACGGTATCGAAGTGCTTATCGCATGGCTAGAATACATCTTTTTTGATGGCGTAGATTACGGCCTTCTAAGGCTGTTAAATCAAAGCGTTACGGCTGAGGCCTTCTAAGGCTGTTAAATCAAAGCGTTACGGCTGAACGCCCGTAATTTTACGATCATTCCTTATTTTACGTCACTTGAATGACGTTAGTTGTTTCACTTTGTGATATATGTTATCTCTTTAAAAGTAACAAAAGCTTCTTATTGTGGGTAGTGTAAGGGTTGTAAGAACTTACTTCTTGTTAATGGTTTTAAACCAGAATGAGCTGAAATTTTAATATTACCCTGCTTGAATGCATGAATGTAAAATTACAACAACTTAAAAGTTAAAAAGTCATAAATCATGTGACTTCTCTAAAGATTTTTATACTTTGATATTAAACAAAACTGCCTGATTTTGCTCACTGTTTAGTAATTTAATGCATTCGTATTGAACATAAAATATGCAATAGATTTCTCAAGAAACGTCTATTCAATTAAACTTTTTACTCAAATAAATCGTTTCTTCAATTAAACTTTATACTAAAATAATAAAATTACATGTTATGCATTAATAACATGGATGTGAATGAAAATAGCTTTAGGAATGTATATAAATATCGATTTAATAATGTGTATAATATCGATTTAATAATGTATATAAATATCGATTTAAGAATGTATATCGATTTTTTTTTGTTTCTTAATAGCTTACAAGTATAAATGTATATCTTATTCTATTAAGAAAATATTTGCTACAGTTCAGTGTACATTGAACATAAAGAAAACACGAATTAAGGATAATTACATAAACTGTGGATATAATTAAACATACATTGAATACAGTTTTACATATTATAATTAACGGAATTTATTCCAAATATAAATTCCATTCGGTTCAGTGACTATGAGATTAATTCCAGTAGTTAAAACATTATATTCTAATACTGGATTTATGTATATTTATATATCTGCTTCTCTTAGCTTTAAAGGCTAAAGAGAATAGAACCTGAAGAAGTGTCCATTAACATCCATTAACTTCTTTGCGAATTCTTTTATGCCTTAAATTATTGGTTAAAGTTAAAACAGTAATTTGTTAAATAATAGAAAGTTTATCTTAATTAATCTGTTGAGAGCCACGTACCTGAAGTACATTATAGTTTAGTATACGTGTGTGTGTGACGTAACTAATCTCAGAATTATTTCTAATTAAACACTACTTCTTAGTTACGGCAAACTATCTGTTTTTGAGAATTAAAAATGAAATCAAGATAAGAATTAATAAAATAAGAATTTATCAATCGGATTCAGTTATCATATTTCTATTGCTCACAATTCATAAAGGATATGGTCGATATATTCCTAACAGTTAAAGAAATCTATTTTTAAAAAAATTAAATGTAATTTCTAAATAAGCAATATATGAAATAGAAAATATGAAATATTTATTAATAAAGAAAATAATGTCTTAAAAATTTTAGAAAGATAGAGAAGGAGGAAGCTAACGATAATAAATCAAATTATACCCTTTTTACAAAAATACGGAACTTTGTCAAAATTTTGCAGAAAATCGTTTTGTTTAAGATACACACTTTTTTTGTAATACAATTCTCAGAAAAGGAGACCTGGGGTTATAATTGATACTTTGATTTAATTCATAAATATATAAATATAAATTTGTTATTCAAATGTATTCGTCAAGTTTCAAAATAAACATTTCTTCATTTTTAGAGTTCAGTACTAAACTTTGTGCATCTTTATTAATAAAATTGATCTATAATTTATTGACTAAAATTTAATTACTTACATGTATTAAGTTCGGCATAGAAGTTTCTCAAATATTCATTTATATATATTACTGAACGTAGGAAACGCAACTGCCCATAACATCAACATCGAATTATATTTATTTGAAATTTCATGATTTTAAAAGCAAGTCATGTTTTTGAAACATTTATTTTCTGTACATATATTTGTATGTAGCCAAATCACATTTATTTCATGAATTCATCGTTGCATCAAAAGTATACTGGGTCTTAATTTATTTGAGACATTAATCTATTTTTCACATTTTTCACATTTTTCACTTTATAATAAAGTCAAATTTTGAAACAATGGTAATCTTTGAAGCATCAATACCAATTGATGATAAATATTTTCATTTTTATGCGAGAAAGTTTATGAAAAAAGAGAAAGTTATTAACAGAATAAATTTATTTGTCACCATCTTTATTGATTAAAAATTCTTTTTGATAGAACAGAGGAAATTTTCAAATGCATTTACGTGTTTCTATTAGAAATAAATAAATGTTGACATATAATTTTAAACAGCTTCTATTATACTTCTAAATCGTAACTTTTCTATTTAATGGGAATATAGGCTTATGGAAATGGTTTCCATTAATTGCAATGGAAAGCGCAATGCAATTATAAACACTGCAGTACTTTGTAAAAAATTCAAATATACAAGCAAATTCTAAATTTAAAGTAATTATAACTGTATTTATTCGTAGCCAAAAGATTTTAATAATTAAATGAGTCCCGGTTCAATTACGGTGTTTTTGAAGGATCGTACATTATTTAGCCAAGATAACCATTAAAAGGAAGCTAGAATGAGGTTACAATTCATTAAGAACCAAATATTTTGAATGAAAACTTTTTTTTTCCAGTTTAAGGTGTTTTAAATAAAACTTTTAAGTAATTAATAGGAAAAGATGTAAACATACAACATCATTAATATGAAAAAAAAATGAATATATTTCTGCAACTAAATATCAATACAGATACATTATTAAAATTTTAAGTTAGTATCAATAATTAAATAGGTTCTTTTCCACTAAAAATCTGACTTATCCTCTTATCAACGTACTTCCTGTCAATTTATGTCTAATTTATTTTTCTTTCATAAATACTGCGTTGATTTTTTCATTATTGGTGGCCACAACTACAAAGTAGTAAAAATTTAGAGACTGGTTTCATGCTGGCTATGTTTTCATAAGCTTTCCTTGAAGTTGCAATAAAAAAAAAAGTAAAAATACTCCATTTTATTAATAAAGTGAGAAATTGTCTTTAAAGTAAGGGTAATATTTTATAAAAAGTAACACAGAAGGTAATACAGATATTCTTTCTGGGAACCAAAGTAGTGATTATAATGGCGACAGTAAAAATAGTAAAATCAAATGGTTGATATCATTCCTCACTAAGTTCTAAAAATAATTTTTGTTTTCTCTTTACAATTTTACTTCCAATATTAAAATTTTTCATAACTCTTTTTTTTTCTTTTGAAAGTGGTTTAGTCAATGACGTCAAAGAAGCTGCTTTCTAATTTTTCAGAACAAAATCTATTTTTACCAAATTTTACTTCCTTGGATCAAAAAAGAAAACCGAAATGAAAGCTCAAATTAATTTTGTTTGAAACATAACTTTATTATGTTTCAAATGAATCGAATGTAAGTTAGAAAAATTAAAATAATAATAAAAATAATAATAAACATTTCAAAATATTGACAAATTCTTATTAGTTCTATAAGGCTTCATCACCTTAATTTTTCATAAAATTATTTAAATATGTTATGGCTGTACAAAATTTTGAGTCTGGATCACATAAATGTGTGGTTCTTGCTTGCTCAGTAAAAGTAACACATGCCTAGTGAAATTATTGTCTCCAATTGAGCACGTTTATTCACGAAACCTACAGGACAAATTTTTTGTCGTTGTTTCTTTTTTATCGCACATTTCGCCCTTTCAACGTTTCATTTCATTAAGGTTTTGAAGTTGATTGTCCAGTAAGGGCATTACCAGACTTATGTTCCTACCATTCTTCGCTAGGTTACTTTCTTCTTGGAGTGGGTAGGACATCACTGAGAAAGTTGACCATTTGAGTGACGATTCATCTGGTTTGAAAATTGTTTGTTACTGGAATCTTCTCTGGATGGCGAAGTTCTATTTCTTTGTCGTCGTGGGGTGGTCTTTTAAAAAAGCTAAGATGTTGATATATGAATTAAGAGATGACGATAGAAATCATCGGTTTGAGAAACTGACGATATTGGCTGAGAATAAAAATCTTTATTTATAGAGGTTCTTTTGCTTATGTTGGTTCTTCAGAGGATGTACCAAGGGAATTGGCTTCTGGAAAAAGATCCAGATTAAAGAGAGAAATACAGTTGCTTTGAAATCCAATTTGATGTGTTTATACACTATGTTTTTGTACCGAGAAGGTAAGAATTAAGACAAAATCATAATTTAAGTCATTATTGAGAGTAATACAATCAAGTGTGATCAATTAAAGATTCATCTTCAGATTTAAAAACATGCTGTGACTTATACATGAACCATGACTCATTTGAGAATATCCATCATATAATGTTTAAGAGCAATATAATCCCTGATGGCATCAAATGTGTCTTATATTTATTAAATTACTTAACTATCCCAAACAGGGTACGCTTACCTGATCAAAATAACAACGACAGTTATGGATTATAATAAAAACAATGATATCATCTTCCTCAGAAATTATTATTTCACAAATCCTGTTGTGCGTTCTATTGTAGATTCCTTTTTTTTAAAAAAAAAAAAAAAGTTAGCTAATATTTAAATAACTAATTCAAGTTTTAAAGCGTAATTAATAAACTAAAAGTTTAAGCAAATTAAAAAGAACCTCTTTATTTGGTTAAATAAGAAACTAAGACCGAAACTGCCTAGTGGCTGATGGCCGTTATAGCCTATTAGCAATGGTCTCAGACTCGCGGTTGGCGAATTTTGTCGAATCGTAGGTTCGAACATTTGTACACAAAAGACTTACCATATAGTAAGGGCTAAAGCACATTAAATCTGTCGCGGCCCAAAGTCCACTCATTGGTTTGGTGTGGAAGTTAGGAGAGGGGTGATAGCTTAGGTGTCGTCTTCATTACTCGAAGGAGGTTCAAAATAACGAGTTCCGTCACCAATGGTCTTCGCGTTGCTTCTTGTTCGTTAGTCAAACCAAATTAAGCTAAATGGTTGTATTACCAGTACTGGCCAAATAATCCTTAGATACCATACACTTAGACTAAGATGTTATGAAATGAATTATTCTGTTTTGATTCAAACGCAAAGTAAAATCTTCAAATTATTTTCTTAGCTATGTTTAAAGGAGTAAATCTGTATCTTCAGAAAATAATTGCTTTTTTAACAGTAGTCACATTGTTTGTGAGTTAAAATCTTATGGGTTATCTTATAATCGCCCTAATAATGTTATACACATGTTAAGAAAAAAATTAAAGCCAGCATTAAAAATCATTAATAGAATAATAGTTTTTAAAAACCAAGGAGAGTATTAACTGGACATTTCTTAAAACTTTCCTTCTGAAATTATTTTCATAAACAGGTCTGAAAATGTTTTCTGAAATTATTTTCAAAAACAGATTAAAATGGCTTACAAACTCGTATGTGTGTGACTTTTTCTTATAATGTTAGTAATAATAATCGTGCTAGAGAAGTACCATTCCTTCAATATTGCACTAAAATGGTCTATATACATTGATTTTTATGTGACGAATATTAGAAAAAAATTTAATTGAAACATTTCATTTTTCACAGAAATATATTTCTAAAATCTATTAAGATTCCGATAATAAATTATTCCTGAGTTGACTAATAGTTTAAATTTAAAGCGGATCCAGATTTAAGAAAGAGAGATATTGAAGTAAATTATAATTAAAATAACAAAGATAGATTTTCATCATGGAATATTATCAAATTTAATGTAAACATTGACTTTTTCATCCACTCACGGGTCAAAAGATTATAAGAAGGTGGATCAAAAAGTACTTTTCCAAGATTCGTGTTGGTAATGGGGTATGGAACAATGGAAATATATTGCAGTACTTTTTCCAATAATTCTTTTTTTTTTCTTTTTTCTAAGAAGTTTCTTAAGTTTGAGGACCTTACATCCCCAAAAATTCAACACGTTAAATAATTAGACCATACCTTCTTTCTTTGTAGCAGATTTTACAGGAAACTACATGTTGTTTTGATATTGCTTGTTTTTGGTACATGTTAATGAATATTCGTCCAATCAATGTGGAACCTCGAGACAAAATGACAGCAACAACACCATAGGACAGCAATCAAAGTTTGATTTAGCAACGAATGACCGCCTAAGTAAAACTATTTATTCAGTATTATATTCTTTTTGACATAATATAACAGATGGTAGCATACAATAGTGAAAACGTTTGTCTACACGATAGAATCTTTTGTCTAGCACAGATTATTTTTAAACCATTTTTGTATAATATCAGAGAAAAAGCTTTTATTATAAGAGAGTAGAATCTAAAGGGCAAGCATGTGACATTAAACTTCCCTTTTTCAGAGCTATTTTCTTATCATATAGCTATCGCATTCCACTCGAAAGCTTTTTTTCTTACTCATTACTTATCCCTCGGGTGAAATTCAACGGTTTCTTAAGCGATATAGGTTATCATTGGCAGGAATCCACATTTCGGAGGTTTAAGGCATATTATTATTCAAGTTAATTTTTATAAATACTTACTAGATGTACAAAATATATTTGGAAAAAAAATAATGAGTTAAATATTCGTTTAGATTTGTAGGGAATATACTCATGTCGTGTCGATTTCATTGAAATTAATGGATGGCAATATTTATTAGACACCAATAGAGATACTCTTATAGTAAACCACAAAATATTAAAATTACAGATTGATCGATTTACTAGAGGGCTTAAACTTATAGGCTTTAAATTTCCTTATCTTTTTTTAACTAAGAAACATGACTTTGGCCTTTACCTTTTCCAGAATCGCTTTTAGTTAAGGTTATTTAAGTTCACAGTTGCTTGGATGTCCAAAAAAGGATACGAATTTTGAATTTGTGTGTGAAATTGCACGAACTAGGTGGCTCGAAGTTGGTGTAGGGTGCTTAAGTTCGTTCTATCTGCCGATGAGTTTACAGCTTATAAGAGTGGCTAGAGAATCAGGAGAAAAATGAGAACTACTTCGGAAGATTCTAAAACGACCACCCTCCCAAGGAGAAGGCGTACTCTCTCATGCTTTGCTTTCTACTCCGTGTGCTATAACATTTGCTTAATGTGTTTTAAGTATTTAATAGATTAAAAGTCGAATAGGATGTATATTTTTATTGAGGAATCAGAAGTGTATTTTGTGTTATTTTGAGGTATTTATATTATCAATATTTTCAAGATTCGCAAATTATTTGATGACAATTTCTTCTATTATAGTTTTCACGATAGGGAAATTAATGGAATATTAAAGTTCAACATTTCTCATAAATTATGTCATATTCGACATTTGTCATAATATGGTTTTGTAATCTTTCAGTTTATCAATATGACTTTTTGCTGCAAAATTCCAAACTCGTCAGTAATCGCAACATAAACAAGCAAATTTTTCCCAGATATATTTTTTTTTATTCTCTAGCAATTGAGGGCTAAATTTTACTCACTTTTGGTTGGAATTTTGGATATTGATTTTCGATTGTGAGTCATTTATCTAAGATTACAATGAAATATTTGATATGCTGAAATGATATAGGGAATCTTTTATGTAGATTTTTTGGTTAATTCTTTTTCTGTTAAAGGAGGTAACTGCTTCAGTTTTTAGAGGAGTTTATAGCAATTTTTCACTTTGAAAACAAGTTTTCAACGATAGTAATGAATTTGTTGAGTGTGTGTATAATGTTATTTGGTTCTTTGTGTAAGTTCATTGTCAAAATTGACTGCATTTTTTTGTTGACCACTTATGGAATTTTATTGTAAAATCACAAATATTTTTCATACATAATTTCAACAGCAATGAGTATAATTTTCAAAATAAATGCTTAAAAAATTTCTTCTAAACTCTTACTGGATTGAAATGAAGTAAATATATGTTTGATTCCTGCTTTCACCAGTAAAGAAATTAATTTTAAAATAGTATGTCATAATAATTGTTTTTTTTAAAATTTTATTGAATTGAAATACACCATACATAACTACTTCATTTTCATTTTATGAATTCTATAATTACATTTAGCATAAAATATTTTAAAATTGGTAATATATTGATTGTTTTAATTTTATGTCTGAAAAGATTATCATTGGTACTTTGTCATTTGCCTAAATTCTAATATTTACTAGAATAATTTAATAATCATTTTACAAGTTTAAAATCTTAGGTAGCTGAATCAGTTTGACAACTTTGCATATACTTTTCCTTTATTTATTTTTGGCAGATAAATGAATATTAAAATCAACAATCTGATAAGTATAGTTTTATTGTTTTCCATTGAACTTACTTTAATAAAATAAGTATTTGCAGGTTCACAAATAAGAATTTATAAGAACTTATTAATTCAAAATTTAAAACTTAATTATGTAGTTTATGATGAGGAGTAGAAATCTATTGAATCTCTATATTGGTCTCGATTTTAACAAAACCAAGCATGCAGAATAACAGGCTTGCAGTACTTTGAATCCAATTATATTTTGATGTACACATTAAGATGGTATTTGTACTTATTAAATGAAATTATCAATCATCCATGACTATTGAAAGTAGCTCGAAATTCAAATGTCTATTATAAATTGTTGTTGCCTCGCTCTAGAGTGAAATTACTTGGAAAACCAATCTGCATTTCTTCTTTTTAGATTTCATCCATTTCGCTTATGTTGATTGGGCAAATAATCGACTGCAAAAATTAAAAACGTTTCTTTGCTTCAATATCACGGGCAAAATTGATTAAACCAAACACGTTTTACAGCTTTCATGTTTGTTTTCTCTTTACTTCTCACTTTCATTGCCTACTTTGTCCTGAAATATGTTTGAACACAGTTGACAAGTCCATGAAGCCAATTTTATCGAAAAGCAATACAAACCTGTCACTCGTTACAGCCGTAAAGACAGATCTCCGAAAACATCTCTCTTGGCAATTACACCGTTTCTTAAATCCCCTCCGATTCGCGGATCTAAAAGCGTCAAATTCTGGCTTCGTTTTCTGTCTTTGGAATATGATGAAGTGAGGTTTTATTGCATCGTTACGAGCACTTAAAGTGGAAAATTTTGTCCAGGTGGTTTACTGCATTGTTTTATGACCCCATTTCTACAACAAGGAAAAACAGTGCCTTCTGGCCTCTGGTATTAAAACTGTAATATTATCCGGAATTTGAAGCAATAATAAAGATTGTAAAAAGACTCATTATATAATTCTAAATGAAATCGAATTTTATTTTCGCAAAATTTTGGTAATGTTTCAGGAAATATAACGCTTGTATTCATAAATAAGATTATTTACAATGTATTTATTTATACATTTCCATTTTAATGTCATTGAGAGATTAGTGCCTTTGGTCGTCTCACAGATTATTTTAAAATTAAAATTTAATGAGACATCTGAAATTATAAGAAAATACTGAAAGACTCATTACATACATCTTAATTGGATGCAAATTATAATTTTATGTGTATTTCATAGTTTCAAAAAATAATGAATTGCGAGCTTTATTTCTAGGATAATTGTTTTGTTAAATGAGCGTGAGAGAAAATAATTTTCGTGAAACCAGTAATTTGAACTCTGATTTGGCAAAGAGATTAAACATATTAAAAAATAAAGTAAAATTAGAGGATTCATTTTATATTTCTTAAACGATAAAAATTGTTAGATTTCCATTAGATTTTTGGAGAAATGCCCGAGATGCAATAAATAAACAAGCTAAACTCTTTACATATATAAGCTTTCTTTTCATTTAACGTAAATTTTTAATGTAAATTTGTGATGAAATTAAATCTGTAATACTTCTGTTAGTAGAGGATCTAACAAAAAGATATTTATTCAGAAACACATAGAAAAAAATGTCATGTGTGTTTTTCCTAGTAGAATATTATTTCTGAAGTTAATTTATAAAATAATTTCAGCATAAACTTCAAATAAAGTCAACAAATAATTGTGAATATTTTAATTCAGTATAATCTGAAATAATCCAAGAGATTTTTCTAATAAGTACTGAGAATTTATTTAATCTAACATAATCTAATGAAAATTTTAGGATTCGTAGAAAAAAATTATTTTCCATTTTCTATTACATTTAATATTTTATACCATAATTATAAAATTAGCTTTCAGACAAAAGAGCATCTAATCATGAATATTTTCAAACACAATATAATTTAAAAACAAAGTTTAAACCATCTCTGAAATTTTTTCTCCTACTTGCTTCAAGGATAACAAAATTATGATATAGGTTTTAATTCATTTGTAATTCTTAACATAAAATTTAAGATGAATATAATAGAAACGCATGAATTAATTTGGCATTATTTTTTTCTGCTGGGTTTCTTACATAAATAAATAAAAAAAAATAGCGATATCTAAATGCAGTTTGAAGTTTGCTTCTTATTTAACTATATTAAAATAACATTAATTATATAAGAGTTGTTACAGTCAAAATAAATAAAATATTTTGTTTTATGCTTGCAGCTCACTTGTAATTAAATTTACCCCTATTACCTTTCCTAACTTACTTCTATAAAATAAATGTTTAATTTATAAGCTTTTAAGTTAGTTATTATATTTCTAATTTTGTGTATTATGAATATTGGCGTTTGCTAAGAAAATATACATTACGACAACGTGAATAAAAATCATACTTTCAGTTAGCCGTGTATATATGAAATAGGTAAAGAATATGAATTCAGTAAAAATTTCTTCTAAGTCAGTATTGGCTCTATAAAATACAAAAAACGCATATCTTTAAAATATGTTTTAGTTCTGATGTATGTTAGGCTTAGCAGCATATACATCAAAGACAAGTCTTATGTGAGAGTAATAAAAGAAATTTTCCTATAAAAATTGTAATTTTTATCAGCAACTTTTTTTCCATATTATTAACATATACGTCATTCACAAATAAAAATTCCTCTACAAAAAACTAGACGCTGATAGTTTTAGCGTACGGTATTATTTACGTCGTCTGAGGTATTATTTGATAAAAGCTTACAAACACCGAAAATAAAGTTAAACGTATTAATGTCTAAAAACTTTTCTTTTTTGAAACGCATTTATAACCATGAATCTTACAAGAACTTGGAGATAAATTTTAAATTAAAAGCAAAATTTAGCTTTAAAGCATTTCATACTTTTTTTCGTAACAGGACAAAAATAATATGATAAAACAAAATCAAAGCATTTAATCTTAAAATAGATGAATACAATATTTATTTAAAAGAAAAATAATAATCCAGACTAAAAACGATGTAATAGATATTGAAGATCGGTTCTTAAGTTTAGCAGACCCTTGCACAGATATGCACGTATACATATATATATATATAAATAATTTTTATTATTTATTCCTAGTAGTTTTTCAACGACTTTTTCAGGTTATTTTTTTCTTCTTTGGAATTAAATTTTCAAAGTTTTTTCGACTTCTAATTTTTATAGTTAAAACTATATTTTATTATAAATTTTGTTGATAGGGATAGTCAGGCCTACAATTCTAGAATAACGTAGTTTTACAGGCTGAAGCTAAATACAATATATTACTCTTCCTTTTGTATTTTTCAAAAATACACTTAGGTTTTTGAAAACGTTTTCGAATTTCTAGATAATATGTATGTATATATATATATATATGCGAAAATGAAAGATAAAGGGTACCTCAATTAAAAAATAAAAACCAAATTTTCCAAATTGGAAAATTTGGTTTTAATTTTTGTAATTGAGGTACCCTTTATTTTTAATTTTCTTGTTTCTTTTGATTAACTTATCACAATTTTCATATTGGAGTGATCCAATTTCTGCCCAACAAGATGCACTTGGAGAGTTCTTGTACCCTTGAACATGTTTAACACCACAATTCAGTCTCCTGTCTGAATGTGCATGTTTTGTTGGCTGTTGAATTTATTCACTTTATTTCAAATTTTATTTAAATTTTCTTCATTTATTTTACGTAGTATATATATATTACCATGTAAATTCAAAATGTTACATCAATGTTTTATCAAAAAGGAAACTAAGGGATTCCTTGTAAAATGTACTAAAGTCTCTCAGAGGAATGAGAACTCTCAGAGTTTGAATGAAGATGTGGAGATAGGTTGAAGGTATGAGTATATGAAGCATTGTTGATGCGAAGCACGTCGGTAAATCGACTGCGGACTTTGTCGTTATCACGTAGAAGAAGAAACAGGAAATCGCCTACTTCTAGAAAACCCTCGAAACTGCGGCTCAGGGACCGGAGAGTTTTGCAATGAGATTTAGGAAACATGGGACCAATCTAAAACAGTTCATCGTGAAAGCATGTGTTGTAGATATTCGAGAGCTGCGTCAATCTGCCTGGGCAAATATGTTAAGAAACGTATGTAAAATCACAGAATAACGGATATTATTTTATATTCTTGTAACCCAGAGGTATAGGAGAATAATTTCCCATTTTTCACTTATTGTTTCCAAATTATGATTTATAAATTCTTAAATATTCGAGATCCATGTTAAAGTAGGTAATTTCCTATTTTTTCATTGTATTCCTTTGGAAATTAAATAATCTCCATGAAGATTTTCTGATACCCTTCCTCCCTTCAAACATATTTATGAACGGAATTATGTAAAATGAAATTAATTTTCAGAAATAATAAAAAGAAATACTTTACCAAATTTTAAAAGCATGTAAATTAATGCATTTCATAAAAAAGGATTTCTCCGTTTTAAGGATAAAAGATATAATACATTTAATTAATAGGGAATATCAAGTAAAGCTCTATTCATGAAACGTGTCTGTGTGAAAAGTTTTGCAGATTATTTTAAACAATACTAAACTCTTAATGGAAAGTTGATGACGCATAGAGTCATATTTTTGGAGATTTTTTTTCCATTCATTTGATAAGGAAGGTACTTAATATGAGACAAATTGTTCCTCGATGTATAAGTATTATTTCTTCATGTAAATTTGTGAAATATTATCAAAATTCCATAGATTCCTAAAAGATACTTGAATTAACGGTTTAGAATCCCTTTTTAGAAGAATAAAATTCTTTAATCGACACATTTTATTAATAGAGATGTTAACATTCCAATACTAACCTGAAAGAAAACCATAAAATGTTTTCTGATTTCAAGTGAAATAATGAAGAATGAAAATGGTTTCATTTTACTAAAATGCTCAAATTTAGATAAATTCATAAGCAAATCTGTATTTTATTGTGCAATATACTGTAAAATCTTATTTTGAAACTTACTGTGTTAAATCAGGTTACTGAGGAATTTTGTTAATGAATATAAATGTGCGTTATGATGGAAATTCAGTCATGTGGGATTTCTTAACGCAAACCTTAAATTTAATCTTTAATCTCAACCAGATAAAATTAAATTAAGAGAGTTGGTAATATCTGGAAGTCAAATATTTTGCTTCAGGTACTACTCACGTGATTTGAAGTGAAGAATTTCTGAGTCTAAAGGTGAAATTATAATTTACATTAGAAAAATATAGAAAAAAAAGGGATGAGTTGAAAACCTCTAAAAAATTAATCTTCAAATATAGTTTTACTAGAAAAAGTATTTTTAATACTTAAATTGCTATATTTTATAGCATGAAAAACTTTTAATTTCCAGAGATTTAATGCTTAGTGTCTCAAGTGTTTCATGGTTGGTATTTTTCATATCAAGTTAATGGTCCCTGTCTTAATTCCATTCAAAATTCACCTTGTGAAACTATGAAAACTCGTGAGATATTTACAGGAGAAATTGTAGCTTTATTATTTAGCATCCGTTTGAAATTAAGAGATTTACTGTCAGCAAGAATTTCTGAAATATTCAGTGATATTTCCCATTGTTTCAAAACCAAATACCAAAGAATTTTTATGATTTTAACTGATCAATTGAAATTCAATATCATCCAAGAACTTTGATATACTCTTCACTTAACTCAAATGACTATAGCTCTTTTTCAAATTGATATTGATTAGTGATCGTGAATTTGTTTTAATCTGTAGCAAAATGATGATAACTATAGTTAATACTCTATAAAAGAATTAAAAACCTTAATTGCTGCATAATCATGTGATGTCGAAATGCTTTCTATGTACAAATACTGATTCAGTTTCAAGTTCTTCCTTCATATTTAAACGTCAGTAGATTCATCTTGTTTTGAGTAATCCTTCATTTTCAAGGAAAACGTCTGACAATGAGTTTCAAACTATGTGTTGTATTGTCAGCTGTTAATTAATTATTTTGTTTGAGCTCAAGTGATTTTAGCATATGTTGTTTTCGACCGCTTCAAAACGTTTCAAGTCTTAACATAGAATGCTTGTAAACAGCAGGAGAATAACTCGACAAAATTTCTGAAAATTTCCATTAGAAAATCTGTAAAACATTCATATTGAAGGAAATTATTTAAAATTTTTACATCGAGGCACATCATTCAATTACATTCATCCAAAATGATCGTCATCATTGTAAATTTTGATTTTTTTTTTCAAAGTCGGACGACATGATCTAACTTAAGGTGCGTGATTAATAACATGGGATTAGGTTGAATCATTTTTGATATTTTCCCATTCAACATTATTTAGAATTAATGCATAAGAATATAAGATATTATATGGAAATTCCATTCACTTAAATGGCAACAGCAGTATAAGAGTGGTCATTGTCGCGAGATCACAGAACATGTTATTTTCGTCGAGATATGGGTTTGAGCCCTGATTCCACTTCCGACTGACCATGTAAAAAGGTTGATGCGTATTAAATCTGTGGATGTTCGAAATCCTCCAGTTGGAATGGTGTGGGATTTTGGGAAGGGAAGTCTGCCAAAATACCGTCTACGTCACACGACAGAAGCTTAAAATGAAGCAGCTCGTCACTCTTAGGCTTCATGCTGCATTTTAGCTTTAGTGCGATATCGTTAAACGATCAATCAAGTTACTTATTTGGTGAAGAAAACTGCTGTACAGGAAAAAGTACACTTAAATGCTATTGAATTCTAATCGCAAAAAATACAAAGCAATTCATATAATTTAAAAAAAAAAAAAAAAAAAAAAATGCTTGTGAAAGAAACAAATTTACTGGTTTTTAATTTATTTTAAATTATATATAATTTCATTACCTTGATGTTTTATTTTCGTATTATATGATCGAAAAACATTAATTCAGTTCATTAGTAATGTGGTTTAAGGGATGTAGTAATTAATAAATAAAGGAAAGGAAATCATTCAACTTTATATTTATTAACTCCCAATAAGCCATAAATAATTAGATTAGTTTTAGATTAAAAAGTGTTCTTTCAAGTTCAATAATAACGTTTTTAGCTTTTTTGTCCAAAGCATATTAAACGAGAACAAAATAGAATGAAGCAACTTTAAAAATAACCCGTTTATGAATCACTAATTAAAATTCAACTAATTCCAGCATATTTTAATTATTCATTAACAAAAACATACGAAATTTAATTTGTACATTTAAAATCTCCTGCAAAATCTTTTTCAGATAGCGAACAGCAAAAATCATTTACATTTTTCAAACATATGGAATTCCAATAAATTTTCATTTCAAAGCAATTTCTAATAAACTAATGGAAAAAACCCTAAATTATTCTTTCGAAATAAATACTCTTTTCCTTTATTGATATAATCGAATCAACCGTATCTGTTTTAGAGGTTTTAATGATTTTCCTTTAACAAAAATCTCTTTAAAATAAACTATTATGCTAATTTATACTTACGCAAGTCACAAAGAATGGTTTCAAAAGGGTGATTATTTCATAAAGTGAGTTTTTTTACTGAAAGTACTTCATTGAAAACACACTCTGCAGGAAGGTATCCTTTAAATTATCGATTCAAAATTTTCAAACATGCAATCTACTTTATGGAATGGATTCATTAATATAAATTTTCATGCACAAATAATAACTATTCTACATTACAAACTGTTTAAAAAGCCAATTATTTAGTAAGAAATAAGCAATATACCATACATTCTGCATACATTTGAAAGTTAAAGCATTGTTAAAAAAATATTTTTCATTTTATTGTAAAGTTTAAGCAAAAATGTTAAATTTTTGTTACGCGTTCTTCATACTTACAAAATAATTATTGAAATTCAGAGATCTAAAATGAAATATTTTAAGTTAAAATAAGAAAATTACAGATGTTTTAATTCAAAACTGTTCTTTATACAATATTTAAATTTTTTTGTGGTTTTTATTCTTATTTTAATCATATCATCTAGGATTTTCTTTATTTTCTCACTTCTGATATTTGTTGACATATAATCGTATCGGCAATGAATATGGAAGTATGAAAATTGATGAAGTATAAATCTGTGATAAAGCATTTTAAATTATTTGCACAATTTTTTAAAACTAATAAATCCGTGCCTAAACACTGGTACTGAGAAAAGAGTTTCTTCTCCCTCTCTGCACACACACACGCACATATATATATATATATATATATATATATATATCTCGGGAACATTTAAGATAGCTCACCACGAAGAGGGCTTCCAATTGAAATGAAAAAAATTCTTAATGAAACAGATGAGGGATACTTTTTACCAAAAAATCAAAATAATCAAATATAGTGTGTACAATTATACAGACACATTACAATTTCAATAGCATTATAGAGATCGTACTGAATTTGTCTAATATATTGTAGCCTTCTGCTGTAATACTGTCCGAGATTGAATTTTTTAGATGTCGAATGTTATCATTAGGAAGATGGGCCCTCAAATCTTAATCAATGACCTTTAAATCATGTACAGTGTAACATGGTGGCGTATGGCGATCCAACTGGTCTCACAAATGCCTTATACGAAAGAAGTCGAGGAGCAGACTGGTAATGAAAGAGTTTGCAAATGACGTAGAAAGTATTGAGCTACTCAAACTACAGGCGGATGAGCAGTATATTGCCAATAAATTGCCACTGGAAGACAATTTAAGAAAGATTCCAAGTAGGGTCGAAGAAGGACACCAATATAACGCAGGTCTATTAAGGTTACCCGCATTGTAATAAGAGAGTACCGGTTATCATAGGATATGACCACTATACCTTTACTACTGCTATTCAGGCAGAGTATCAAGTGACAATGGGGGGGAGGAGGGGATTTCCCTGTACAATAGTATGCTTTCCCACTCGAATTCGGTTATCAACTGTCATCAGAACGAATCGGGATTCTTCACTAAACAACCCTTTTTTGTCAATATGTGGCATTCTATGTCTCACTGGTTTGGAATCACTCTATTACTGTCGGTGTTAAGGGCTATATTCGAAAATGTGGTGCTTGGATTGCAGATTTGTTTGTAAAGGCATATCGAAATTGTGAATCAACTAACAATTCTACATCTAATTGTATCATGCAACGAATCACACGGAGATCCTTGCCCCCCCCCCCTCATTCTTTGATCCTCTCGGATCATCGTTTTCATCGTCTCTCCAGGCCGGTTCTCCGAACTTGGGTAGATACCTGTCCACTACCCCCAACTTGCTCTGAAGCACACTTTAAACCACCTAGCGAGCAAAGCGGCTTGTCGACCAGTCTTCAGTTTTCCTGTAAAGGACCCTCTCAAACTCTCTAAACTCAGCGACATGTCTTCTCACACGTCTACCTGGAATTCCTCACTTACTAGAGTCGGAATGTGATAGTTACGTACATGAATATTCCACTCTGCATCGGCTTATATAGGAACCACGTCCTAATTACAGCCCCATGGCAGGGAGTATGGTTGTGCACATTGTTATCAAACTTATATCATTTTCATATCGGACCTCATTCTACTACTTTGCAATTTTTCCGATATATAAAAGTTCAACCATAAGGTTACATTCGTTTTAGAAGTGAACTAAAATAATACATTTTTCAAACATTTAATATAATATCAGTCGCTAATGTGATTAGTCTACAGTAGCATAGTTTCACAAAAGATGGAATGTATTGTTTTTCATTTTATTGAATTATATATTTTTGAATTATTCCTTTTATTGAATTACATATTTTTGAATTATTAATTTTATTGAATTATGTATCACATAACTCAAAATAAGTTTTTCAATAGTATATGATAAATTATGAAAAGAATTGTAACACATTTCACTATTTCCGTTACATATTTACGATTCTCAAATAAAATTGAATGTTTATTTTATCTCATTAAAATATAATTAAAGGTGTTGATTTAATATTATTCTTCATAAGAGAGAGAGAGAGAGAGAGATTTAAGTTAAAGAACTTACAAAAGTCATTCACAAAATAATTCTTTGTCATGCAAAAGAAAATTAGTTTAATTTTGGCAGTTTGAAAAATAATGGTTTAATGAATAAAATAAATTCTATGAAAGTTTCCTCGAGTTCTAAAAGAGAGAAATAATTGAAATATCATACAAAACTTTTAAGTAGAAATGCACTATACAAATATTAGTTGTAAAAACACATTCCTCTATACTGCGTATAATTTTATTCAAATTTTAGAACATCTAAGTAAAGTCAATGTGATATCCGAAATACACAATTGCCTTATCACCATTTTACGAAATTATTAATTAAGAAGCAATGCAATGCTATTCATTTTCTGTAATCATGGTCTGCATTGTACAGAAATAAATAAAAGTATAAAAGTCAATTAAAGTCAGTTATTGTCTGCATCGTGTGCAAATAAATAAATAATTAGATGACTGTGTTGAATCATTTTGGTAGAAATGTAGCAGTACTTAAATAAAGAAGGAAACCTGTGCTACGAAAATTCCTACTAGTAATTCTTGTGTGTCAGTAAAAAAAAAACACTTCACATACACACGCACCTTGATAGCTTTTTCTATTATTTTGATAATCGTGTTTGTAACTGAAAAAATGTTTTAAGGAAAATATGCAGTTATTAGCAAAATATTACATTATACTCATGATGAAAGGCTATCCTTAATGGAATTACTTATTTGTAATTTAAAATAGCTGTTGAAGAAAAAGCCTTTACTTTTTTGCTTAGGAAAAAATGATTTTATGCACTTTCAGTACTTTTTTGTATTCAATACCATTTAAAATTTTGGTCAGTATTTTCTTCATAGTCTCGTTGGACTTAATTCATGAACATTTTTCATTTTACCTTCGGGGAGGAATGAGTGGAATCTTACTCCATTTAAGCAAAATTTATTTTTATTCATCTTTCAGCAACTGAAAAAAATGATAGAATTTATACAAAGGAAAGCTATGCAAATGTTAGAAAAAGTATATTCAAAAGTATATGTGTTCTATTCCTGGTTGTGACTTTAACATGTTACCTATTATTGATACGTCGATGTAATACATTGTTTAATGACGCGATTTCATTTTGAAAAATGTTCTATTTTGAATCGTTTGGACGTATAAATTAATGATGTCTAATATTTAGTACTTCAGTGTGAGTAAGAGTTTCAACTATATTTTATATAATAATCTTTAACTAATTTTCTTTCGAGCTTCCTAAAAGAATTCCAATTTTTCTGTCTACAATCTTATATATTCCTATTTCCACTGCCTTAGAAATAGATTTAAGCAATAGTTTGATCTTAATGCTTAAAACTTTAATCTATTTAAAATGTCTTTTAATAATATCGATTCATAGAAAATAAAAATTATACGAATCTTGTTTTCAAAGGTAGTCAAAAACTGACAAATTAATTTTTCTCTTTATGAAAGGTTTGAGCAATGAATTACTTTTTTAGAAGCCTGTAAGTCAAATTACGAATTATGTTAGTCATTATATTTTCTTTAAATATCTTTATTTTTCAAAATAAAATAATTTTAAGTTATTTTTTTTCCTTTTATATCAGTTATAAGTTAGGGCTATATTCAGTACAAAGAACCTTTTGATATATTTGGGATATTACGAGTATGTAGTTATTTGTTAGCGTAAGGTAGAGAGAGAGAGGGGGGGGAGAAACATCCGATAAAGTTCCCGTTATCTTAAAATGTAGTAATTTTGATATAAAATTATATTTCTGTGCATGCAATAACAGAAAGAATCTTTAATTCATTATGATAACCTAATTTTTAGGATGATCACAGTATTAAACAATTATTTATATATCGCAACGAAATCAATCTTTTATTAAATACATAGTTATAGCTACTCAGAAATTTTAATATTACATGAAATTATAATTCTGTGGCCTAATTTGTAAATTATTCAATTGTTTGCCACATTTTAATAAACATCGAAAATGTATAAATAAGATTAATTACCTTTGCTTAATGTTTGTTACATTTTACATAATATTATTATAAATAGAATTGCAAAGAAAATATAAAATCCCAAAAGGAACTTTTATGTTCCATGAATTTGAATGTTAAAATCAGTTTGATTCATTAAGAAAGAAAATGTAATCGAGAAATTTCTAATACCACATGTGAAAACTTATCACAACATTCCAGTTTTCTTTTAATTATTAAAGTAGAAGACCAGAAATGAAGGTCAACCAATTCTTTTTCTTTGTGATGGTTAAGTAAGTTTTCCTTGACTGTTTCTGGCAAGAGTTTAATCGAGTAATGCAGTTGAGATCGAATCGAAATATTTAATTCGCGAAGAGCAGCCTCTGTGTTGCCAAAATTCCTATTTGGAATTTCAAGCATTCTGGATAGGAAATTTGATTCCCAGACGAATCTGAAATTCCACAAATAACCTAATAAAACGCTTTTACTGACGATAAACCGGAGGAGACTGAAATAGCATCCAGAGTAATTTAGATCCACCAACACAATACATTTTCTTCGTTTGATAAATCGAGTTAAGTGAGAATCTCCTCGTAGAGCAACTGGTTGCGTTTTTCCTGTTAAAGTGATAGAGAAATAGAGAAAAAGGAGAGTGAATATCGGAAGTTCTTTTTAATTAAAAAGTTCTTGGAGGTTTTAATGATTTACTTCAACTTTCGAAATGAAAACATTTCACTCTTACAAAATCAATGGTAAAATGCATTTTGGCTTGATTTCAACATTTTTAAGGAAACAAAAAATGAGTTAAATCACGATTATTTTAATAAAAATACCATAATATTAGCAGATAATATTTCTTACTCAAAATTTTATCTGAGTATGTGTGCCTTTGCTTCAAATCTTAATTAAACGTAAATGAATCTTAAATTAGATTTTAATAAATCATTTATATGACATTTCATTACTCGTCATTATTTCAACACTAAATTTAATTTTTTCTTCGTTAATGGTTTTCGAAATAATGTTTATTTTATTGAAATTTAGGAAATTTATCTCTAAAATTTAAATGGTTTTTAGTCATACGATAAAAGACTATATTATTTTGAAGCAGAAAGTATATCTAAGGTCAATATTGTTCACTTAGATTCTCAATATTATTTTGATACAATCAAGAAGAAAATACTTCAGTATATTTCTAACAGCTACTTATATTACATTTGTAACAGTATTTTATGTAATTTTTTACCAAATTATACATATGTTTCTAATGTCTTTCTTCTGAACTTGATTTTGTAAAATGCACATATACAAACCCACAAGCACACGAACATATATATATATATATATATATATATATAAAGACAGAGATCAACTCAGTTTTATACAAAAATAACTGAAATAACTAAATTCTAAACTTAGTACATAAATAAGAAAAATAACAAAACTTTTATTTAAATTAAAAAGAAATTTTGCCAATGTTAATTAGTTTTAAGAAAAATAAAAGCATAAATAAAATATTTAATAGGTAACATCCTATATAAAAGGAAAAAAGTAAACATTGCGCAACAAACCCATTTACATAGAGATGTTGAGAATACTAAACAAATAAATACCGTCAATATTAAAATGTTCAAATCAAAATTAACTACGAACTACAATATGAAAAACAAAATAACGAAAAACCGCAAGGAAAAAGATGTATTACATTTATAAATTCTGGATATGGCTTTTGGCAGATTAGCATGTTAAATAATGCCTCTCAGGTAATTCTTTAACCTAGTAGAAAATTGCTATAAATCAAAATAATAAATCCATAAATTCAAATATATATATATATATATATATATATATATATATATATATAAATAGAAAAATATACTATTATGGAATAATAATTATTTTTCTCGAAACAAAATTACCCATATTTTTCATTAACATATTCAAATATAATTCAAGATTTTGAATATAGTTATGAAACAAAATATTAGATGAAAAACATTAGTAAGTAATACTTATGATAAAAGAAACAGCATAAGGTTTCATATTAAAAAGGAAAAGCTGTTTACATACTTTAATAGCTTTCTTTAAGTTTCCGTACCAGCCATTTACACATATTATTTCTAAGAAATTATAATTACTTATTGAGTAAGATGCTCTATTTCAAAATTTAATCATTCTATGACCGTTTTAAGAAATAATTAAATCTAAATAACTCTGTGAATTTCTTTAATTTTATTGATTAACATTTGAACATTTAAGATAAATTAAAGATAAGTATATATATATATACACTCATGGGCAAAAAATTAGCGCATAAAGAATGATTCGTCAAAATGAAACGTAATTTTACATACGTCATGACTACTTTGATATAAGTAAATGATTAGAAAATCAAAGAAAGAGGATCATTTATTTCAGAAAAACAGACAAAAGGACGGAGGATTTAATACCCAATTGAATCCCCTGTAGCGCGAATGTACGATGCGATACGATCGGGCATTGAGGTATACAAGTTCTGTGTGATGTCTTGAGACATTTCGTTTCATATTTGCTATAACCTTGCCTCTAGTTCGTTCAAATTCAAGGGATGCCCAACTCGCCGTCCCAAATGATCCCAGATATGCTCGATTGGAGACAAATCTGGGGATCGGGCTGGCCAAGGAAGGTTAGTAACAGTGAGGAGACAGTCTTGTGACATCCTTCCCGTATGAGTCCGAGCATTGTCTTGTTGAAAAATGACTCCTGGGAGCCGTTGCAAGTGTGGCAACACATGTGGTTGTACAATGTAATGGACATACCGATGGGCTGTTATGGTGCCAAGGATCAATACTAGGGGTGACCGTGTATTGTAGGCAATGGTACCCCATACCATCATACCAACAGTGGGAGCGGTGTGTCGCTGTAAAGAAAAGGCATTATTGAGGCGTTCACCACGGGGTCTCCACACATGAACACGATTGTCATTACTGCTGAGATTGATTCTTGATTCGTCGCTAAAGACGACCTGGTTCCATTCTGCTGCAGTCCAGTTTCCTCGTGCGCTGCACCACTCGAAACGTCGGCGTCGATGGGTGTTCGTCAAGGAAAGCATACGTAATGGGCGCCGAGATCCCAAATGTCCTTCCGCCAGGCGCCTTCGTATGGTTCGAGAAGACACAGGGGCCCCAAGTGAAGGTACTACCTGTGTCTGGTTGGCGCCTGATGAAGCAGTTGGCTGTACGCGTGCATTTCTTACGATGCGGTGGTCTTCTCGACGACTGGTCTGTCGAGGGCGTCCTGAGCCTGGTCTTTGCGTAAATGACATCTCTCGGATCCACTGGGCCCAACACCTCCTCACAATACAATAAGAGCGGCCTAATAGACAAGCTACTCGCCTAGCTGACCACCCAGCTTCCATCATGCCGATTATTCTTCCCCTCTCAAACAGCGGCAGCTGCTCATATTGTCTTCGAAAACGGCGTAATGGCATGTCTGTCTCAGTTCTTCCTTTGTAAACGATTCAGCACTCTCAAACAGGCTTTGGTTACCTGTTTTATCCTCCACGGAGAACGGCGTTAAACGCCCTCTATCCTATACGTTATGCGCAATCACGATTCATTTCTAATCATTTGCATAACTCCCCGACATGTACCTTCATGGCAAGTTTCATTCCGATCCCGCAATTATTTCTTGTTGCGCTAATTTTTTTGTCCTTGAGTATATATATACATTTGTGTGTGTCTGTGTGTGTGTATAATTGTTACCGAAAAGGTTTGTATATTTAGAGTTTTTTAAACAAATTTTGCGCTTTAATTATTTTTAAAAATTTTTATTTATTACCGTTAAATATAATTTTTAGTATATTTGTTATTATTTCTCATATTATAAAGATTTTTCTTAAAAAGAATAATTGAGAAAATAATACGATAAGAAAAGTTTAAGTAAGTAATTTTTTTTTCAAAATCTATGAATCTGCCAAATGTGTTTGGTAGTAAAAGCATTCCTAATCTGAAAAAAATTGCAATGGTTGTAAAAGCATTTGGTTGTAAAAGCATTCCTTCTAATATATCTATTGCGTTATATTAGAAGAATGACACTTTACTTCATTTGTGTTTACTGATGTGATAAAAGTTTTTTAAATCTATCTTCAATGAAATTCTTAATGATGTTCTGTTTAAAATTATAGTTTAGTTTTAATATGTATGTTAATTTAATTTCATTTAAATGACGTTGTTTCTTTATTAATTTTTTTTTCTTTGAACTTTTCAATTCAATTGGATTTCAGCTTATTTTAATCGATTAGCATTTTTTCAAATTGATAATTATTTGAAGCAATCTGAGGTAGAACATTAATATGAGTATAAACAATTTTTTTCAGTCCTATTTCTGAGACTGTTTACGAATAAATTACTTATAATTTTAATTTAATTTCTCAATTCTGTTATTTTGCGAAACGTTTTCTTTCGTTAGGTTGGATTTATGGTGCTTTAATGTAATTATTTAATTACTAGTCATATACAGTATTGTTTAAATATATACATGTTTAGTATGAGGTTTTGTATATTACGAAAAATTGTTCTTTTTACAATTCAATGAATTTATTACTTTTAGCTTTTAGGTTTTATATTATAGAGAATTGTAAATATTTTAAGTTTTACTTAAATATTTTGCGTTTTTCATTTTCTTTTACTTTTTTGTGTTTTGAAATATATGCATTTTTATAGTTTTGATATTTATTTAAAAAATTTGGTTTTTATTGAATAATACATTTATTCTATTTTACTAATATATATACATTTTAAAATTGCCTATTTAACATTAATAATAATTTAATTACTCAATTCCTCTATATATACATATTCTAGAGTAAGAAATTTAAAAAGTTTTGTATATATGTATGTTACATTTTTATATGCAATTAAATAAAACTTATCTTTATTTTTAATATAATTTCCTTGATTCATGCTTTCTAGCATGCTATGTTTAGAAGATATTTTTATCATTCTCTCTTTTACCATTCTCCGGGGTTTTGGTACTTACAAATTTTATTATAATGCAATTGCTGCAGAGAGTGTCAGTCCTATAAATCTTGTTTTACTTTCTCCTAAACCTAAATTCTGAAGTAGCAAATTTTAATTATTTCTTATACTTTACCCTTTTTTTTAATTTCTGTGATGATACTAATTAAATGAACATATTCTTGAGTCTTTTTAAAAATTTTCAAAGTTTATTTATCATATTGTACCATTATTCGTACAATCTAATTATTATTAATTCTTTTTGATTTCCATAAGTATTTATTAATTTTAAATTTGATATTTTTGTATTACCTTTTATTCACATAATTTATAATTATAATATCAAATCATTGTACATGATAGTATAAGTATACATTCACGCACGCACACACACACATATATATATATATATATATATATATATATATATATATATGTGTGTGTGTGTCAGTCTGGCTTGTATTTATATTTTATTATGATTCATCATATTTAATCCATAATAACTAACTTTTAAAATTGGCGATTTTATAATAATGTTTTTTTTTAAATTGTTAAGCATAGTAAACTAAATGCACATTTCTCAAATAATTATTCAAAAAAATTACAGGAGACAACTACTAGACACATTTCTTTTTGTAAAAATTTATTTTAATTTGTTATGTACTATAATGCTAGAATAACACATATAAATTAGTTAAGATCTGAGTAATTAGATGTGATTTTTATTATATAGAATAATGTAATTTTCATATTTTTATGAATTTAACAAAAATGTTCGGTAACCGAATCATCAATATGAATTTTAATCTGCTTTAAAAAGGGAAACAAAATTATTCCTCCTAGCATTTTAATTTAAGAGCATCACTTATGAATATTTTGGCGATTAAAATAAAAGTGAAATGTCTTTTCTTCCGTAGAATTTTTTTTCTTAGCTGGCATCTTTGAAACATCCAATCAAATAAGGCACAAAAATTAATCCAGTTACTTAAAAATGAGCATTTTGCCAAAATAACTTAATTGAATTAACATTTCTCATTTGTTAAAAAGAAGGAAAAAGAACGAGTTAAATAAAATGGGTGTAATTCTTTTTTCTTTTGTTTGATCAGTAAAATGATTGCTTTGATGCGATGGTTTTTAATTCATGGTAGAATTGTTTTATCTGATTTTGAAAATATTCGCATTTGGAAAAATTCATTTAATAACATCTGGCTTACAACTCAGCTGCTTCAGAAATATTCGTAGTTTTCACAATGTTCTGTAAAAAGAGAAAGTAGAAAAAGATTTTGAATTGGTGTTAAAATATTGAAATAGAAGGCTTTTTAAAAGTAATTTTTTTCACCATTTGCAATTGTTATGGCATTCCATTGTTTAATTAAAAATTTTATAGGTCGAATGTTTTCTCTTATCTGAAATACAACATGTATTTTAAAAACTTTATCTCAATTTGTGTGTTTTTCAATGACTTCGAACATACATATTTTTGTTAACTCTTTGAGGTCAAAACGCATTTCAAAAGAAAAAAAGATGTAAATAATTAAGTAAATATATTGATCTTACGTTTGATAGTTGTGATAGTTAAAAATATATGAATAATATATAGCACTTAAATATTAAAACTATTTGCTCATTTAATTTAACTTGCATTCATTTTGACAGCTTTCGAAGTAATGCATTTTTCATGAGATGGAAATAGAAAAATATATCGTTTCTGGGCTTTTATTTCTCTTTTTTAAATAATTCTTTCAATTTATAATATTTTATGCGTTTGGTTGGTTGCCCATTTACTCCTAATCAGTATCCATGTTTATTAAATCTCGAGTTAAGCATACCACGACTTTCAGTAAGAATATAAATTCCAATATCAAAATAAATTTCCTACATTTCGCTATTTATATATTGTTATGAAAACGAGAATACGGTTCCCTGCAACAATTATTTTATGAAGGAAAAGAAATATTTACAGAGATTTTATCAGTCTCTAAAGAAAAGTTTAAGCACTAGCCCTTTGACCTTGGCGACGAATTTGACGGTTACTTAGTGACTCCTTGAGAATTTGGCAATTTTAGCGACAAATCGAGGATTCCATACAATGCTGAGATCTAAGTGATCCCTCCACTGGAAAAAAAAGTTGCAGACATTTCCTGAATTTTTGTGATGTCTTCCTTGAATACATATAAAAAGTGGGCATAGCAGAGGAATTCTTTTGGAAAGTTGATTGGAGTCTGCAGGCACTTGGAAGTGGCTTTACTGCGAAGTTATAAGTAGCGAAGCCCGAGTGAATTTGTTGAAGCGACCTGAGTTGGCCTTGGATGGGCAAAGTTTTACTGTGGAGACTGAACTAGCATGCTCGTGAGCTGAACGTTGCTGATACAGCTGTTGCTGTCCTTAAACGTGCTGTTTGCTCGTGTGTATAAGTTGCTTATCAGTAAAAGTAATGTGTTTTTAAATGTGATGAAAATGTCCAAGTTCACTTACCTATGTGTTGTCCTGTCCTGAAAGTGTCATTCGTCATTATCCTCCGAGTTGGACTTCATTTCATTTGCATAAACATATCACAATTGGAATTTTATCAACAATATATTGTAAAGAGGATAATAGTAATAATAATCAAAAAAGATCGTGAGCCATTAGAAAACATCTGTAAAGAAAAAGAAGAACTGAGATGCAATCGTATTGATAATTGAATGTAATCAAAATCATTATAGCATAATAATTGAAATATCCTTTTTGTAATCAAAATAAAACTAAAATACGAGTGCAACGGGGGAAAAAAAGCAAAAAGAAATTAATAAAATTTCCTTACAATTTAGCATACAATGAAGAAAAAAGATGCTCACACGGAAACTAAAAGCATTTTAAGAAAATTTCAATTAAAAAAGACAAAAAAAAATTAAATTAATAAAAATACTATTTCCAAAGTATATCTAGTTGTAACAAAATGTACATGTCGGTTTAAGAAATATTTCGAAAATATTGTGTTTAAACATGCAATAGAAAAGAAATTAAGTACTGGCATCAATTTGTGTCTAGTACACTACAAAATCAAAAGGCATCATTTAAAATAGTCAAGATATAAAATATATCAAAGTATTATCGTTTTAGTAAAATATATCAAATTAAAAGCCCTGAATTTTAAAATTCTTAAAAGAATACACAGTAAATTAACTATTTTTAACAGTTTTTAATTTATGAAATAAATATATTTTCCAATTCTCATTTTATATTAATTAATTATTATAAGTTTTATAATTTTTAGGGAAATTGACATTTAGGAGAGACATGAGAAACAAGTAACGTTTTAAATACCTTGAATTTAACTGATTCGAAAGAAAATATACCTGAAAATATAATTAAATTTAAGTTAACATGAAGAGAATAAAAATATTCATTTATACAGAGAATGCATTTATATTAGTTAAGGGATAAGAAAAATAATGAAAAAAAATATTTGAAAAACTAAAATGAATAATAATGTTTTGGAAAAATTATTTATCGGAAAAAGGCAACATATTTTTTAAAAACATTGGCAGAATTTTTCTTTTTAAAAAATACACACCATATTAAAAGTTAATAAGGATTCCTTTCTCCTCAAGTGGGTAATAAATTATTCTTTATCCTAATAAAAAGCGTATAAAATAAATTTATATCTACTATATTCATCGCAATGATATCAAATAACAATCTTATTGACAAGAACACTTCGTTATTTCGATTGAATTAAATCAAATTTAAAATATTTCACAGCGTAACACGGTACAACGAAGAGAAAAAAAGCCAATTTATATCATTTATTGCTTGTTATATATTTAAAGAAAAATGGTTTCCTTTCTTTGATATACTTGTATTAAAAAAAGAAGTGACATAAATGCTATAATTTTAAATATGCGCTTGTGCAATTATTTGACTTTATTCTTTTTATAATAAAACATATATTTAAATAAAACTATGAAGAAATAGCAAAAATATTTTTTGCTTATCGAAGAATGTTACACCATTGCCTACAAAAAATGCAATACCATGAGGGAAGCATCCAAGTCTCGTGAAAATTTCGTAGTACTTATATCGTAATAGAACATGCAAATTATTATAGTCGCAAGGCATAGGTACATACTACGCCGCCAATGAATACAATATAAAGAGAGAGCATAGTATCATTTCGAAGAAATAGAATCAATTTTTATGCAGTAGTTTTACATGAGCAGTTTCATTATGCTTTCAAGAAATAGAATAATGTCATTCTGAGTTAGATCAAGGGAGAACTCTGTTGCCTATATAAACTACAAATTATCATTTCAAAGAATTGATTAGGGAAATCTTATCGGACGTAATCAAACAATATTGATTAAAGATTCGTAACCATGAATTTAGGACAAAAGACTGACTGAAGAAATCGAAACACCCTTTCGCGCGTGTTCTAGTTCCATTACTTATGATGATAGGTATATTATATGGCTGATAGTGAAGGATCACTTTGCTCAAAAAGAAGCAATATCACCCCGAAAAGCAACAGCCAGTCCTCGAAAGTACTATTCGAAGTTGTTTAAAGCTTGACGGAATACCATTATGCATCCATTGCTCCTATTAAAATTATCGCAAAATCACAGGCGTTTCATATGCATTGGTACTTGAATGGCGGTCATGTACAACAAAAAAAACACATTAATATCTTAACGAAAGTCACGCTTTTTGCAATGACATTTATGATTTGCAATGACATTTAATTCAATTCTTTCCCAGTACGCATTGTCCGAACAATTATTACCCAGCCTTATATGCCTGAGGGGATGGATTGTACTCCTTTACTTTCAAAGCTTGCTTGTAGTCACTATCCAACACGGCAATGCGATACAATATACAAGTTTAGAGTATATAAGATTTTTCAACCCACAAGATAACATTGCTACATTAATTTGTTATTTCACACGATCTATATTCTATGGAACATGTCTGGTCTATCATCGTAGAAAGAGGGGTCTGACCCCCAGTACCTGCTGCTACTCCAGATCAATTTCGTAACGTGTGGAGCTACATAGAATGTCGCATCCCAACATTCAAAGTTTTTCTCATTTAGTGCTGAGGCGTGTATTAGTGGTCAGGATCCGTGTCGGCAGCATTTTGTACGATTTCAATGTCTTCCTTACTTTGCAGAAGATTCTATTTTAAATTACTTCATCTTTCAACTGCGTGTTACCTCTCTAATAAATTTAACTTTCTTATATGATGCTCATCTTGGTGTTGCACTTTAGGCAGCTAGTAGCTTATATTGTATAAATTAAATTCAGGAAAGGTAGAAAAAAATATATTTACTCAGTTTGTGTGTGCGTGTGTTTGATTTATTGTTTATTAATGTAAAACTTAAGAACAACACCAGGCAGACATTCATAATTATGAATCTGGATCAAGTTATGAGGATGTCACCTGTGCTAGCGCACCATTCTTAAAACTTCCGTACCACCCTTATGTGAGTATATTGAGCATCGAAAAATATAATGAGACTCATTCCGTTACACGATGTGTTTTCTACACCTTTCCAATGCAAGAATATACATTATAAGCTACTTTATATATCGATTTGTATTTAATAGGAATGTAATAAGAATATTCTTATTATATTTAAATAAGAATATACTTCTTACATCCCTTGAATAATCTTGATGTAAAACACATTATTCAAAACTTGCCAGCCAGTCTGAATTAGACACGTGTTGGACACAATTCTAATTTCAAATAAGAGTGATAAGATTCGTTTTCAGAAAATTCCGAATTCAGTATCATAAATCTTTGTTTTTGTATTTCAAATGTTGTCTTTTATGAATAATTCCTGTCAATCAGTATTAAGATTTTATGTCAAAAAAATTTATTCGCAAAAGAGTCGTTCTTTGATAACTGTGAACTATTAAAAATAACCTGAAATATTATGTTTTTTGATATTCTTAAGTGTCTTTATCTACTTATTTAAAGGTGTTTTCCTAACATATCATCCACTTTGGTTTTTAATCTCCACATCAAAATTTGTTGGTTGCGTATCCATATCATTTCCGTGTCACAAGGAAAATACATGAAAACCTTAATTGCAAAATCTTACATTCAGAAACACTTACATATATAGTAAAGATTTCATCAAAAAATTTGAAAATGCCTCATAACTTGAAAGTGAGTTTTGTATTGAAATAAAAATTATACAAAACGGAATAATCAAATGTTTTCTTATACGGTACTTGTTATGGCTATAAAATACATAAAAACATAATAGGAAACTATTCTAATTATAAATAAAAAATTTCCGGCTCGACAAATCCTTAAATTAAAGCCTATTTTCATCAGAATGCAAGAGAAATTTTACAAAATATAATTTATATTCTTGTTTTAGGTATACATAATTTCTATATATAGAGCAGTAGAGACTTCCTCCCACTCAAGACTATTCTTTTTCCTAGTATTAAGCAAACATATTTTCTACATTTTCTCATTTGAAAAGGGAAGGAAGATGCAAGATATCATCAACACAGTTTAAATTTGCATTTGAAAATTATTCGAATTTAGCCAGCTTGTTCTTCAAATAATTGTAAAATTTTTCAAAAAAAATTATAATTAAATTAAAACTTTTGATGTTTCAGCTTAACCAATTTATTTCAAGTTATAAACAAAAAAGACTTATATATATATATATATACTTTATTTACATCACATTACTCAGTATTTTAATTAATTTATTTCTCCTAATCATATCAATGTTTTCAAATGAGATTTGCGCTGCAAATTTTTTATTCAAGTAAATTAGGTTTTTACAAATTTATTTTTAATATTCTTGATTTAACATTTTCTTAGAACTTTATTTGTATGTAACTATAAGGCAAAAAAATTATGTGCCTTAGCACTTTATTACTGGACATATAATCCAGTAAAAGGAATTTAACTTGATATGTTATAATATCTTTGAATTCACATCTTAAATTCTGAATCACCAAGTATAATGTCTAATGTATACATTTCCCTTTTTATAGTACTATCTGTGAGAGTTTGCTTGATTTCTTTAAATATTTTTATGATTTTTATTACTTTTTTGTTTTACCCAAATTCAGTGAAGTAAATTTAGTATTTGATGAAAAGTACTTTTGCTCTACATTTATTCATTTTACTTCAAAACAAACGTAAACAGAAAGCAATTCATATGTTTTTGATGTATTGATAAGATGGTAGATAAGCGATATTGCTTAGAGAAATATACATTAGTCTTAAAAATTGAAAACTCGAGGTAGATCAATCTACATGATTACTATTTCTATTTTCTTTTACGTGTTAAACAATTTAATAAAATTTTCAGCATTATGAAACAAATTTATTGAAGTATGGATGAAGTCGTATTGATTTCAACATAACGTTTCAATGACGGATTATAATATATCATGTTCCTATTTGATACATTTTCTTATGACCGTTTTTAGGATGTAAATTTTCTTATGTTAACTTGTACATAAAGCAAATGCAAATATCAATCACAGAAATAACGCTGAAATCTGTCATTTTGTATATTCATTATTTTTAAGAAGCATTTATAACATATATTTTTAATATTCTTGTCAAATGAGAGTGTTAGTAAATATTTAGATTCAAAACTACCAGGTTTATTCCAAAAGTAATAAAAATACTTTTTTGCTCATTTCTAGTATTATACGAAAGGAAACACCTGGTAGTTGTAGGTGAATTTAGTTAACTTATTCCAACGGTCAGTAGAGTATTCGATTGGTCAGATTATTCACAGTGGCCTTATAGGAAGTCATTGTGCGATCGTATCGTTTCGTTCTTGATGTAACAAAGTATTAGATAATGTAAAGAAATAAACTTGGTAAATGTGGTAATGGAACTGTGGAAGCCTACCCGTGAAAACATCTTTGGCTTTCTCATACACCTTACGGTCCAGATTTAGAACCTTATGTCTTTTTGTTCCATTAATTAAAACGGCACTATTTTAGCACGTTTCGAAAATGCTCAAACTACAGCGGCCACACTACTTCGAAGCATCTAGATAATAAGTTATCACAGTGCTACAAATAATAGCAACTACACTGGGCTCGTAGAATTAATTGTCAAAGCTTACTCTTTAGAAGTATTTTAGGTATATTCTAATGTCAAAGTCTACTTGTATAATCTTTTTTTACCGGTGTATGAAATTTAATTGAATAAATAACATGATAAATATAATGAAATTTTTATATATTTTTAATTATTTACTAGACCCTTTATCTACTTTTTTTTTGGTGAGTTATTTTATTCTTCAATAAAAAAGTTTTGCTTACAAAAGCAGTACATACTTTTCAAAAAGCAATATAAATTGAATTTAAATGAATGCTGTTAAAAGCCATTTTCAGACAAAACTTTGATATAACTAATATATGTTCCAGACATATATGCTCTTACTATAAAAAATTAGCTCTTATAAACAGTGAAATGTTGTATGAGAGCAAGTGATTAGGAACATAAATGCAATAGAAAGGGATATATTTTCATATCATTACACACATGACTGTAAATATCGTTTTGAATGGATAGCTTATTTAACTATGCATGTTGTGTTTACTTTAATATTAAGAATTTAAAAATTACTTAAATTTTAAGCAGAAACATATTTATACAAAAGCGAGCTTACCATCTAACACATATATTGCTAAGAAGCTATTCTTGTAATGTATCTCTATTGATAGGTTTATTAGTAATGCGTATCTCAATAATGAAATTGTATACATGATACATTCACCAGATATGTGTCATAGAAACATTTAGATCAAGGGAGTTTCTAAAAGATTCATCAGTCTCTCTATCATAAAGTGAACTACTTCAAACGCAGCTTTATACTGCAAGTTTTCATCCTTAGTGAAACCATATTGATTAATTATGTTAAAAGGCAGTGTTTCAAAATATGGTAGTATCGTAAGAATAGTATTCAGAAAAATTAGGAAGAAGTTTTGCGCGTAAACAGATATCTTTAGATATTATGATACCGAAAAATGATGCTAATATTCTTATGAGATATGATATCTCACACATTTCATATAGACTAAGACAAAACCTACCTTGTCATGGAAATAAAGATCCAACGATGTGAGAACTTGAGATACGAGTATTCCAATATAAACTTTTCAAAGTACGTTCCTGCTTCTGTTATGTCACAATTATTAAACTGTCGCGTTTATGTATTTCCTACTTTACATTTATATCTCATTAAAGGGACACTTCTGATGGGTTAAATTTTGTGAAGATATTTTGTACATTGATTTATCTAACTGAATTGTTTTTTGTACAACCATGAACTAACAAAGCTCATATGTTTCTCTCTTGCTACCACTGTACTTTACACAAACAAATGGAAATTAATGTAATGTAATTAATGTAAAGAAGAGGGAAGGGAAAAGGCATAAGGAAAGTTTGAAAATGCGTGCAATAAAAGCTTGGTATATAATATTGTGAATCACAAGATGCTAATGAAGAATTAAGAACAAACACTCACGATTAAAGAAACTAAATTCAACAAAGGAACAATAAGATAAAAAAAAAACATTCACTAATGATCTGTTTAATTCTATTTATTTCCTTAGATTTATTTACATTTAGATAAATTAATATACATCTAGTTATAATTATTAAGGTAATTTTAGCATAAATTTCAAGCTCCTACTGTAAAATCACTACCTTAAGAAAGCTAAATCAGACATAAGTAATGAACATGGGGCAGTAGGCTTAGAATCTATTACCTGAAACCTTCCTTAGGGTTATTATAGGCAGAAACGTTCAGAAATATATTAAAACGTTAATGCAGATAAGATAATACAAAGCTTTAAAAATTATCATTCCCAAATAGCAGATTAATCCATCAACATCCCTCAGATTATTTAAATCTCAACTATTTATCAAGTGGAAAGTAGACATGAGAAAGTAACTCATGTGGGAAAATAAAGAAAAGTATTACAACAACTATGGCAACAGACAATATTATTTAATATTCGTCGAACAATATATTACAACAACTATGATAAGTATAAAGGAATGGATATTAACACTCCCTTCGATTCACTGTCCTACCCACAAAGGACTTTCAAATGAAATTTGCTGTTTCACTTGTTAATTTTGATGAGAGAACTCCATTAGAAACTAATATACTATTATGTTAGATCTCTATGACAACAGTTCATCTGAAAACTCATATGTAGAATCGTTGCTTTGGCTTTCAGGTGCTTTTACAACCTATTTCGCCTTTAATAAGGGAAGAATGTTTAGTAGTAATTAATGAAACTGTCTCTTTGAACAATTTGATACATGATGGTCAAGTCTGCTGTTTGAGTTGCATGATATTTGATGTGCAGTTTTCAGTAATTAATAATGGTAATGATGTTTGGATTGATGTAACTATATAAGATTGTAATTAATTGTAACTGTAGAATTGTTCATTTAAGGTAGAGTATATTGTGTTGTTAGAATAACATTGTCAAAATTTCAGTATCCTTCGGGCCTATGTTAGTAAATTTGTGTATAAAAGTAACATTTTCTTATCATTTTGCATTTTTCTTAGCATTGATAGTTAGCTTACATTTTAATACATTTGTAATTTAGCTACTTTTGGGTTTTCTGAAAACATGAAAGGTAATTTAAATATTTAGTCATTATTTCTTCAAAATCATTCTGTTCATAATAAATAGTATAAATTTCATTTCATCATATTTTCAAGCAGTTAATTTTTTATTAGAATATGGTTCCATGAAAATATTAAAAATAGTCTTTAAAAAGAAAAAAAAAACTTCTAAATTTACATAAAAAACTAGGAATGTTTCTTCTTAAATTTAAATAACATATTCAACTTAATTCTACAATTATTCGATCAAACATAACTATGTAGGTTTTACTAACGAAATTCAGAAAATATTGTTAATTTAAAAAAAAAAAAAAGTTTAATTGTACTGATATAGGTAGTAGTTTTTTTTATAACTTGTTTATCAGAAAGTTCTATAACGATGTTTGCTGAAATGTGCTGAAATAAATTAACTTTACTTTGGTAGCTATATCTCAGCAAATAATACTTCCTGATTAGAGATATTTCTGATTATCTGATTCAAGGATTTCGATTCTGCTAATTGATAGAAATACTGTTGATGGATTTCATATTTGAAAAAATTTTATACTGTGTTCAGAAAAGAATGATCTTTTTATACTGGGTTCAGAAATGATTGAATTTTGCATATTTTATTCAAAAATGATTAAGCTTTCTATTATGTATTTAGATATGATTGAGTTTTTCATACTGTATTAAGAAATTATTTATTTATAATTCGTTTACTAGAATGAGTAACTTTCCTTATAAAGTAACAACTTAGTGCACAATTTTAGTCATCATATTGAAAAAAATGTGGAGTTTTGGCAGTATCAATTTTTTATTATGGTAAATTATGTTGAAAGCTATTAAGAGAATATTCGGTAGATAAACACAAGTAACTTCGTAATATTGTTTTTTATATGAATAAGAATTGGATAGGAAAAAAAAAACTAGTTACATCTTTAGACATTTGAAAGAACTTCTTTTTCAACGCTTAATTTTCTCTCAAATTTTTTGAACAATATAAAATATATAATATTCTATATAATTTTGCAATCTTTCTCTCTCATGCTTCTAAAATTTTCTTCAGGTAGTAGTAAATCACTAGCATTATATCAAAGTACTACTTTTATATACATAATTTTCAAATTCTTTACAAGTTATAATACAACTGATGAAATTTATAATAATGTTCATTAATTAAGGAGAATGCCTGCTCAAGTAAATACAGGTTCAGAAACAAAACAAATGTTACTTATTCATAAATCCTATTTATTAAACAAAATATAAAAAAAAATACAATTAAAGCTGGTGTATGTATGATACCATTCATAAACCTACGAGTTTTATTCCCTGAAGCAATTACAAAATATATCTCCCTTATCAACATTTGCCAATCTGCTCCCATGGCACCCCAAAACAAACGCACATGTTCTAAAATGATTCCCCGTGTAAGTTGGCCAACCATTTATCCTATTTGAAGATGTAGATCACTTCTGGAGTCCAGTATAATTCCATCCCAATCGAGCAATCCTGCCTCATTGTAATTGTCTCGTTCAGTGATAGCTCTTGGTGGTAGAGGGTACCTGGTGTTTTCCATATGAAAATATGACGTAAATCAGACTTCAAGTTAAACCTAGACTCGTCCGAAAATATCACACAAGCATATTGTGATGTCCCCAATGCATGCTCTCTACTCTAGACTAACCGTTGGAAGCAGTGAGTTGCCGTGAGCGGAACACATCAAATCGGCGTGCGAACACATATACCAATATGTCCCAAACGTCTGTACACTGTTTGCCTTGAAACTATCGCAGCCTTGGCTGCAGATAACTGATAGGAAAAGATTGATGCTGTTCTCTGTTTATTTTTGAAATTACTGCTAAACACCGGTTGTCATTCGGCGTTGTAACACGGAAGCCGCCTGTACTGTAACAACTACTGACAGTTCCCTCATTTTAGAATTGTTGTCCAAGATTAGAGATGACGCTTTGTGGAATTCCAAAGTCCACGGATTCTTCCAACTAAGTACTCCCGCATTCCAGGCTGCTAATAATTCTACCACTTAAAAAAATCATCCACCTGCGTCCTCTGTTCCATAATTATTCTGTTGTGGCGCTGAGAGGCTAAATATCCACTTGGGAACAATTTTACTTCTTTACTCCCATTCCTTATATATACCTCTCTTAGACACTCACAATTGTGACGTACTATCGTCATCCTCTGATGGCTTTGGGTAATTAGCATATTTTTCTTGAAAATGTGTGCAATAATTCTGCATTAGAAATTTTTTACTTAAAATATTGATATCCATGTTATTCTGAATTATTCTTAATTTTTGGACATGATGTAGTTGGATTGTAGGGAAACTTAAGATAAATTTTAGTAAAAAAAATTGCGCTTAACAGAAATAAATAATTTAATATTAATTTCAAGAAAAAATAAGATTATAAAGAAGTCATTTTCAATTCATTTAAAGAAATTAATATTTTTTTGCTTAATGTTTACTTGAGGAAAGACATTACTCATTTTACTACATTTATTCAGTGTCTAAAAGAACTGCAGAAAGGAATACGAATTCATAATTCTATTAAAGAAGTAAAAATTTTAAGTTTATTTTTTTCATAGCTATACTATAAAATAAATACTACTAAAATGTTATTTCCTTTTAGGTTAAACCTTACTTTGATAAGTTATATTTCTACAATAGATTAATTATTGTTAGAACAATAATTTTATATATATAATTATTAGTTTAATCATAAATCATTCTTATTTTATCATAGGTTATAGTAATTTTTGCTCTAATGTATTTATAACTCATAAAATGGTTCTGTTTGTTACTTTTAATTTTTGTTTCAAATTGAATCCTTTTTCGGTGCAGTTTCAGCTTAATTTCTATAATTATGGTATAACATATACTACAGTTTACAAATATTGTACCATAATCCTCTTATTTTTAATTTCATTTCGTTCAAACAGTAATATGTAATATTATAGATTTGATCTAAGTGTATCATAGAATTTTCTTAATAATTTTTATTTATAACTGATTATTACATTCATCGCACTTTTTGAATTTGCATAATTGAGTCATTTTATGCTTTCCCGAGAATTTTACGAATTATGTAACAAATTGGTCATGTTGCTCTGTAGGATTGCAAAATAAATTAAAATCGCAAGAAGAAAATGAGAAACGCTTTATAATCAGAAAAATAACGATATATTTGAGCGTAATCGAAATTTTAACAAGAGTTCCTGAGAAAAAGGAAGAGAAAAATATTCCACTTTGAAAATAAATCGTACGAACAAGATAAACAGTGCTTCAAATTCTTCAGACAACGGGTTGGAAGAAAATGCATAGGAAGGATTTGCTTTTGTAAATCGAAGTTACATATGGTCGAGTTGGCGATTTTAAAACACGAATAAATTTCGTTTCTTCTTTCTTTTGTAATTTTTGTGAGAGCGTATTTTTCATCTTGCTTCAGATTTTATTTTAAATATATTTCCGTAAGAAGTGAGTAAAACTGCATTGGCTTTACACATAATAAATAATTTAGGTATTCTTTCTCAGTTGATAATTAAGTTTATGTCAAGGTAAAATTTTTATTCTTATAACAAGCAATATATTTACTTCAATACATAACTTGTATTGTTGCCATAACAAATGATATGCATGTACTTATAGAATAATTTATTTATCTGAAAATAACAATACATATTGAAATTCTTACTGCTTATTGAAACACATTCTTGGCATTTTAATATAAATTTATTTGTACAAAGAATTTAGTAAAGTGATAAAAAATAAATATTTAAATAAAGTAGTGTAATTAGCAGAAATAATTAATTAATCATAAGTACTTTTTTAAAACTTTTTTTCAATAAAAATTTATTTATTTCGCTCAAGGTAGGCGTAAAAATAGATTTTGGCTTTGATCCATATATTTTAAATTTTAAAAAATGTTTTTTAATAGCTTAAAAATAATAAATAATTGAACAGGAATACATATTAACTAAAACATTTTTTGCATTCAATGGGAATATAACTTAAAAGATTATTTGTCATAATAATGTAATTCACAAATGAAATTATGTTTCAAACTCATTACATTTAATAAGGCGTTTGTAAATAATATTTGTTATAAAATGAATATTAAGTCATACATATTTTGCTTATTTATTGAAAATGTTTCAGATTCTCGTTGCTTATGTCTTGTAATGCCTTGTGTTCAATATTATAAGCTTGGTACTTTTTATCAATTTAAAATTTCATTTAAAATTTAAAACCTATCTTTTTAACATAATTTTGATAACCTTTTTTATAGATGCATCTAAATTTATATGATCAACGTACTAAGTGCAAACAAATTAAGTATATTTGAATAGATTTACAATGATGAATGTAATAAATATTTTACTCAGTATGAAGTATTTTAAATTATATCTAATTCCACAAGTTCCCTGTAACACAAAGAGTAAAATGGAAGATTATTTTTCGTAGATATAAAAACATTTACGAGTAGTTTAATTTGTCTCTTTTATACAGATTTTAGCATTTATATTATTAATTGAATTTTTGGAGTATTTTTAATTTACTTTAATTGGAGTTATAATTCTCTTCTTATTCAAATTGTCCTTCTTATTCTTTCTACCATAAATTTGCAATGGAACGTAACTGTATATACATTTTTAATTACCATCTGCATTATCTTAAGACCATTTAAATTACTTTTAAAGATTGAAATTAGATTTTATTTACATCTTATTTATATAAAACAGTTCAAATAAATATTTTAAAGCATTAAAAAGTTTTACTACTTGAAGTGAGAATTTACAGGAAATATAAGTAGTTATGTGAATAGACTGTCAAGTTCAAATGTTTGAAACGTACATAAATGGGATACAAAATTATTAAGTTGATATAATACATTTATATCCATCTATGAAGAATTCATGCATAAATCAATGGCCTGATTAAGTAACCAGATGTAATATTCCTAAATGACAAAATATGTATTTAATTGAATTATTTATTAAAAAAAATATGTGCAATTAGAGCTTTTAATGTATATGCATGTACCTACTGCCTAACGAATCAATTTTATTTTCAAATACTTCTCATTCATCAAATTCTTGTCGTTACTACAACTTTTTGTATGTATGGCGTGACGAAGAATATGCATTATTTATTGAGTTGATGTCAACAATTAATTATGGCTGAATTAATATTAAAACTATCTTTTACGTATTAATATTAAAAACTGCCTTTTAATTCCAAATATAAAATTGAAGTAAATAAAAATAATTCTAATAATTATTTAGACACGCACTTGAATAAAATAAATAATCATTTAATGTTCAGTATTGAATTTTAAACCTCGCCTTAGATTTTTACTGTAAAATATTACTTTCTTAACTAATTGCCTCAATATTTTTTATTTTAATATGGTTCATATATTCATATTTTATTGCAATTAAATATAAGATACATAGTTATTTTAAAATGTTTCCATTAATCGAAGTTCGAATAATCTTTTCAGCTTTCATGCAAATGATTTTTATTTTCAGGTTTTATGAATATTACTAGTTAAAACATCATATGATCATTTGATACATCAAATGCAGTTTCACATTTAGAAAGAACTTCTAGAAAGATCTAAAGAATCTTGAATAATAAATGAATATGTAATCCGAATTTTTAATGAAAATTCGTATGGTGTTTTAAGGTATTAAGTCACTTTACCATAATTAACTTTATTATTCTCAATATTTTCCTTTGGTTTTGATAAAAAAAATTGAATAAATGAAGTTTTTTTTTATCCCCGTATATTAGAAAGGAATGTCATAAAAATAATAATAGAAGAAATTAGTTTTCCATTCATTATTCAATTGGTTTGAATGTACTTTAAATATTTAACAGAGGATCTAAATTAATTTTAATTACAATATCTTATTAAACGTTAATAAGATTACATAGCAAACGATTAATTTTTGCATTCAAATATTTATTTGCTTTTGAATTAATTTCAGAATTGTTTTTTTAAAAAAATACGTGAAAGGAATGTTTATGTATTTTCTAAAGCTTACTGTTGCTACTTTAAAATAATCTCCATTTTAAACAATATAATAACGTTATTAACTTTCAATCGAAAGATATATGAACAATAAATTAATTTAAAGACTTTAAAAAATTTTAATCTAATTTTTAAAAAAATCGATATCTTCGTTTCGATTATTCATTATATTTTAAAATTTTAAAAAAATGTTACTATATAATTGTACAAAAATTAAGTAGTGTTATATTGTAAGGAACTTAAATTATTTATTCTATTTCTTATTGTCTTTTTCTGCATCAAAATTATTTTATTTATACAAATAAAATGAACTTAAAAGAACTAAAATTTTGAAATCTCTGTTTTCAAAGAGGTTTTACTTTCAATAGTAGAAGACCTCCATAATTAAATGTACATAAAAAGCATAGTCTGCTTCCTTATTTATGTGACAAAATTATGTATAATTAATTAGGATCAATTATTGAATAGTGTAAAATAGAAAGGTGAAACTTTTAAAGATGCATCAATATTTTTTTTGAAAAATGGATCTGACGTCTTTAAGAATATTTAAAAGGAATATATAATTTTTATCTTCATAATCTTAAGTATTGAGAATCTCTTCTTGAGTTCTTTTATACAATGAATATTAATGATGCAATTACCTCTTATTATTTTATATCAATATTTGTAAGGCTATGTGAAACTCTATTATCATCCAAAATTTGTAATATCGTAGTATTAATTGAATATTTTACTTGATATATAGTAAATAATTCATGAACTAATTTATTTCAGCTTAAATTTCTTCCTCCATTTTTCTTTATTCCTCTATTATAATGAATCTTTTTTCTAAGTATAATACAAATAAAAAAAATAGCTGTATGTATTTTTAACCTTGGACATAAATTAAAAAGAATAATTTATTTTTACTAGTTATCATGAATCGGAAAGCATTACAAATATGTATATTTAAATGAATTTATTTCTTACATTTGCCATTGATCATAGTTTTACTGTTATTCAGTTTTGTAACATTATTGTAAGATATTTGAACAAAGTAATAATGTGTTTCTTGAGAATTAAGAATTAACTATTTAAGTAAATAACTTACCAGTCAATATTTAAATAAATATAATTTTTATTTTTACTGAGCATTTTTATTATTAACTGAAACATATTTCAGTCCTGTTCAGCTTCAAGCATTTTTGATATTATTTTATTATTTATAATACTTAATTTATATTATTATTGAATTGAACTATTAGGAAAAGAACTTTGGCTCCAATTCTTCTGTCTTATTCTTGAGAAATATGGATAATGCATCATTTTAGATACTTACCAAATACACTAATAAGCATGTTTTTATTTTCTCTTTTAAGAGTTAAAATTTAAAAAAAAATATTTTCGTATAACATGCAATAAAAATTACTTACATTATTAATGCTAAATTTGTTAATATACACTGCTTCAATTATTTTTCTCATTTTTTCCCTGTTATGAAATGAACTCATTCATCGAGGAGTACTTTGTCAAAGTGGTCACTGACTTTTTTTGTTTATTTATGAACTTCTAAAATTACTTGACTGAAATCGGGCACTAAAATCACAAGAAGTAAGATACAAGACGAGTTCTTTTTTTTCCTAGTTTTGCTTTCAAATAAATTCGACTGATATTTCACATTAAACTTAAATGAGTATTAATTCCCCATATGATGTGGACAAATTAATTTTTATTTGAGTGATAGAGTTACGAAAACACAAATATTTATTATTTCAACCAGTACCAGTAGAGCAATGTTAATACAAAACCATTCAATACGATATAAAACACTTGAAACATTTGCAAAAATTGGAAGCGTAATTTTGATTCAAGCCTGGTGATTACAATCAGATCACTAAAAGTTTACAGATTAGTTGAATTATGCAATAATTGGCAATTTTCAACCGTTACATTATCTTATTTTTTAAAATTGGATTTTGCCAAATTCATATGGTCAAAATGTCATTTTGCTATTTTTGTCGAAGTATAAAATTTACATTTTCATATTATGTTTGAAATAACTTAAAACAAAACTTATAGTTTTGTCTTATTGCTATAAATGATTTTTCAGTTTTAACATGAAACCTTTTACTGTTACATATGTCTAAAAGGCTATTTCAAGATAAATGTTTCACAGAATTCATCTAAATCTAATTTTGCGATAAGAAAAATAAATTGTTAACATGCAGTAAGAGAGTATATTACTTTATATGGAAAATATTTGTGAAGTATACACTTGTGTTCAAAATTAAAAGAATTTGCATATTTTGTCATATTTCATGAAAATAACTGAACGAAGTGTAAAAATACTATTTCGAAACAAAGATACAATTCTTATACGTAAATACGCAAGCGTATACGTGCGTGGAGAGGAAATTAGTCGACAAATAGGATTTATAAGCGCTCGTACCAAAATCAGCATTTTGTTCTCTAGCTCATTTTACTGAATTTCATGGTATTTGTTTGCAGCAATTGCTTAAATTAAAATTCTAATAGTAAAACTGAGTAACCACCAACATTTAAATGATGAAATGAGGTGGCGAATATTAGGTTGTCTCAAATCCAGATTTGCAGACAATTCGATTCAACACCCAGCGTCGTGTCCAACTCATGGAATCAGTTTCAGGATACCGGATCCGTCGACAGAAATAATGCACAGGGTCATCCAAGAGCCGCGGTGGTCAGAAAATATCATCATTTGTTCATTACAGCGAGGCCTAACAGCGATGCTATAGCTTCTCAGGTATTACATGAGTTATATGCAGTCACAATAACTCGAGTTTGAAGGGTTATTGTTTCCAGAAGACTTCATGAAAGGTGGTTGTTTTCTAGAAGACTTGTTGTTTTCTTCCCTCTCAGTTTTGCGGACAGGAAAGTCTACTTAAAATGGTACAGAGATCATAGATGCTGGAGCATGGATCAATGGACGACCGTTCTCTTCATTAATGAGTCCCGGTTCAGCCTAACCAGTGATTCTCGATGTACTTTCATATGGAGAATATCAGGAACCCGCTACCTGCCCTCCAATTTCCGAGAAATCGACCATTACGGCAACGGAGACTTGATGGTCTGGGCAACCATCATGTTGTAAGGCCACACACACGTCCATGTCTATGAAAAAGGAACTGATATTGCTCAGAGGTATAGGGAAAAGGTCTTGGAGCCCTATGTTACCCTTTTCAGAATTGCAATTGGTCCTGATTTCCTTTTAATGGATAACAACGCGAGGTAACATAGAAATCAGCTGGGCGATGAATTTCAGGAAAATGAGAATATTCGCCGGATGTGTTGGCCAGCCAGATCTCCAGATATAATCTTATAGAGCATGCCTGGGACCCTCTAAGGAGGGCAATTGCAATTCGCAAGTCCCTTCCGAGATTTACCCAAGACCTGAAAATGTCATTGCTGAACGAGTGGAATTGTCACAGGAACTCATAAACTCCCTTATTCCCAGTATAAGATCAACGTGTGAGAAATGTATATCTGTAAGAGGGGATCATACCCTCTATTAACCCATTTTTTGCTCTATTCTGCAACTGATGTTTCATATCTTGCAACTCCGATGAGTGTTGCGCACGATCATGCGTGTGTATTATAACTGTTGAATGGTTGTTTTATTTTGTATTATATGAACCCTATATTCAAAAAAAAAATTCGTCAAATTCTTTTCAGTAGTTCTAGAAAAAAAATCAATCAAATTGGAAATATATCTTAATTTCGAACACCAATGCTTGACAAATTCAAAAATTTAACTTTAATTATGAAGTTTTCGTCAAAACTCTTGATTTAAATGAACATAAGAAAACCAAATTCATCAAAAAGTGAAAAATAAAAATATGAAAAAATATTTAATAAAAATAAATATATGTTCTAAATAAAATATAATAATTTGAATAGAAAGTGATGAGAGAAAAATACTTTTTTCAAATATTTTGACTTAAATAATTTGCATCAGGTTATTTTCAAAAAAAAAGGTTTGATAACATTGAAACAAGAAAGAGAGAAAAACAGAACTGTATTTCTAATTTAATTTGTATTTAATAATGATGTTTATTGTTTATTGTTTTATTGAACTTTTTATTTAAACACTATCTTTCATAAATTATTCATTGCAATTTAATGATAATTATTGTGTATATTTTCAAATTACACTGCTTGAATTGGAATAATATTTTAGTTAAGAAGTTTTTAGTATATAAAGAAAGGAATTTCAGTTCATGTACATTTCACATTAAGCTTCTTCTTTCTAAAATTTAAATGTCGGTGATCATTAAAAAGTAAAGTGTTATAATCAACCAACATGCATCAGTGACGAAGAACATAGCATAGGCAAGCTAGTTTTAAACATATTTTAACCTGGAAGTAAAAACGATGCATTCTCAAAAATCTTTAGGAAAAAAATTGATTTCTTCCTCTTTTTTTCATTAACGTTACACGTTAAGATTATTCAATTTTATTCAAAGCGTCTGAAATAATACAAAACAAATGAATAAAACTTCATTTAACTAATATAAAAAGAAATTATTTTATCCTAGTCTGGAATGTATACGTTTGTATTATTACTCATAAACAATGGTTAACTTGATTTATGTTCATTACAATAGGTTCCAGACATACTAATGTAGTTTTCTTTCTCTGGTCATTTCTGTACACGTTTTGTTTTAAATGAGTTCCATTTGTTTTACTTTTACTTCACACAAATACTGTTTAAATGAAGTAATACATGTTTGCTTATGTCTTATGTTTATGCATTTTCTTCCTGAATACATTATAGGATTTCGATATTTTGAGTTGACAGGCAAATATTTTAAATCAAGAGTATGTAGCTTTAAATAGGACACCAAATATTAGTAAAGCCTAAAGAAATGTAAAATTAACATCCGTAAATTTCACAGATTTATAGACAGTGAAAGACAATTTCTTTTGGTTTTAAAATATATCTAGGTGTATAATATTTTTTTTTATTTTTATATGTGGTCGAATTTGTTATAATGTACCTCTACAAGTAAACTAATCATAGTTTTATTTTAATAGAAAACACAAAAGTATTCAAATACGATGTGACAACGATACTGTGAAATAATATGGAACGCATAGGAATAGCATTAGATACTACAATTAATTCCTATTTCAAATTGTGTCATATCATTAGTCTAACAAAATCTCAACTTAAATAATATAATGAGATATTCAAGTCTGGTCCAAGTTAAATCAGACATGCTTTTATTGGTGAGTAGCTAGATAAAAGTTCTTTATCTGCAAGGATTATCATTTTGAATAATAGAAATTTTCCATGATAAATTTGAATGGTTATTAAAGTCTTAACTTGGAGTAGTGCGGCAATTTGAAGTAAACAAATACTTCCTCAGCTTTCGTCCTTTGTACTTAGCTGTAGTAGAAATAACGAAGGATTCTCTCTATGAAACTAAATTGAAAGGGGGTTAATTAAATAATGCTAATCGCAAACTTTTATAAACTGAACATAAATGTGATTATACATCAAAATGTATTCGATAGTCTTAAAAGAAAAAAAAATTATCAAATAAATAAATATGTATTCTTATTAAAATAAGTTATGTTATTAAAATTCAAATGTTAATAACTAAAGAACTTAATGCTGAATATAATTCTTTAGAGATTTAATATTAAAAGAATAAAGAATATTAAGGACTTTTTTACTAGGAAAGCAAAAAAAAAAAAAAAAGCAGTTAGCATTAATTTCTAAATCTAGTTTGTTTGTTAATTTCAATAAAAGATTTATTCCATTCAGTTAAATTTCACATAAATATTCGCACATTTTCAAATATTTCTAGAGCCAGCTGATGTCGTTTCTACAGCAAGTATTGACATTTTGTATTCAGAATTAAAAGCGTATTTTAAATATTAAAAAGTATCAATCAATTAATGATTGATGGCAGTGCGCACATGTTATCTGAAAAAATTCTGAAGATGAAAAGTTTCTGTATAAAACTTTTTTTACCAGTTTGCATAGTAAACTTTTGTTAGTGATAAGTTTCATTATCTTCCTAAAAATAGAAGAAAATAATTAAAAATTTTCTACTTATTCAGTAGTTTTGAACTTGGGATTTCCGCTACGAATATGCGAGAAAAAAAGAGAAAAAAAAAATAAAAAAAGTTATACAGATAAAAATGCTGTTTGAAATCATAAATTTAACTATCAAATTATATATTTCAAGAAATGTAAATAACATTGAAATTAATGGAATAATAAAAATCTAATAAATGAAGATAAAAGAATGGAAATTCAAATTTAATTCAAAGTTAGGAAAATAATTAAAGTAAAAACAAGAAAATATAGTACAGAGACTTTTTGGGAAAAAAAAAATATAATAGTTTTAAGAAACAGAACTTAAGAAAGTAGTAAAAGCAAGGGTAGTATTTAGCAAACAACAGTTCTAAAAAAGTTTTAATGCTATTAAGTGAACGATAGATCTATCAAGCTGTAGAATATAAATAAAAATGTTGAACTTATAGAGAAATTTTATAAGTTATTGAAAATACAAAAAAGTATTTATGAATGAAAACAAATAATAATCAATCAATGAAAATAAAAAAAAATAATAATAGTATGTCTACAAAAAGTAAAAATTTACAACAGAAAATAAAAAAATTAAAAGGAAGCATCTAAAATTTAGGAAAATGTTATAGAATGGAATGTAATATAAAAAGTACCGCAAAACGTTTCAGCAGCAGTGTTTTTATAAGCAGGAAGTCTTTGGAAATGCAGTCCGAATTTCACCATTCCGTATATATTATGTAATGAACGAATATAAACCAAGTAAAAAAGTTCGAAAATTCAAAAACAAAAAGCAAGAAAGGAAAGAAACCATTTGGGAAAATTACACAAGTAATTCATATAAAAAATAAGAATTATACCAACTAAAATAAGAGATAATAATTAAGTTAAGAAATAAAAAGAAAATGAATTAAGAAAATTTATATAGAACAAAACGGTAAGCCTGATGAAATGAAAGTATCTTAATTTACCGCGCAAAATTAAAAGAAAAAAGAAATATTTGATATTAAATTTATAATATAATTTGAAAACTAAATCAAAAAATGAGGAATTCGTGAATAATTAAGAGAAAAATAATAAAGAAAAAAAATAAGAAGAAAATTAAGTTAAATAGAAAAAAGAGCATATTGAGCCTATTTAACAAAATAATATATATACAGGGCTTTTTTTTAAAAAAAAAAAAAAGAGTGAGAAAAGTTGTACTTCTTAAGAAAAATACAATCACACTTAATTTATTTTGAATTTATTGAATTTAACCTGTTTTGATTAAATTAAAGAACATAATCAGCAAGCAAACATATTACATGAATTTCATGAAAATTTTAAAAATATAAGTTAAAATATTAACTCGTTTTGTGTTACATATAATATAATGTTTCTAAAAATAGGTATGATTGATTAACTCGTGCAAAAGTTTCGACAACACGTGTTCGGAGTAATAAGCTGAACGCAAACACTCTTATGAATACATTTTCATATTTTAATACCTTCAATTTTATATACATAAATTGTCGGATTAAAAGAAACGATTGTTGGTAGATTGGAAGCAGTCCAATAAAAAAAGTAGGAGGCTTCGGAATTCAATCTAATGCCCTGTGTCGTCTGCATTTTGTAGAAACGGTCATATGTAATAGACAGACATTGAGAATACTTGTACAAGGTCATCCATGATCCATTACGATTAATGAAGATTTTTGCTTGCACATTCAACTCAGTGAAACAAAGGACCTCTACAACTTCATTGCTCTTAAGTAAGCTATATTCACCCACTGGAATTAGAGTTTCACTTGCGCTAAGGTTTCATGAGAGAAGGCTGTATAGCAGCAGAATCGATGTTTGCGTCCCGTTTACTCCATCAACTACAGAGCATGTTTAGCCAGAAGAAGACAAGATGCACATTCGACCAAACTTCAATGGAGTACTGTATGTTTTATATGGGAAGCAATATGCAACCTTGATATTGAGTATTGATGTACTTAAAAGTACCATTCTTCCCTCATCAGAGGAAAAAGATCTTTATGTATGTATAAGGGTTTGGCTAGGCAATATATTCAAATGCTGCACATCTCTGCAGGCGTTGGACAAATGCTTTCTCATAGCTGTTAAGTATACAGTGATATAAGAGCCTTTGTTCGATTTTCAGGGGTCCAGTTGGCTCCGAGTTCTTTTAAATGTATACAAAGTCTGATCCATACAGAGCTCAATTTATCGACGATCAACAGGAAAGTAAATATATTCGCCGCATGGAGTTGAAAACAAGATTCCCTGAATTTAACCCTATAAAGCATACTTGGAACGTTTTTCGAAGAGCACTTTCATCTCGTCATCTCCGTCCGAGAATCATTCAGAGTTAACTCTGACTTACTGTAGGAAGGAGGTCAACTCCACTCAGACTCATGAACTATCTCTTGTTCCATTTGCCGTCTCTATTTGCAAAATATCTGGCTGAGAGAATTGATCATGCCCCATATTAGACAGATTTTTCTCTTTAAAATCACAGCGCTGATCATAGACATCCCTGAACTATTAGCTTTATTAATAATCATATATACAAAAAATGACTTTTGAATGGGACATCGCTTTCTCTGTTTCAAATATATATATATATATATATAAATTATTAAGTAATGCAAATAAACAATTCAAAATAATTAAGTAAAATTGGCATAGAAGCAAAATGAAAGTAGAAGAAAAGAAAAATATTAATACAAAGTTTTTAAAAATGGGATCAATGTACCTGAAAGAATTCTAACATTATAAGTAAATGCCAGATAGTAAAATTTAACTCAGAATTACGTACAATTCCGAAAAAAAAATTAACCAAAAATGGAAATTCCATATAAACTGAAACAAAAGAAGAAAATAGGGGAAATATATAATCTATATATAAGCAAATAACCATTTTCTATTTGTAGCAATTGAAAATGAAAAAACGAACGATATACATTATTTATTAATTTTATTAAAAAGTATGACATAAACTTATTTTGGACTCCAATCATTTCAATCTACTTAAAAACATACATAAAATTGCTTTAGGCAATCATTATGATTTTACTTAGGCTTCATGAAATTCCCAGGAAAATGTGATTGCATATAATTTTTCTTTTAAAACTTATTTGTGTTATTATAAATATTCTGTATTTTAGTCACAAGTTTACTACTAAATTAGGTTCATGGTACTTTACAACTAAATTAGGTATGTTCAGGAATCTATCACGTCTGAATACTAAAATTGATCGTTTTTTTTTATTTTTTTTATTTATTTAGAAAATTTCCGTTTGTTACCGAATCAAAATATATTTTAAACATTTAGTTTTTTTTAAAAAAATATCCATGATAATATGCATAAATAAGTCTAATACATAATATATATATAATTCTATAATAATAAATATATGTATATAATTCTATAGCAATAAATATGTATAATTCTACAATAATAAATATATATAATTCTACAATAATAAATATATATAATTCTATAAAAATAAATAAATATAATTCTATAATAATAAATACATAAAAATCTTTAATAATAAATATATATAAATCTATATTAAAGTTTAATTTTGAAATATATTTCCTTTTACTAATGACATTCACAGACTTTTCAGAACGAGAATCATGTTTTATACCTAATATATTTCGCAAAATTCACTTTCTATAGGATAAGTTTTTGGAGTTCGTATCTGAAAAACTGTACACATAAATAAATAAAATTTTATCAGACTAGTATTTTGTTAAATTGATTTAAATAGATATTTTGTACTGTGCGTTTTGTTTCAAACAACTAGTTTTAATCTATTTTTCTTATTCAAGGTTATACTTAAATATTGTAATTTATTTAGAAATTTAGAGAAATCTACAACATAAAATAATAAATGAAAAAAGTTTCTCTTCGGAAAAATTTCCATTTGTTTTTGAAGTCTTAATTTTTTTTTTTTGAATTTTAAGAACTTGATTAATAAGAAGCAGTTTTGTAATTAGTTTTAATAAAAACATATCACACAGGGTAATAAACATTACAAATAATAAGAAAACCAAACTGCGAATCCGTATGAAAAAGTGAATAGTGAAATATTTTAAATACTCTGAAAGCTTTGTTTTATTTGCATAAAATTTATTTAAAACTTTTTTCTTATACTGATTTCTGTATGATTCATGTACTAGGAAAGACAGCTTCTGCGAATTACGTCATCGATTGCGTAATCGTAGATAAATGACAGAGTGATGAAAACTTATTCCGAAATCTAATTTCATATTTATAAGCTTGTCGTGCAAAGTAAACTTTACAAATATTTGATCCCAGTACTGTAATGTGTAAAGATGCTGTATTGTCTGTCCCATATTAAGAAATGAGACAGCTAAACAATATAGATTGGATAGCTGAACATTCTGTTATAAAATTAAGATTTACTATGTGTCTTCACACTAAAATTTACCCCTGTTTAATTAAAAAGAAAACCGAATATTGCCCGAAATATTAAAAGTTTGAAAAGTCGGTCGATTATAACAAATGTCCAGGAAATAGCTTCAACGGTTAGAGGTTCTGAGAGACGTATTCTGATTTTATCACATCCATATGAATTATCAAAAAATATTAATCATTTCTAAATAATGAGTCTGCATTTTATAATACCAATAACTGAAGTTACGAAACATAGCGCATAAATATTAAAACCTTACTTCCTTTCTTTACTCGTATCAAAAATTCTGAATATCTAATCTACATCACAGGAAGAACCAAACATGGCGGTTAGCTGTTTATCGGGTATTTTAAGGTATCTCGCCTGCGTTTTATGAAAAGAAGACGACGTTCGCTAACTACTCAACTCACGTTTCCTTCTTGAAGCAAACTTCACCACAGAATGGCTACAAGTTTTCCATATAATATGTCTACATGTCTAGTATGGATGATTTCAGGTCCAGAATTAATGTATTTGGGAGAAGTCATTTTTGGATAGATATATTTTTACGGCCCGAATAAATTGACGTTTTACGCGGGATCGTCCACAGAGGATCGGCGCTCTCACGAAATTTTGATGGTAATGGGATTTACACGCGAAAGGAAATGAAGGAATTCGGGTGCATAAACTTGAAAGACAAGGTTAAAGATTGAGTTAAAACATGAAATTCGGGTTTTATATATTTATGGAGCTCTAGATCTAAAATTCGAAATACTTCACGTAAACCTGAGCGGCCTCGGAAAGGGAATGGAGCGATAGTGTTAAAAAATTAATGACACAGAGTTTCGGTGAAACATGTAACGATGACTGAAGGTCAAAAAGTTTAAATATTCTCAAAGTGGTATAATATTTTAAAATTTTAACAAAGTAATATTTTGTAAGCACATAGTTCAAAGCCATATATTAATTTATCTATGCTTAAGAAATGTCTGACATTCCTTAGGAATAAACTACAAAAATGTTATTTATTTTTTTGTAAACTGACTTCAAGAACTTTTTAACTACAATTAGGATGATAAATTTATAATCAAACTAGTATTGTAAAAAGTGATGATTTCTCATACAAATATCCTTGAATGTGGTGAAAATGAACGCTTTCATATATAACTTTTTATTATTGTATGAATGTTACTGTTATATATGATAAAGAAAGAAAATAACTCAGAAAAATTTTAAGGCCTCTTATATGTTGATAGATTACACTTCAATTCTTAAAAAAAAATATTTTATTATTTATTTTATAGTATAAGAAGAAATCTTTTCACTTATTTATACGCATGAATGACATAGCTCAAGTTCTATTTTTTGCACATTTGCATTTTAGTGAATGCGTATAAAAGATTAATCTGGTGTCAATAGTTCTTATTTTGCAAATTTTCTCTGAACTTATATGATTCGTATTGTTAAAGTTTTTATTATATTTGATAAATATATTTGTCTCGAATTTTCCTTTAAATTAAAATTTAGACTAATGTATCTCCATTTATATTCTAAAATTTGACTTCAGTGGAATAGAATAATAAATCATTGAAATTTATGCAAGTATAAAGTAACACAGAGATTTAAAAAAAATAAAATACAAAAAAAGGTAGTCGCGTGAGAACAACAATATTTCAAAATTATTTTCATAATCATGAGAGAATAGTATTATCTATTATTTAATAAAATGAAATTGATTAATAATTATGAGTTGAAATGCACAAACAAATTAACGATGTTACAAATCCATGTTGTTAATTCAAAAAAAGCAAATGAGATTTTCAGGTAATATGATATCGAGTTCGATAAAAATAAATAAAATGTGCTTGACTTTTGCAGACTAAATATAGATTAATGATACCGAAATGATTAGCAAATATCTTAAGGTGTCAACTGAAGTTTCCCAAATGTGTCTTTTTTATGAGAAGTTAATAAGAAAAATAAATTTAACTGATTTTATATTTGTAACATATCACTTGAAACTTTCATTTAATTTGTACAAATTTTTCGTAAGATATTTTATTTCAAAATTTAAATCTTAATGCTTCTATAATTATATATTGAAATAATTTAATTAAAGAACAACCGAAGTATTTAATTCAATACCTAGGATTCCTTAAATTACATATCACCTGGAGTGCAATTATAAAAAAAAATTATTTGCATCTAATGAACATTAACTACACAATAATAAACTTTTAAAAATATTTATTATCTTTTGAAAAAAAATTTCTTCATTTTATATCGATTATATTGGAGTTGTTTTGAATTTTCGTGGGTCATGTAAGAATTCCTATTATTGAAATTCCTGTAACCAAAATACTTTGAATATGAAAGTCTAAATAGATACTCTTCTTTAGAAAGAAGGAAGATAATTTGTCATTACTATATAAATACAAGTGTGTAGATACATGTGTTAATTTTAGTAAATAAGATTTTCCAATAATAATTCTTAGTTATTACTGGAAAATTACTTAAAAACTAGGATTAACTGAATTATATTCAATGAGAAATTTAATTATGTTTCACATACAGGATATATAATTAAAATTCAATTTATATTATATCAATATTAAGATTGTTTTAAATAGTATCAAGTATAATAAATTCAGAAGTAACAGATTAAATTAAATTAATTTGTGATAATAATCTTAACAATTCCTCTTACAATATTAAAAATATTTGTCTGGAATAAGCAGACATTTGAAAAACAAATTTTGATATATGATTAACCTTCTTGTTACATGCCTGAATTTGAAATTTCTGAGTGCAATTTCTTATCCATTTTTGTAAGCGATTCATAATTTTCCATAACTCAAAATTAATTTAATGAATGCAATGAACTTTTATAGTGAAACAAATTTAAATATTCTAGTCATTTTATTTTTTATTTTCCTTTTCAATAAATTCCGCTTAGAGGATGTAATTTATATCTGACAAGCTTATTTATCATTTTAATTCATAAAAATGAGTATTATATAAAATACATATTTACTATTTATTTAGAAAGCAAACATGTTTACATAACAAACATATCATGTAATTTGAGGTAATTAAAAATATATGTATTATTGTTCTAGAATATCATGCACTAGAAAACGAATTTCGTGAATATTATTCAGTTGTAAATTATGAGAAAAAATTTTCAATAATGTCAACATAATTTTATTTACTTTTTTCTCGTCACATATAAGTAATAAGTGGTTACATTTAAAATTATTTTTATTTTCCGTTGCTGTATGCTTCTATGATCTCGAACGCTTTAAGTTCCCACAAAACATTAATAAATTATGTTTTTGTAAATAATGAAATATCGTATCCATTTCTCCACACTTTCTTATGGACTTGTGTAACTATTATGTGTTTTCCGATTTTTTTCCTCTCTTCCGAAATGAAATGTAGAAGTAAACGGAAAAGCGACATGGAAATACTGAATTCAAAAGAGAGGGAAAGTAAAAGCTCTCTTTTCCCTGTTATTGAATGTCACGTTGGCAGGAAAAGTCGATGTAAGTATGCAAATTATTTCTGCACGCGACATTTTTGGTTGTAGCGTTATTGTTTTATCTAAGAAATGAAAAAGAAGAGGAGGGAAAAGTTCGATTTTCTAAGGCGTGTATTTATTGTTTCACTTTTCTTTTGAGGTTTGTTCTTTTTGCTGTGTTCCTAAATCCAGTGACTTCGGCGTCGTTTGTGACAGCGAAGTTGATCGGAAAAGTATTATGCCACACATAAAAAGAAAGAATAGCTTTCTTCGTGGAAAATTTTTACCTTTGTTCCGAACAAGCTCCAAAACTGCCAATTTGCATACCTATCTGTGATTACGTTTTTCTCAAGTTCTCCTTTTTTCATTTCTTTTACTTTTCCTTTCATTCTGGCGGTTTATCAGAAAAGAGTTTAGTATTGGATATCGATTTTTTTCTGTATGATTACCAAGAAATCTTAAAATAACATTTGCAACTTCTCTTTTTTTTCTCGAAATGTTTGTGCTTTGTTATATTCTTTGTTTTAAGTATACATTTTGTTTCACTGCTTTGTATTTCACTATTCTTTATTTATTATTTATTAAGCTGAACTGAAAGCGATTTGTTAAAATTTATATTCAATCTATATTTATCTTTATATTATAACTATAAGTGTTTTTTCTTTATCTTCAAAGAATGCTACTTATGCAATTCTGAATAAAATTTCATCTGAAATCAGCATTTATTTTTTTAATCTTCCTTTTCATCAGAATAAACAAATATTGTGCATTTTTAAATTGTTTCAGTAAGGATCTCAAGTATTTGAAGAATCTATATTTATCACAAAAATTTACACGCTTGCACAATTTGACATTCGTATTTATTCACCATTTTTTACTATTGTTTTTGAAAGAATAAGGTGCTGTCAAATATTATCCTTTTCCAAGAAATAAATAGTGTTTCTCCCATTCGGTTAATCGTGGTTTGCTTTCTTCAGTTTATGCTTTATTATACAAGCTTATTCGAAATTTTGTAAAAACAAACTTCAGCAAAAACATTTTAAATTAATATTTATCTTTCGTTTTCTATAACTGATTAGCGAAATAAATGGATATCAACTCTCAAATTTTTATGGTAACTATGAAATTCTTAAAATAGTATTTTGCAATTTTTCATTTCTCTTGAATTTCTTAAAATTTTGTAATGCCTGTTAGATTTCTTCCAGGTTCTGTTTCTTTAATATTTTCTAAGAAAATAACGAATTGATTAAAAGGGTATAAAATGAAATGAACGGTTCCTTAAGATTAAAATTTAATTTTGAGCTCTTCTATTTCAATGTTAATTTTTATTTTCATTCAATAATATTATATTAATTCGCAATTCTATTTCCAACAGATTTACTTTTAATATCTTCGAATAATTCAGTAGTAGTATTAAAAAAAGATTTATAACCATTTTAGAATTCAATATATTTTATAATTGCTTTTGAATCCTTAAGCTAATTTTAACTTCTTATTTATTAGAGGATTTCTGGGTTACTTTATTTAAAATTCTATGTTAATTTTCTTTTTATAACCAAGTAAAATTTATAACATGTATAAATAATAATGTCGTAAATTGATTAAATGTATTGACTTATTTTTAATTAATTCAAATCAAAATTATATATGAAATTATGTTAGGAAAAAAATATTATATTTAATTTAAAAATTTAGTAATATTAGTAGTACAAAACTTAATCTATATATATTAAATTTTATTGACGCACCCATAGTTCTCTGTCTTCAATTTATTTTGCTAATCTTTTCTGATTTCTGCATTTAATTATAATACACTTGCGTTTTCTCCATGTTATTGTCATTACCATTCACAATTGTATCAAAAATATAATAAGATTATTTGTACATTTCTAAATTTAAAAAAATGCAACTTCAATTATAGAATATCGACTTACTAACATAGAAACTGGGACTTCGAGAATAAATCAAGTCAGTTATTATCATGAGAAATTTTAAAGATCTACAAGGAGTCATAGCTCTTCTATGGTCCATATTTTGTCAGTTTTTGTCTATATTTATTTCTAAATCATGCATGCCTTCAATATTAATAGATTTGTCGGAAATGGGAATCTATAATCAATAATATAATAAATGACCAGTTTAGAAATTTCTTACATTATTTGATAGAAACTTGACATATTTGTAAGCAGTTTATTAAAATCCACATTTTTTTCATACAGCTAGTGGTTTTTTGCATACATATTAAATTTATCTGGCTGTTATAAATTGTACAGTGTTCTATTTTTATTGTAAATTAATTAAATATTTATGTTTCCCATTATGTTGATCGTTATAAAGTGTAACTATCATTATCATTCATTAAATAGATTTTGGCTTCTTATTGAGTTTATCTATATGACTTTATATTCCTAAATTACAATGACTATTAACATATACATTTATATTTAAATACCTACAGATGTAACATTTAGTAATACTATCAGTAATTTTTTTTTGACAAAATGTGCTTATCTTAAATGGAATAAACATTAAATATTACATTTTGAAATATATATCCGAAGTACAACTAGATATTTTAAGCATTATCTTTATATGAATAAATATTTTTGATAAATATATGAATGATCCTAATACCCCAAAATTTTAAAAGACATTTATATCCTAATACGTTGTACTAGGCCGTATTTAAAAAAAAAAGCTTTTAAATTCACAAGTGTACATGGTCAGTTGTTTTCTAAATAAAAATCTATATTTACTAGATCAGACAATTATCATGCAGTAATGATTTATATATTAAGCTTCACGTTTTATACTGAATTATACAGAATACAATAAAATAATTGAAAATGTCTAAAACAAAGTCAAGACACTAAAAAAAAGACTTTTACTCTTAATCTATATTTCCGTATAAGAATCGAAATTTGTGGAGTTTTTTCAAAGCTAAATTACCTTGATCCACTTTTTTACAGATCCATTTATTTCAGGTAAGCTCTTACGAGTACAGAAAAGAAGAATAACATATATATAGGTACTACATGTTACCTCAAAATCACTGAATGGTTACAATGTTCTAGCTTTAGATTTTAACTGAGTTATACTTATCTCCGTCGTTTTCTGGAGTTTTATTTGACAATGATTTAAACGGAAAACACTCCGCCGGTAATACTGCTCGGCTAATTCCTACTTCTGGCGACATGTTCATATGTTACAAGATTTTTTTTTTCATTTTAGTTTGTATACGAGATTTGATTTTTGAAAAGATTTTAAGCAAAAAAAATGCATTATCGGCTTATACATGGATCAGTTTATATTCATAACTATATGGTATATACTTTTTTCTTCCTCTCTTGCGTGACAGCCCAGGATAAGTCCTGGTCTTCCTCAAAATTCCATGAAATATCATGCCACCCATAAGATGGCAGGGAATTTCTTTCTTTGTATTTACTAACAAAAATTTTATTCAAGGGTGGGGTTATAAGCCCTAAGGCCAATCCCCATCCTGGAGTGTCAGACCACTGAAATAAATCTCAGAGACAGTATGCCCGGCTATATCCCTAGACACTGGGTTTCTATTTTAGTCGCCTCTTACAGCATGCACGAACTACCATGCAACTTTTATTTCACACCCGATCACCACATGGTTACGGTATATAACTATGTTAATAAAATTGTTTTAAAGAACATTTCTTATTGCAGTTGATATATACTTTTTCCGTATTTCCAAACCCTGTTTAACACAACTTGTGTGAAAGCTTTCTCGTTCACTCCATTAGCTTTTAGAGTTACAAGGTACTTAATAATATATTTTTAAAGGACATATACTTATATATAAACTCTTTTTTTCACATGTTTACCTATCTGATATATTTCTTTTTTCTAAGCTGCCGAGTGCTTTAGAAATGTCAACTATTCGAAGATCGTTTAATATGTTAGAAATCGAGTATGCCTAAGTATATATAAATATTTTGTAGCTCTGGAATTTTCTTTAAAAAGCGATCCAGCATTGCTCTAAATTTTTGTGGTACCTAGGAAATAATCTAATGTTATTTGTTTTTTTTCTATTTAAATATAATTTTGCAAAATACAATAAGATAATATTTTATTTATAAAATTAATAATCATATAAGAATCTTTAAATGTGTGATTTTCCTTTTAAAATTGAAAAGTCTAAAAAAATTTAAAAATCCAAGCTCAAAATAATATCATTTCCTTTCCTTCTGTCTTACACTGAATTTGAGGTAATATAAGTTCTCTAATATTGTATCCATCATAAATTAATTTTCCATTTTTCTAACATTGTGTTTTTGTCATTTATTTAAAAAACTATATACAGGATTTCGGTACTTATTCGTTAAAAGATCAATGTAAAATATTTACTAAATTTAATATTAATGTAATCTCAAAACTTCATAAAATCTATAATGTATTTTACACTTTGAAGTAAAGATATATAAAATTATACTTTTTTACGATGCTTAATAAATGAGTTATACTTTCTACAGCTATATCACTATTTTTTGGAAAAAACAGTTATAAATGATGTCTGCACAATTGTTCTGCTCTGATAGGTGTACTCCCTAGAAATCAACGGAGGCATCTATTTTCAATCATTAATATATTTTATTTGTTCATGACACAAATATAAATATTACGACATTCAGTTTTTGTGTAACTTTTTCATTCGCTTCATAAATCCTTATACATGTTTATTTAGTGCATAGTAATTTTTTGGCTTTATGTACCTTTTTTTTTCATTCAAAATGCTTCTAATGCTGATTATAGCTCCCACTTTCTTCAAAAATCTGATAGATACCATTTTGGACTCCTACTCACATATTTTGAAACAATTTACTACATAGTTCTTAACTCTCATTTGAGTTTGTAATCTACTTACTGACATATCTTCGTATATATTAATATAATGCAGGTAATGCGTTTTTGTGACGCGAAATGGAAGAACAGCGTAATGCAAAGACGGAATTATCCATCAGCATAGGCTTTACAGCGCTGAAAACGTGAGTAATGATGGAATGTGCTCTAAATATTTTTGTTTTAAATTTTCTATTTAAAAAAAGACAAATGGCTGTTTAAAAAAAATACAAATGTAACTAAAAATATTTTGAATCACAAATGCTTGATACAAAAATGCGTTTTTAAGACACTTATTTTCAATAGAATATAACAAAAATTAGGAGGGGGGGATAAATAATGAAGTACTAAGTTAAACAAACTTTTTGTGTCTTTTAACATTAAAATTAATTTTTACTTAACCCTCCGAGCGTTTTACTTTTTTGTGTAAAGCTATACCGAAAGCGATCTACTTAGGCGCAGCTAAAGGTCCCGAAAAGTTTTCCCTTTCCATTCACAAATTCTTCAAAAATGCAAGAGCCTCCTGTTCCTCCCCCCTTTTATGACGCGGGTGGTCCACACAACCCCTTGGGTTGGGCATTTTAATTGCATAGATCCGACGCTTAGATAAGCGATTTCGTTGCCTAGGGGAAATCTTGTACGGCAGGCTACAAGCAAGCAGGAATGGGGTTCAGATTATTCACAGATCAGAACTTGGAAGATGTTCGTCCGATCTATTGAGTTTCAATAAAAGCGTTCCAACAAATGAAGAATAAAAAAATATAGCTTGATAAAAATTGGTGGGTTTATAGTTGAAAAATATTTGTTTGCTTCAAACAATAGAAAAATTCTTTTTTCTGTAATTTTTAAAAACTTTTTTTTTAATTTTAATATTACGATTTTAACCTAGAAAAAGCATCCTATATTCATTATTGAATACGAGACCAAGAAAATACAAAATTGTTTGCATGTTTTGAAAAAAATTAATGATTAGTATTTGCTATCAAGCACTATTTGCTTAATCAAAGCGCCAGAATTGTCATAAAAGTTTAATTTTTATAGAAGATTGAATTCTCAGAAGCAGTTTGCTTGTAAAAATAAATATCAATAAATATTTTAAGGATAAAATAAAATCTTAAATTTCGTAAAATCACGTGTTTCAAATACAGTAATCGAGACGCATTAGGTCACATATTTAGGCGTTTTTTGGATCAGGTGAAGAATGCACACTTATTCATTATTTTCGAGGTATGAAGTAAAATTGGCGCCACTGTTTTAAAATTGAAATTTTGAACAGAATTTATTTTGAAAGATAATATTAAATGCTTTAGTAATTTGCATAATATTTTAGTGGACGGTAACGCTGATCCTCATAAAAATGTAAAAATTAGTTTGGTCAAACATATATCAGATCTGCAAAAAACCTTTTTTGAATCCTGTTCAAAATAAAAAATTATCTTGGATCCAAAATCTTTTTAAGACTTTTAATTCACTGAACTCCCAATAAAAGAAGTTGGTGTGGTGTGGAAGTTAGGAGAGTGGTGCCAGCTCAAGTGTCGTCCTCTGCACTTGACCGAAGTTCAAAATTACGAGGTCCATTGCCAATAGCCCTCGTGTTGCTTCCAGTGCGACGTTAATAAGAAAACACTAAACTAAACCCAATAAAAGAAGAAAACCTCCGAACTCCCAACAAAAGAAAAAATTGAGTGTATATCAGTTTGATTGATATATCACATTGATGTATACTCAATTGAAATTAAAAGTTAGTTAAGTGTTATAATGTATTTTTTGATTGACAATAGAAAATAATATCATGAAATTGCCGTAAGAGTTGTGAAACATCTAATATCATATGTTTCAACCTATATATGCGAAAAATCTTTCTCTTTGTACACTGCGACAAAAACAAAATACAGAAATAGGTCGGATGCTGAAGAAGACATTAGGTTGATGGTTTCAGAAATTTTTACAGACGTAAAAATACTTTGCAATAAAAAACAATCATGATCAAGTCATTAAAATTCTTTTTTTTTCATTATTTGTTATATTTAAAAAAATATTGCTTTTGTTTATTATGCATAGGCCATATTTTAGGAGAAAAAAAAAAAAAAAACTTTCGCTACCTTAACATTCATTAATCTTACTAAGACGTTTCTAATAAAAAAAATAGAAATGCAATAATAATTTTGTAAATTTGATTAGGATAAAGAGCTTTGATATCCTATTTTTTCTGCTGTTTGATCAAGGGGTTCCTTGAAGGTAATGGTAAGCTCAAAAGGTTCCCCAAAGTGCAAGAGGTTGAATACCTCTGCTCTAAGCGAAATACCCCATCTACATCCACTTTTGTGCAAAGGTAATATATTTTACATTCAATAAATAATTTTAAATTTTAATGGAGTATATATTCTTCAAAATGTCAAAAATATTTCTAGCCATCTTCAATCCCACATTTTAATTTTCAACTTTCTGTTTCTTTGGTGTTTTCAAACTTTAAGTACATATTCGTATTATATCTTTTAACAGAAAATTGTCATCGATTACTACATCTTACATATCAGTTATTACAAATTTGGCAGTGAGAGAAACTTTTCCCTTTTTAATTTGTCTTTCAAAACAGTACACTTAAAACACTTTAGTTCAGTGAAGTTGACAGACATTTCCTCAAAGAATTCATAACAAATTTTGTAAGCAATTTTAAATTTTAGAAATGTATTCTTAATCCCAGGAATATAACCATATATAATTGTTAGTTTATTCTTTAGTATTAATGGTACGAATTTATCATCATATCTCGTTCTATATCGGAATAAAATAAACTGTAGCTGAAATGTTATGATGTTTAATTTCTTTGGTAGTTTTACAGAAAAATAATGTCTGGCTGTAGAGAAAAGAGAGCGTATGATTTGATCTATTGAAAGGTGATATTTTTTCCAAATGTAAGGTATTTTTTAAATTTAAATAACTTGACCGAAGCGGATCATATAATTTCAAAATACACTCTATTTGTGCTCTGTTTGTGTGCTGGTTTCAAAGTAAACCACCTCACTTCTGAATAGCCGAGCAGCTTTTTATATTCAATATCAAAATGAATGCAAAATTGCTTACGATTTGCTTCTCCAACCTTAAAGGGACTAAAATATATGTTTAAGTTCAGTGCAAAATATTCACAATATGTAAAAATAATATTCATCTATTAATTTTAGTCCATTTTACAAATTGTACCTAAAAAGAGTTATATGTGTTTATTAGATCAAAAATTCGTTTATAACAAATCAGGTATAATTTTGGGTAGTTTAAATTTCAATATAATATACATATTTTAAAACAAATGCAAAAAGAGTCAATTTATTCAAACTTGTATTTCATGAATAAAATAAATCAGTGTTCATATGTTCTCAAATAAACAAAATTGTAATCAAAGTGTTCATTCAATTTACAAAAAAATGCAAAGAATCGTATATAAGCAATAATTTTAATTGTTACAAATATTAAAAATATCAGAGACACATAAGAAAAAAAAAATATTTTATATTAAATGCTTAAACAAAACAAAAGTACTAAGTCTTTAAAGTACCTTAATGCCTACTTTCAGAACAATTTGTTATTTGAGAAAAAATTGTTTGTGAAACACAATATTGTGTATGTATAACAGTGTACAGTTTAATTTAAAATTATAATTGAATTTAAAATTATAAATTTTTTAACATTTGTGATAATAATGTCACTTATATCTATTTTTAATAATCTGTGAATGCATCAAACTATTACTTTATTATGTTGACGGTATATTTAATATTACGCATAATATAACGAACAAATTTCTAACTGAATTTTAAAATAATTATTTCAGAAACTATTGTAGATATGCTCATAATTTTTGTATACCGAAGTTTTAGTATCTCAGCTTTGCTTCCAAGTAAAATTTTTATTTTATATTCATCAAATTGTTCAGCATATTTTTTGCTAATGACGTGCGGTTTTTAACTGATTTGTAAGAAACTTACGGAATATATGAAAATATGCTGGCGATGAAATTTTTTAAATTTTGAATTTTATATTTTAAATTTTCATAGAATTGTAAATTTATGTGATTAATAATTTTTAACTTTGTATGTACCATACATAAATATTTTTTGATGTAATTTGAAAAGCAGATTTTCAGGGTAGCTTATGTAAAATTCGTAGTTGTATAATGTTAAGATTACGAAAAATGTCCGGATTTTAATTACATGTACTTCAATTATCCTTTAACAGAAGATAAATTATAAGGGATTTAACACATATGAATATTTTTTAAATTTGAATCTTCAAATAATTAGTAATCAAAAGTATCTGTGCAAAAGTACAGTTGATACTTACACGTATGAACAAATATAAATGTGTGCAGATGCTATTAATTACTAATTTTTAAAAAATCAAGTTTGAAAAATATGAGTTGGAGTGGGAAATCGCATTCTTTTTCTCTTTGAGGGAAGATGTAGTTCAGTTATTTAAAATTCGGATGTATTTCAAAACTTAACATTACAAAACTGAGTATCATGCGTAAGCTGTCCTGAATACCTGGCTTTGAAATTATGAAAAAAAAAACTAATAGATTTAAAAAAAAAGTTTAATTTTTGGTATTACTTTTATTCATGCATTAGAGATTTTTAAAAGTAAAGAAATACAGAAGCTTAAAAATTATTCATTTGTAATAATTGAAAATCTTAAAGCGTTTCTGATTTTGACTCGTTCGTTTTTTTTTTTTTTTAATTTATGACACGTTATTAGGAAATAAATATTATTTTAAAAACTGAAAGTAGTGAATAAAGTAACACAAATGAAACAATAGAACGTATTTATTGTTTTCATACATTCTCTGTATTTAAACAAACATTTTATAGATATATATTTAGCGATGTTTTTCGAGATTTATAGAAATAACATAAAAACTTAACTCTATCTGATATTTTTTAATATGAGGAAAAATAAAAAAGGTGAATTTTTAGCAATCAAAGAAAATATACAAAGATTAATTTGTCCAACAATATAAAACAGTAGGTTTCCTACTCTATCTAAATTTGTTAAAATTCCAAATGAATATTAATAAAAAATGGGATTAAAATCTAGTTAATTTTGTGATTGAACTTTAAAGCGTTTTTTGGATTGGTTTAAATAAAAAATTTTATCTCGAAAGCTAGGTCAAGGGACGCATTTCTTTCATAAACCCAATAAAATCTCAACTCAAGTTGACCAACAAACACACTTGAAAGGAAATTTTCCCCTTCCCCTCTTGAACGAATGTCTCAATGGAACTCTCTCTAGCCCTAAGGGCAAGAGTGGGGTTCCCTTGTGAGCCATAAAATTTCCTGTCAAAGTTCATTGTGTGTCCGCAACCCTCCCCAATTATCTAACAAGATGTAAAACTTTTAAAAGGGGGGAAGGAATTGCAGAAAAACCCGGCGCAAACGATCTCGAATACATCCTGTGATGGCGAAAAAACACGGCTCTGACGCTTTCGGTGCGCTCACAGCCACACGGATTTATACGGCGCAAACGCTTTCGGAATATCTCGGACAGTACGGAAAAAAGCGTGTGAAACGCTTAGAGGGTTAAACTTTGCAATTATATTTTGAACATTAAGGAGAAGTAGTCGTCTGTACGTTTTAAATATAACAAAGTAATCACATGATTGTAATATCACATTATTTAAAGGAAGTTATTACAAATACAAAATCATTCTGTAAATATTAATTTTAAATAATTATTTAAATTGATTAAGACATTTATTTTTTTAATTTTAAGCGTTCTTCTCTTTAATTTTGGAACAGATTATAGTTCTTTAAGAAAATTATGTCTGTTGTACAGAAAAACGCGTTTATACTGGTAAATTACACACAATATTACAACTTTGAAGCATAATTAAACAGTTTGACCAAGATACAGCTTTAGTGAATTTTTCACCTCCATTATAATACAGGCTTAACGCGTAAATAGGCATGAAGGCATGTAAAGCCTCAATGCCAAGAAAAGAAATGGTGTCAATCTGGATCTATACTGCATACAGATCCAATACTTTTGACAAAATTGTGCTCTGTCCTGAATTAATGGCATTTGCATTATTTCTTTATGTTAATAAATAAGCTTATTGTTATAGCACTTGCACAGTGTTTCCTATTTTAATCACCATTAATAAGACTTTTAAGTATTCTATGAAACTGTATTTTAGTCACGTGTGGTCATCTTTCATTGTACCACAAATTTGCTTCATAAATAACATCGTATTTAGTGCTTTAGCGCGGATTTTAAATTACCGTAACGTTCAAGGTAATCCGTGTATTTTTCGCCATAAATACTGAAAACGATTCCGTATTAGTTTCAGTAAACATTCTTATTTGATTAAAATTCTATTCGGTACACACTCATTCAGTTTAAACAAATACATGTATGAGGTGCATCCTATTGTGAATCTCAAGCAAAATAGCATCATTACCGTTTTTAAAGTGCAATCCATCAGCAGCGGTATATCATTCATAATTACAGGGGTTGTCCAGGCTGTTCAAAAATGTGACAACCACCCGGCATTGTGCCAGTTTGGGTCTGGCGATAAAGTCTATTTACATTTTTAGTCATTAACGAGTGAAAAAATTAGTACGCTTGAGGATGAAGGGCTGGGTGTAAGAGGTTAGGAAATGTCATCCATAAATTACAATTAAATGAAGCGTGTATAATTACATTAGGTAGAAAAATGGGTGGGTTTTTTTTTTCTAAACGACTAAGTTTTCGCTGGGTCCCAGGCAAAGCCATAAATCATTTACGGTGCTAAATACAACACTGAGGGTCTTGTTAGTAGTTTTCTTTAAGTATTCCGATTACGGAATCGAAAATTCTTATGCATCATCATCGTGCAGGCTGTTATTACACATAGAAGAAATCGCAATATTTTATGACATAATACATATGCTTTGTTTTAAGTAAGTATTTTATCAATATCTTGTGCATTGTGCAATTTATAATGAAAATACTCATCTGGTATCGAATTATTATTTTTTAATATAATGGTTAGTGAAAAACATGTTTTTTTTTAACTGAACAAAATTATAACTTTTATTTAAAAACATTATGATGGAAAACATAAATTATATTAATATTAGAACCAAGTGCATTCTTTAACTGAACATAAAGAGAGATAGTTTACTTAAATAGAATTCTAACACTTTCAGTCAGAATGTATGTTAATTATAAATTATAAATAATGATCTCGGATTTAATGTGTGGTAAAACGATATTAGAAATATTATACAAAGTTAGCATAAAATTTTAAATAATGTCATCGGTTAGAATGTATGGTATAATACTATTATAGAATTTTAATATCTAATTACCCTAAACTTGCATCAGTGATATTAAAATTGGATTTCCATGTTTTTATTTACCAATATTTTCTTTTTTGTTTGTTCTTTAAAAAAAAATTAACAGAATTCGTAGTTAAAAATGTTTACTCACGCGAAAAATTAAAATTTTGTCCATAATTCAAGTGGACGTATATTGAAAAATCTACAATTTTTCCTTACATTAAAATAATAAATTAATGTAGCTTTTTCTGCAATGTTTTAAAAATCAATTTTTTAATTTTATTATTAATTTAAATGCTCAGATGATGGTATGTATCCGCAAAAATCGTATTAAAACTCATATATAATTTTATTCTCATATTTTATGTATATATCATATATACTAATTCTAAATCTCCTTTTGCTCAAAGCTAAGAATTTATTACGGAAATATACTAGATGTATTTAATGCAACACAGTTACAGAGACTATGTTTTTGGAACACCAGAACAATTTATTAAATTAAGGTTGATTGAAAAAAGTTAATTATGTGTTCTTAAAAAGATTTTAAAATGTGTTAACTGCTCAAAAACGACTTTATCTTTACTATAAGGTTTTTTAGAATTATAAATTTGCATTTTGCCATTTCTCAAGGTATTATAAATAATTCTTATAAAATAATCAATTTTTATTAATAGACATTGTTATTTATTTATTTTTTTTTGTATTTTCGATAATTTCGAAACTTTTTCTTCAATATGCATGTCGTAATATAAGTAAATATTTGCATTTACATTATAAATAAGCCCTTTGCCATTTTTTTTTCAAATATGCTAAGGATTACTTAACTCTAATTAATAAAGTAGTTCTGTAATGTTTATTTATATCAATTCTTTTGAATATAATAAATCACATAAGTATAGTACATACATAAAAATTAAAGCATATGATGCCGCTTATCATCAAGATATGTCAAAAAATTTACAAAATATATTGAAACATATAGTTGCTTGAGTCTTATAAGATAAAATTTCTCAGTTTTTAAAGAATTTGCTTAACCTTATTATTCCTATTTGAAACATTTGAATGAATTGCTTAGATACCGAATTAATGAAGAAATCACTGTTCACTTCAAGAATATGTCATATACGTACACGGTAAATCTTGCTTCATTAGTGAAATGAAACTTTGTCCAAAGTTTGATTCATTTGAGATCACAACCAAATACAATTAATCGTTCTTTGAAGTATTTGCAACAGCTCTCATTTGTCGAATTCGCGATCAATGCACGTCGTGACTTTTGATGATATTTTTCCTCTCATGGTATGATGCATTTCTAATTTAACCCTATGGAATTCGAATAATATCATTCATTTGACCTTAATATTTTGTTTTTATTGAATATATTAAATTACTTCAGAATGCTTACGTTTGAAAAATCATTAACTAAATGTGTTGCATAATTCTTATAAAATAGTTATTCAAAAAAAATAATTATGTAATATTACTTGATCTTCGTAAAAATTATAATACAGTAATTATTTCTTAAGGGTCACTGTAGAGTATAAAACACAATTTATTGCTTCAACTACCGTAAATTAATTACAATGAATAACGCTTGAAATTTTTTCACTTAATATGTTCTCTATGATTATGAATACTACTATATTAAAACTTTTTTACTTTGCATAAAATATGAGGAATAAAATTTACTTAGAATAAAAAACGTGGAATGGCTCATAAAGGTTTTGTAAAATAAAATTGGAGCACTATAGCATTTGTAATTACTTATCAGGAAAAATAAGGTCTTGAATATTTGGTATTTAAAACTTGATTAAAAACCAACCTCTATTGAAAATCTTTAATTTTTCTGGCAACGCAAGGGATTTCGGTTGGTGTGTTTTATACACTCTTACTAAAATTTTAGCAGCAAAGGTTTTCTCATACTTTCTAAGAGAGGCAGGCTCTTTTTACATTCATAATGCAAAAAAATCTGGTATCATTTGATTAAATAAATTCCCCATATTTTTGAAAAAAAAAAATTTAATTTAAAATTTACCATGATCTATATGCTTTAAAAAAAATTTTCGGGAAATTTGCTTGCATTTTTTATTATTATCAAGGTTTTTAAATGCTTATATGACACAATTATCACATTTGTATTAATTATATTTATTGAAATGATACATTTCATAGGGTCTCTTACCTACATATTATAATCGATACACATTCTTATGGAAAGTCAAGATGTAAGAAAAATGTGTTTAATATTCCTAATGAGTAATTATTAAATTCAAATAATATTTGGTCACCAAATGAATTGATATATAATGAAAATTCGAAAAATAACTCATTGCTTTTACGATTTTCTTATATTATTTTCTAAAAGTATTGAATAATTTTCCACATTTCCCCCCCTTTATAATGCTAATTTAAAATCATATATCTTGTCATTGGAGGTTGTTATGCTAGTTATTGCTTAATAACGTCACAATGTCAAGCCACGCAATGGCTATTTTGAGTTAAGCGGATGACAACTGATCTGGTACTTCCCCTTCTAGACTTCCGCCCCACACCAACGGGAGAACTTGGGCCTCGACTAAATTTAACGAGCATCAGTCCCATTACACCGCGGGTCTTTAGTGGCATTAGGGCTCCAATACACGATTCAACGAAATAAAAACTGGCTCTGAGTTCATGACCAGGAACACAAGCTACTGCGATTTGTTTAATTAGAGAAGCAAATCAAATTAATTTCAATTTCTGAAGTTTATTTACACTACTTCAGAAATAAAAAACATAAAATTAAATATATATTTTCGTAATTCATCCTTATTTCTGAATGCATTACTAAATGTTATAATTTTTATAAAATAAAACAAAATAATACATTTTAAGGTAATAAAGTATTTTGATACTTGGATTACGAAGTAGAATAATAATTGTTTTGTTCACAACAAAACTTTCTGTCGAGATTTGAAAGGCAAATTCAATAAATTAATACATATTCCTTTTATTTAAAAAAAAAACTATTTAAAGTTAAATAATCAAATCATTCAATTTAAATATACTACTGCTTCAGATATTAATTCCCGTTTCGTATTACGTGTATTGCTGTATAAAATAAACAGAACAGAAATTGTTTTCCTCATAAGCTCCACTCGACATGTGAAAGACATTCTCGATAAATTAATATCTATTCACTTTATCTTAAAAAAATATTTATAGTTAAATAATCAAATGATTTCATTTAAATATGCCATTGCCTCATATTTTATTTCCCTGTTGCTTTTTTTTTCTCATAGCAGTTGTAACTTTTCTACAATTAATTCAGGTCAGCTTCACTGAACAATTTTCATACCTTAATTTCCATCATAAAGGGTTAAAAACCTTAAAGACCTCGAAGTAAGTTATTCCGAATGCACTTTTTACCAAAAAAAACATTTATACATAATCTTATTCACGAGGTATGTATGAATGAATGTCAAATGAAATGAATTTCTTCTCCCCTGTGTCCTTATTTCAATTCCGTTTGATACCTTCTCGTAAACATAAGGATAAATATGAAAAAAAATTGGCAATGATCGTGGCTTTTGTTTTATTTACCTAAAAAAATGATATCCATGTTTATGCAGATATGCTAAAGATACGTCCCATTCCACGGCGTGTTTTGAATAATGACGCATAATTTCGAGTACAAAATAAAAATGTCGCCAAAACAATCGTCTCGGTGGTGTCAGCTGAAACAATGCAGCAGTGCCTTTCTTTCAGTGAACTGTACTGGGAACAAGCATTCGTCTTATTGTACATGTTTATCATTTTTGTAAGAAAATGTTCCATCATCAAAGTTTATGCCCTGTATGGATATTCGCTTTTTGTGGTCATAACATACACTCACAAATGTTGCAGTTAAAATGACAATTATGGGCACTAAATCATGTGAAAGTTTCCTTTTTATTCTAAATAGCTTATATTTTAGGACAGCAAGAAAAAATAATGAAGTTGTTTTTCTTTCCTTGAGATATAAAATAGAGTTCATTCTTTCATATATCAAAATAATTTCATTTGCCTTATCGTGCTTTAAATTATTTCCATCTTTCTTTCTTTTTTTTTTCTCCTTGTATTTGTGGATGACTGAATCCTCATAAATTTATTCTAAGTATTGTCTTTATCTCAACCCCAAAACATAAAAGAGCAATAGAGAAAAGAAATGTTTTTTATAGGAGTTTTATCAGAAATAAAATAATTCTATTTTTACAGAATAATAAATTTTGTAATCTACTCAAAGAATTTAATTCGCACTTCAATAATGCGTTTAGTCATATTATACTCGAGACAAATATTCAAGTCGTTAAATCATAATTTTCAACTAAAGCAACAAATTTGATATTAAATTAGTATAAATAATATGCCGAATATGAATTTTATTTTAATTCATCAGAAATAAATGATTGCGATATTTGTAACATTGCACTTGAAGCAACACGAGGGGTATTGGTGATGGACCTCGTAATTTTCAATCTCAGTCAAGCGACGAGGATGATATATGAACTGGCACATCCTTTTCCAAAATTCCACACTATTACAACAAGAGGAGCATGATGCACACAGATTTAAAGTGCATCAGCCTCGACTATGTGGCGGATATTTAGTGGTATCAGCTCTCGAACTCTTGACTCGACGAAAACCACCTGGCGAGAGACCATGACTACGACCAATAAGCTAATGCAGCCACTCATCAGAAGTAAATATACATAACGGTCAATTACTACTTGGATTTTAAATTTATATGTTGATTATGAAACTAATTCCATAAGATGTTACATAATATAATCAGTACAATTTATAATTTGATTATGAAACTTATTGTATACCGATTACACTGTTAGTTATCTAAGAGCTTTCGCAACATATTAATTATTAAAATTTCTAGGAAAAGCTTTTATTTTAATTAACTAATAAAACATTATTGCTTTTCTTAACTACATTATTTGTCAAACATATCTTCTCCAGAGAAATTTCTAATCGAAAATAGTAAGGAAGGAAAATGTAAATCCTGAAATATAAATTATAGTTAAGAGGGCAAGTCACAAATAGCAAATTTCAGTTGAAATTCTGAAACTCAACTTTATATCCATGTTTCATACTAAAAATGCAATGCCATATTACCCTCGAAGATGAATCACTTTGTCGAACAATGCTCGTTATTTGAATCAAATTTTAAGTATGAAACCAGTTTTCATTAGATACTGTAGTTCGAAATATAGAAGAGCGTTATGTTCCAATAGCTTTAAAACAAATGAGCTTCACATACCAGCCGTAGCGTTGTGTAGAAGTTAGGAAAGAAAAGTGGAATACGAACTGAGGTATAGTCCTCCAAAACTGAGGTGAGTTACTCCAAAAAATTCTAAAACGTAAAGTCCGTAGCTAATATCTATTATATAACTCTACAGTAAAGTTAATTCAGACCATCCAACTGATTCAATCTTAAGAAAATTGTAATTTTATTTAAATAAATTTGTTGCACTTAAAATTAATGCTATTCGATTTGTGAAAGAATTCATTTGAAGATAGATGGAATGTAACAATTATTATTAAAAGTCCCATTCAGGCTCAGTAATATTAATTATATGGTACAGTAATTTTGCCATAAGTAATGAATAAACAAATTTTAGCGTTGTTATTTTCTGTTTATAATATTAACTCCTACAGAGTTGTCATCACTTTCGAATATTCAACAAATTTATATTTTACATTTTATACCAGAAACATAGAAAAAAAATTCTTATTTTTTAATAAGTATCGGAAGATAATTTATAAATTGAATAAAAAAAATAACTTTTGATGAGAGCTCTTAAATTATTTCTATTCTATATATTGAAAAGTATTGAGAAATCTTGACTCTATCATGTTCTTTTCTATTCAGATTTTGTATAAAAAGCCTATGTACAAGTATTTGTACTGCTCCATAAATCATTCAAAGTATAATACATACACAATGATGTAAATAATCATAACAGAGTGTAACGAAATACTATTTTTCAAAATTATCAAAAATAAGTAACACTATTATGAAATTACAATAATACTTTTTACCAAACAAAGACTAACATTAACATAACTTTTAATATAATGAAATAAAACAATAATAATATTTGTAACTTTACCTATGATATGCTTAGCATATTTCTTTCTTTTCTTATCCATTTGATTAATAAGAATATAAAATTTCTTTTTCCTTCACTTTTCCTTGAAAATATTTATCTAAAGTAATTATTTTGCAAAAAGAAACAAAATTTCGTGTAATGCCGGTATTAAATACAGTGTTTTTAAATTAATAATCTTAAACGAAGAGCTTTAGTATCACATTTTTAATCAATATTTTTACCAGATGTTTTCTGGCAACATCTGAAATTCATGATCTACAAAAATACAAGTGCATGTGGTTGCAAATATGAATCAAATATATAAAATTTTATATTTATTCCTAAATAAAATACGAGAACTTTCAAACACGACCCACATGTTCACTTTTATTTTCCATATTCGTGCGAATATTTTACTAATTTTTATTTCTTATCACTAAAAATCGAATAACTATTTTATCAACAGTATTCGTCAACATATCATTCTTCAAGATCAGTACTATCATTTCCTGAAGCTACATGGAAACCTAATAAGAAGTTGGTCTATACTTTTCGAGTGTATTTCTTTAGCCGAGTGATTTCTTTCTCATCGACCAATACGAGTTGATTCTGAAGCTTCAAATCATTCAGACGAAACATATTTGTTCTTAATGCCCTATTCGAGTAAAAAGATGTCCTCTCATTTTGCAGTGGTGTATATGAAGAATAAAAAAAGGAAAAACGTTCGCCAAATCCACTGTCATACGAGGGAAAAAAGAAATGTACTAAAGAATTCGAAACCAATTCCAGGCTATTGAAAGAATCCAAAGGACACAACAAGACTATTGCGCGAAAAAGTACTTCATATTGATAGCCAAAAGGCACGAGATGGAGTGCAAGACATTATGGAGTTATTATTCTAGGTTAGATAGAAAAAAAGTCGATGGTGACGAAGAAAGCTGGAAGTGAAAGCCGAAAGATGGTGGTTCTTGAAGGAGTGTTAAGGGCCATGAGTGGTCGCAGAGTGATGGAGTTACATTATTCAATAAGTTTTCAGAGAAGGGAAAGAAAAGCCAAAAAGATGACATGTTCTTTGTATTTTGGTTTATCTTACAAATTATTCTGAGATATATGCCAATTTTACAATACAGTTAAAAGTGATCCAAGTCATTTATTTTATGAATTATTTTGACTGTAATTGAGAATATAAAACATTTCATGTTGGCTTAACATACATTATTTTTTTCTTTGTCACTGTCAATTTTAACCAAGGACAGTTAGAAGGAATTTTTTTAATGAATCACATTTCTGATATCTGCGCTGAAGCTGAACAAAAAAACTAATAATCAAGTCTGCAACTAGAAATTCTGAGGCTAACTATTACTAAAATTATAAAAAATATTTTGAGTGTTTTTTTATATTTATTTACTTTTCTGACTTCAATCATATATTAGTTTCTGAACTATTATTGGTCCTACAATTTGTGATTTAAAATTAATCAAATATTGTAATAATAAAAGTACATTATATTTTTAAGCTCTTTGCGTAACTTAACGTATTAAAAGAAACTTGACTTAGTAGTATTCGGGAGCATGAACGGATCAAATTCATAAGATCCACACACTTCCATGTTCATATTTATTAAAATTTTAGAATTATTTTATGAATATTTTATTTTAAAGCATTTAAAAGTATACCTTTAAAAAAAAAAAAAAAAAAAAACTTTTAAACTTTTTTTAACATTTCAACCAGTTTAAATACATTTTGTTAAATAATGTCATAGAACTGAAACAGAATCAAGAAAACGATTATTCTTAACTTTTTAATTAGAAATTTATGCAAAAACAATAAAACAATATAGAATCTCAAAAGCTGAAAAGATACTCAAATGAATCTATTTTCAAAATATTTTAAGTTATTTTACATACTAGATATTGCACAAATTAATTTTGAAATAATTACATTAAATATTAACCTTAATTTTGTATGACACTTACACTACGACCACAGGAGTTTTCAATTACTTTAGAAAGCGATTATTCTTCGAATGTTTATATCAGCTCACTGAGAGAAATTTTATTATATTTTTCAGGCTCTAAATCTTAGCATCAGACGAACATTGAGTTTTCTTCTATCGCGTATGTTGCGTTTGAGATATGCTGTTCACATTTTAATGATATAAAATATTTTTGTTTGACTTTTAAAGGATACACATACATACCTCAGCTCCAAACACCTACCCCACAGCTAGACCTTTCCCTGCTTTTTATTTACTTTATTTTTTAATTAATTTATTTTTTTTAATAATGCAATGTGCATAATAACACTTTGGAATTACATAATAAAAAAAAATACAAAATTTCAATTACAATTACAAAAGGAAAAAAAGTTAATGTGTGAAACATAACATATAAAAAAATCAAAAAAAAAAAAACATATAAAATACAATACTCAATTACAAATTAAGAATATGTATACATAGAAATAGAAAATAAAATTGTACACGACGATAATATAGAAATTGAAAAGCACCCTTATTTATTCGTCAAAATCACATTCAGTTTTCGATACTTTGATTGAATAATTTTTTACTCATCATGGCAGTATGCTCCAAGCAAAAATATTCATTATATTTTGCACAGGAATATTGCGTCATTCTGCTTTTCTTAGTCGCATACTACGCGGTATATCATCATCGCTATTTCACTAAATAAAATCTCTTACTCTGTTTTCAATTCGTCAAGTTTATTTAAATCAAAGTATCGCTTTAAACTCATGATTATTTGAAAGAGTATGAGGGGGAGAAACGAAACGACAGGACAGCGTTTATGGAGCACGTTCATCTGACAGATGCAGAGCTTCGAATGAACTACGTGGTCGCGTGGTCATGGCTTCGGATTCGAGGCCGGCGGAATTCGTTCGGTCGCGGGTTCGATCCTTGGTAGCTAAAGACCCACTGTGTAGCTGGGGCTGATGCACGTTAAATCTGTCATGTTCCAAAGTCCTCCCGTTGGCGTTGTATGGAAGTTAAGAAGTTAAGAGAGATAATGAAAGCTCAGGTCTCGTCCTTGTCACTTGACCGAGGTTCAAAATTACGAGATCCGTTGCCAATAGCCCTCGTGTTGCTTCTAGTGAGACGTTAATAAAAACTAAACTCAAATGAATGACAAATGCGGAAGCTTCTATTGCTGAAAAACAAGAATGACTACATTTCTGAGTGGTAAATGACTCAAAGAGTAGATTCTGTGAAAGTCAAGTCCTTAGTAATCCAGTTTCCGGTATAAAAACTTTTTTAAGGCTGGCATCTGAGAGATCATGAGCGCCCGATGGAGTGTAAAGTGCATCACAGATTTTGTTTTACAATATTGAATAACAAGCATGTAACTTAATGTTCTACCTTGAGTTGTCATAAAGAGCTCCACCTCCTTAGAAATTGGAGCAATCTGCTTTTGAAATACCCTCTTTTTTTACCTCAGCTTCCCTTTTTTCCGTTTGCGCATGCACTTGTTTTCAGGGTCATTGTTGGTGAATGAGAATCGGAAATATTGTTTCTAGCATTGTCGCTTGCTCGAAACATTACATATACCTGATAGCTAATTTTTTCAGATTATTGATAATGTTCATCTCTTTCTTATGAACTCAATGAAACTTGCAGTGATAATTATGAAAATAGGGATTCAGATCTTAAGATTTCTACTAAATTTCCTGAACAACGCTCGAACTCCGCAGAAGAAGAAAAAATAGATGATAAGAATTCCACCCAACATATCAGCAACTCTTCAGAAAAAATTTATGTTCCAGATGGATATCAAAGCAAAAAACGGAAAGCATTATTACGTCTTGTAAATATGGTTCAGAAAACGTATTGAATGTTAAAAAAAGAATCTAAGAAAAATATTGGCGGAAATTAAACTGCATTTTTTAAATTGCTGTTTTTGAATTTATATTAAAGCTTATTTAAAAACGCAAAATTTAAGAGGCACACCACCAATTAAAATTGGATTCGTCGTATATTCCCTTAGAAGAATTGTATTCTTTTATTACACTAGTTTACGCAATAAGAACAGTGCTGTTTTTTAGAGTTAAACAACTTATGGTCAAAACAATAGGATCCTCTAGTATTCAAAGAAATGACTTGAAAACCGTTTTATGGTTCGTACAGTATGATGATAAATCAAGTCATTCAAATCAGCTTAAAAAAGACAAATGTACCTTTGATTCATCTTAATAGTTGTCTCTTTTTAAAGAAAATTCTCAGTTGCTCTTTATATCAGGGGAAACTATAACAATCGACAAAGGAATGTGGTCATATAATTAATAAACGATGGATATTTATACAATATATGAAAAATAAATCCAATTAATTTGAATTAAAGTTCTAGCTGACAGTGTATGTTAATAATAAATGTTACTTAAATGGTTTTTTGTCTCTAGTAAAGGATGAAAAGAGGGATACGCATTGATTGGTTTTATTAACGTCGCACTAGAAGCAACTCGGGGGCTATAGAGGAAGGACCTCTTAATATTGAACCTTGGTTAGGTGTTTTCAGCTCAGGTATCTCCTTATTACTGAGGACGACACCTGAGCTGGCTGCACACTCTCCTAACTTCCACACTTCGCCAAACGGGAAAACTTTGAGCAACAACAGATTTAACGTTTATTAGCCTTGTATTAACGGGGGTTCATACACGTTAAATCTATCGTGGTATACCATAGTTTTATATATCATTATGAAGCTAAAAAATTCGTTTCTTTTTCAGAGAAGAAATGTCATAAAATCAATTTTTTGGCTTCAGAATCTAATGTGGACTCTTTCTGACTAAAAGGATCCATAGTTTACAGATAAAACTCTTGGTCAATCTTATAAAAATGATCTAGTGAACGTCCACAAAATAGCTACCATTTACCGTGAAAATAATAAAAATTAATATGTCTTGAGCAATATGCATAGAAGCATTAAGATAAATAATAACTGGATTTTATTTAAGCATGTAACTGCTAATTTTTCAGATCTTCTGTTTTTGAATCTTGTTCAGACACAGATTATCGCACTGTTTGTCAAAAAAGAAAAGCAGTCTACATGCTGTTCTAGCTATTTTAACATCACGAGCAATAGATATGATCAAAGCTCGTGATGCTAAAGCAAAATCAAAAAAGTTGTTTCCTCATGTGTTATATCCAATTTTGGGAAATGTCGTATGAAAGGTGCATTACACATTGTTCTTGTGAATTATATGTTTAACTATTAAAATAAATTAAAATCTAATGTTCATTTCTTTTTCATAAAAATAAAAAAATACAAACACTTTTACTAATAAAAATATAGCAAGAGCCTTAAAGTGATTGAAGTAATTTATTATAACCTTTTACAATAATATTTGCGTTAAAAAGTCAAACATTTATTCTCGATTACTTATTGTAATCAAATTGGTATATATATATATATATATATATATATATATATATATAATTGTTTGTTACGTAATAAAACTTTCTTGTTTAAAAATTATTCTTTTTTTTTAAATCATAAATATTTTTCATTTTTTGTTACAGAAAAACATAATATTATATAAGCTCTTGGTACATTAATTAATAATAAGCTCATTTCAGTATAAATTATTATTTAAAAAATAATGTATTTCAAATAAATTTCGTGATTTCACAGAAAAGAACAAATTTAAAAGTTTACTTTTTCTTTTTCAAATTATTTGTTTATAAATATCGCTTACTATAACGTATCTCAGCTTATATCTTTCAGATAGTAACATCACTTGTAAAATTGAAAAAAAAATTCAACTTTAGAGGAACGAAAGATAATCGCAATAAAATAATTTTTGAAAACAAATTCCTGAAAGTAAAATGAATGGAGTGTAGAAATAATTATACAAATACATTACGTTATGCTCAAATAAAAACAAACTAATGTATGCTATCCTTGAATTGAAAAAGGGAAAAAAATTGTCATTGAGTGCAAATATTGGATGTTCTTAATTACGTTTCTTGATTAATATTTTATGAATTGTTCTATAAATAAATCATAACTTAAAGTAAATAATGCTACCCGAAGAATGTGTATAATTGAAATCTGTCATCAAAAACTAATTTTATAACTTTTTTTCTTCAATGTTTTTTTCTTTTAGATCGGTTTAATGTGTTTATTATTTTTTCTGCGGAAATTGTTAGTTGAGTTATTTGGCTTTCAATTTTTAATGGTTTACTTTTAAAATAAGCCACAATTTCTCCTGTATTGGATCTGCATGAATAATTTTTACTTTATTCAATTAATGCTTTTGTTATCAAGGCTTATATTTTGAACGCCTTTGTTGTTTGTGACTTTATAGAAGTATCTTCAAAAGGATTATGCATTGTTATACTTATTCGGACTTGTCATGGAATATAAGTATCAAATAACAAATATTAGTTTGTTAATCATGTTCCACTAATTCTTTTGCACTTTTCCTGCAAATTTAATCAATTTGTATAGTAATTTTGAATCAATATTCTCATTTATAATGTATAATTAATAAATTCCATTCCTTTTTTATTAATTAAATTCCTACTATTAGCTCAAACTCTCCCTATATACCTTGTTCAAATTTTCAATCATTAATAAAATGATTTTTATTCATCCACTCAAGTTCAAATGTATTTTTAAACTCTTTGAAAATGACACTTGATGTTAATACAGTTTTTTCAAATATTAATTTATTTAATTAAAATTTAAATGGTGAAAATGCAGTTTAGTCCAAATACTTGGCGCGATTTCAAAAATTGCAAAACTTGGTGATTTTTGTTGGCAAAAGTTATGTCCGGGAAATGAACCAGGGTAGAAACATTTGACAAAATACCTCCAAATAATTCCTGTCGCCAAGTATGGTTGGGCTGAACTGCATTCCAACCATTTAATTTTCAGGATGGATCAATTAATTTTAATTTTATATGGGAGAAAAAAAATTGCCACTTAATATTGTGATTCTCTCATATGTATATACATATTTATATTAATTTTAATTATTGAATAAAAAGTAACTAAAATTTAAAAAAAAAAAAATTTCTTGACCTAAGTAGGAATTTACTTTATTTTTTTTTGTAATATTACTTGTTAAAATTTTTGTTTAATTATTTGTAATTTGCTTTAAAGGATTTATGTGTGTAACTCTATATAGTTTAATAATTATTTACATTTAAATGTCCCTAGTGTATTTTCTATTTTACTGAACTTAAATATTTTTTATAAAAACGCACAGTATAACGAAATAATGTTTATGTCCACCCTATAATAATAAGAGAGGGATTTTAATTTTGTTCATCTCTATTGTACACATCTGAATTGTAATGACAATTTGAATAAATTTATCCATTTATTCAACATTTTTTAATGTTAATAATGTTTTAACATTTTTTTCAGAAACGTTTTTTCCTATCTTTTGGTTACACCTGCACTTAGATTTCCTAGGATATTTTTCTTTGCCTTTAATTTAGTATTATCTAACGAAACCATTCATGTGGAAAATTTGAGTTTCTAAAAATAATTAGATTATAGATTCGTGCTATTTCTTACATTTCCTCCTTTTATTTGATTTAAAAGTGTTTACGAATTTTCTCTACTTAAAAGCTCTCTATTTAGTTTTTACTGTAAGAAAGAAACACATAGTTATGATTTATGTAGCACGTATTTTTATTTTTTCTTGATAATGATAAAAAATTTTGCTACTCTATTCGAAAGAAATTTAGTTCCATACTTTTACTGTATACGTTACTCATTCAATTTAGTTAAATATGAGTGTTTTGCACGTAATATTTTACTATTATTTTTATTTTATTATGTATTATTTGTTAAATATACTACTTATTGTATTTAGGATTGATGTTATGCATATTTATTAAATAATACAAATATACTATTTTCAAAAATATTTTTTTAATTTAATCCATAGCTATTATTTATTAATTTAAGCAATAATAAATATAATTTATTGATATTTCCATTCATACAAATATTTAATAGAGCCTTTTTACGAAAGAATTTTATGTGAGAGCCTTGAAATCTGCCACTTTTCGTCGCAACAAGATTAGATATAACGAAATTCTGAAACGATCCAATCTCGTAATTTCCACTTCATTCCACTTTAAATACCAAAGCACTCTCGAATATTCGGAACGAATAGATTTTGGTTCTTCTTTCCCTGTCAAACCATAGTCTTATCAGTGATACTTATGGTATTTTACCACTTGCCAAAAGCACTCCCTTCAATTACGGATGCGAGAACTTTTTAGAAACGAATTAGATCGCCCGGATCACTTCCAACCCTTCTGCTCAGCGTCAGAATACTATTGCTTCTCTTGTTCCATCAGCCTTGATTACAACAATGTCATTCCCAGAATCTGAGCCGAGGCAGTTAGTTTCCTCTTAGAAATAGAGGAAGAAGCTCAAGAATTATGAACTGGAAGTGAGAAAGTTTCGTTTTCTTCAGCCTACCATAAAAATGTCGCGCAGGTATTTGTTTGGATGATAAAACCGGGATGCGAGCAGAAGATACCACGGCCATCGAAATCTTCTAAATTAGTCTAGATATTTTTTCTCTCTCTTTTTAGATCCTCTCTGAGAGTGAAGCATCCAAAGAAAGTAAACTGTTCCTGGTAATTTTCAAAGGAAGTGCATCTCGCTTCTTATTCCCATTTGTTTTTCCGGAGTATTTATTACTCATTTTTTGGGCCTAGCTCCGGGTAATTTGACTTCCTAGTTTGTTATTTCTTTCTTCAGGAATATGTGCAATTAGGCAACACTTTTTTTCTGTTTTCCTTGCGCTTTCAAAAAAGCGAGTAACGTTAATGATCCTTGTTTATGTATGGAATAATTTTTTCACCGCTTAAGAGATTAGATTCTTGATCTAGAATAGATTGTACTGAAAATTAGAAATATTCTAAAGAATACTTTTCTTGTTTTATACCGGGAATAAAACAGTGCAGTTTTCATAAGTTTCACTTAAATTATAATACATAGTTCAATACAAATGTATTCCATATGTTTCTCAAATATTTTACTAACCTGTAATTGATTTGAAATAATTTAAGAAAATCAGGAATCATGCAATTTTCTGAAGTTATATACTAGTAAATAGATAATTCTTAACAGTGCATGCTTTTAAGAATTATCTCCTTTGTGAAATATTATTTATAAGAGTATGTACATTTAGTTTCAGATATTATGACGCTTAATTAATCGATTCATAAGAAACATGTATAATGCAATGTGTTAATACACATTTATAGTTAAGAGAGTAATTTGTTGAATCATATTACAATTTTACAGCTTTTTAAAAAGTGTTTTAGATAGCTATGATTAGAAAACTTAGATTAATGCTATGAAAAATACAAATTCTTTTGAAATGGTCGATAAAAATATATTTTGTAACAACAAATCTCTATTTTATTATTATATATTAAAAATCTGTTAAACTTTGGTGTTTATGAAATGAATAAAATATTTGAAAAAATTCTTACTGTTAATTAAGAAATAGGCATCAAAATATGTGTTTTAATGAAGGCTAAGATTACTGCAAATTTATATTTATTAAATTAGTTGCATTAGGGAAAAAATCATGATATCTGTATCACTAAACAAATAAGTGGAAAAAATATTTTTATTTTTATAAAATAATATAATTTAGTATCTTTTAAAAGAACTGTTTTAAACTTAGAATTTTAAAGAATTTAGGTAGCTTAGAATTTTAAATGTACAATTAAAATTCAATATTAAAGTAATTTCAGTTGCATAAGATACTAATTTAGCTATCAATCGTGAAATAGTCTAGAAATTTAGACAAGTATATTATGTTTTGAAAAACCTCATTTATATAAAGAAATATTTATACATTCCTTTTTTTCTTCTCCGGTATATTTTTTTCTTTTCACAATTTAAATAGTTAATAATTTTTTTTACCTTAAAGAAATATTAAATTATCTTACATGCAAAAACGATCTTACTTAAATTTGTATTGGTTCTAAACTTCTCTTAAAATAAACAAAAATGCAATGTCTCATGCATTTAAATTACAATGGAATGAATAATTCTTACATTACTTTAAACCAAGCAGATGTTATTTTTTTTTCAAAAAAGAAATAAATAAAACTAAAATTCATACATATATATGATGAAATATTCTTTTCTTGAATTTTTGTGAACAAAAAATGCATGTTTTATGAAATTTGTAGTTTAAATGGAGAAAAACACTATTTCCGGTAACTGACGCGGAGACAAATTTATTTTTTAAGTATCTTATTGTTTTCGTTAAACTACGTCATTTTATACTTCTTCCAACATATTACTATTATAAATTATTACTTTGGTTTATAATAATAACGCAGAATTTACTTTAAAATTATTCATAGGTCAGTTGTTTCGTATGATTTATTAGAGTATTGCATTGAAAATAAGTAGGCTGTCTGAAATTGAAAATGTTAATATTAATAACTTGTCGACGGAAATCCTAGTTAATGAAGATTATATATAACAAGTTTCATTCATATATTTCTCAGTATTTAGCTTTATTTATAATAAATATGTAAATTAAATTAATTTATTTTTTAAGTGTGAAACAGAAATAAAAATTTTATTAAAAGGGATTCTAATTTTATAATATTTTTCATACACGTAAGAGTTTTATATTTTTGTTTCGTTATATTACGTATATTTTGAAGATCATCGTTTATATGAAATTTGATTACGATAAACTAAAAAGAACTCGAGATCGTGTCTGTTATTGAAAATGAAGCTACTATACGTAAGTACGTATACATGATTTAATATTTATTTTAATGTAAACGATAAATGTAATGAAACTCAAAGAATATTAATGAACAATTTGAGAAAGAAAAATTAATATGATAAGAAACATAAATACAAAGAATTGGAGTATTTTAAATAAAATATTAAGTATTAATTACAAGTTAATGATAGTTCTTCAAAGGTATTTCTTCAAAAGAATACATCTTAGAATGACTGCGTAAATTTTACTCATGTGAATCAACATTTATCAGAAATAAAAAGTTATATATATATATATATATATAGTGAGTTGTCTTAAGAAAATATATGCAATAGGATGTAAAGCAAACAATCATTTTTAAGGAATAATATGTTTAGTAATTGTAGAATATCTTAAGAAATATTATAGTAAATGTACATAAAAAGAGTTTACTTCAAATTAAAGCAAATGCTAAATTTTCTTATAAAATGTATTTCTCTTTCTTCCAGTGGCTAACGTGTACAGCAATTTAAATTATTATATTAATTCAAATACCTAATAAAAAATTCAATAAAAGCTTTTAACTAACTATTTTATCATCTCTTTATCATACATCGTTTCCATCAATAACTACTATAGCTTACAATTTTTTCCTTAAAATAAAATGGTAATTTACGAATTGTTTAATTATAATGTTTCATATCTTAAATTTATTCCGAGTAAAAAAAAGTTTTAATTCTATAACTATAACATTTCATGTAATATTTATGTAAATCAGAGATTTGTAGAGAGGAAGAGATGCCTTTTTCTCGTAATTTCAATACAAAGGAATTTTGTGAAATTTTTTACACACGTGGATAATTCATCCATTAAAGAGAAACAAAATACAATTATATTTTCAGAAATTGATTCTTCTTAGCTTAGAATAGCACTGCTTCGCTTGATTTCATTGGCGGTTGTCACTTTTCAGCTTTGAGTCTCAGAAAAGATCAATTTTAAGTGATTGTATTCTATTGAATAATTCTCTCTTAAGATGTACACATAATTTATAATTAAGATTAAAAGGTTTTTAAATTTATTATTATTATTATATTTCTTTTGAGAGTTTAACAATTGACAATTAAGTAAAGAAGCGACAACAAATATTTATTTTATTTATAATACGATCGCATCTCCAATTTCACTATAATTTATTCCAAAGAAATGTAACAAAAATGTATATAATGAAATCATTCTTGGTTCATTTTTCTCTATTTGAATTATTTTTGTTTTCGAAGGATGTACTTATTATTTGATATTTCTATAGCGCTTTGCAAACATATTGTACACATTAAAATATTTTATTCAAGGAATATTTTAAGTTCAGTCGCCTGCTCTTTAATCAATTTGTGAAGAAACAACTATAAATTTATGAATAATTTATCATTATTATTCATGGCTCATTGGCCTGAGAATAATCTTCATTAAATGCCTCAAAGCGTCCTTATTCTTAGGATAGAAATCTTCCAATTATTCGTCTTAAGGATTACACAATCTAGTTGGCTGCTCCAACTTACGCCATTCACCGCTTACGATATTTCTACAAGAGTTTATCTGGATTAATATGATTCATATATATTATTTAATTCGATTCATTTTAAAAAAAAATTTAATACAAAAGATTAAAATTTAAACTTTGCTCTCTTAATGTTCACTCTTATAAATATTATTTTTAGAATAACTATGATTAAAATTCTTGTCCATTGATGCAGCTTGAATTAGGTTTGAATAAAAGGTAATTGTTGCTTTGAAATATACGTTAGTGGATGTGTATATAATTTAATTTGAAAAAAAAACATCTTTAAACGTGAATATATGCGTATAAAATTTCCACTTAAAGTAGCCTTTTATAAGTAGGTTTTACCAGCATCCATTGTTGTATATATTTAATTCAATACTATTCTCTTATAACATAACCTCTAGCAAAACAGTTCTATTTATAAAATATTAAAAAAATATTTTTTTTTCCTTTCTGAGCACCTAAGCATTTTTAAACCTAAGCATTTTTTACAAAAATTATGTTATTATACTTATGACATGTTATCATAGAGGCTATATTAGAAGGTTTAAAATAATCAGCCTGGTACCCGTACAAAATTAGCATTTTGTTAACACAACATTTAAAAGAAAATCAAATTAACAAAAAACAGCTGACAAGCTGAAGAGCTGAGAGAAAGATGTGGGAACCAGTGCTAGAAGCTGAGGTTGAGGTTGACGCTCTAATTATATAGTTGTTGCAGAAGGACTAGAATTAAATTCCTTTTCAACTCTTTATTCACGCTTGACAGGTTTGCTTACCTACAACTGTCGGTTCACATTCAAGATAGTTACAATGAAAGGATTGTAATAGGACACATGTTAAAAAATTCCATCGTTTTTACTAATTTTTATAAATCTGTAATTTCAATAATTGGTACAGATCACAAGTTTTCTCGAATGTTTTACATTTTTACTCTTTCCCAGTACTGATTGCTTACATATATTTAAATTCTAAAATAACTCAATATCATTAAAATATATGTAGTGACAAAGAAATTTTGGATATTACTATTTAGAATAATTAAAATAATAAGATGTTTGTAGTGTGTGTGTTTTATCTTCAGTTTCTATTATACTTCTATGTACTAAGTAATTCATTCTTATGCAGTTTTTGTAGATAAAATTTTACGAGAATGCACAATTTTCGCTTTGTTTATTGATTCATATATATCCTTATTGTATTTCTATTTTACTCAGTGAAACTAGTAATGAAATTAATGATTAAACAAATTCTTATGTAATTCAGAAAAGTAAAAAAGCGTGCTATGCGATCGCATGATTTTGTCATTTATTTTAATTTCATATACATAACTATAAACATTATTTCTTTATTCAACTACTATATTAAATTTGATATATTAGTTGGACAAGAAATATGTATAAAGGAATATATATATATATATATATATGTGTGTGTGTGTATGCTATAACAAACTTTTACAAACGTCATTGGATATAAATTACTATTTATCTAATTCATGAATACCTGTAAGATGTTTTCAGTGCAATTAGTCACAGAGTTTTATTGATATTGAATAATTAAAATGTTGTGACTTTTCCTTTTCAAAAATTACAAATACGTTGTGTATTTTGCGTGTATGTTAGGTATGTTGTATCAGTTTTATTGTTTACCTCTGAAATAACTATACATTCAAAAGCAAACAGAGAAGTAATTAATAAAATTAATGATAAACGTAACTTCTCATAGTAATTATTTTATATACATTTGATTAAGTAGAATTTATTGAAATAAATATGCTTAAGGTTGAATTAATTTCTAAGATTTTACTATGGTTACATTTTTTATATTGAATGAAAAAATAAATGAAAACAGCGAAACATCATTTTGGAATTCATTCTTATTACTTAAGAAACACATAATTCGTTCAAATACACTATATATATATATCAAATACTCCACTCTAATACATAACATAAATAGCAGTAATCAATAGAAATTTAGAATAAATCTGAAATTACAGATTTATCTTTAAAGAGTTAAGTATAATGTGTATTCCATTATTTTTAATTAATTTTCATTTCCTTATTAATATCTTATGAATATATTTTGTAGGATAGCACTGCCTAAATCTCGAAAACTTTAATTCATATAAGTTATTGACATTAATAAAAACAAACATCGATGCTTCGATAGCTTTCGTAATAAATTGTTTCCAATGATAATACTGTCTTCATGCCAGAAAGCAACTTATCAATAGCAATTTTCCATTTTCTCATTATTCCTTGAATTCCCAAAAAATCGATGGTACATAAACATCAAAATCATAAAGGCCTTTGAGATGCAATAATACAATTTATTATGGCCAGCATTATCTGAAATATATGGAGCAAATATATATATATATATATATATATATATATTATATATATTATGATACTACTCTAATACCACCAAACAGTAACAACAAACTTTGACTATTTTTAGATTTGTTAGCCGATGTGTTCCTCATGTGATGTAAGGAACAGCTTAACGTTCTTAAGAATAGTAAGCTTTTTACAATCAGACCAGCATTTTCCCCTGTTCATTCAACCATTAAACGCTATTCTCACACACTCTCTGAGTTCTCCCTTACTTACCACAGGTCTGAAAATGTAGTTTCAGAAATAGATCCTTACTTTAGTGAATTATCCCTCTTCTTTTTCCCCTTTTTCCCTAAACAAAATATAATCGTGCCGAGTGTGGATGTAAGTGCCTTGAAATGCAGCCTGTTTCTAGGGAGATAATGCAAGAGACAACGTTGCTGGGAAAGAGAGATAGAGTTCAAGGTATACATGGGGAAAAAATCGTCCGAATACCGTTTGAGGGAACAAAAAAAAAAAAAAAAAACAGGAAGCATCCCCCTATATTTTACCTGGGATCGATTCTTGCCGAAAGTGTTGAAGACGATGCATGCATTGGTTTAACACTTGGTATTATGTGAAGTAAGAGTTTCTTTTACGAATTCTATGTATTACAGAAAAATTCCCTCGAGTAGAAGGATATTACTGGATAGAAAAGTTTTATGGGAAATGTTTTAGGGAAAAATAACTAGAGATAGTTAAAGTATTGCTTCGGGATATCGTAAAATGCGTTGTTTTGAACTTTTAATATTTACCGATGTGTATTTGAGAAAACCTATGAGGAAAGCCTAAAAGCTTCATATGTTTTTATAAGTTGCTTTGACGTACAAAATGAGAGAAATTTCTAGGGTAATATTTTTTTTATATAGCCACAAAAAAGTTTATCTTTCTTTAGAAAAAAATGTGTTGCATGATAAATAATCTGAAATGATATTCATTGGTTTTTCTGCTTTAAATGTACTCTTTTAGATCGGAAAAAACATAAAAGAACCGTAATAAAATCCCTATATTTCTTAAGATATTGACAAAGAGCTTTAACTAATGTAATTTTTAACAAAAATATGTATTAATAAAGGATATGTATTATCATAAAACATTAATGCTACTTAATTAAATGTTAGATAAGGATTTAAATTGTTATAAAAAGTTTACATTATGTCTCAAACCTAAGTTATTTTGCATATAGCAAAAATTACTAATGTTAGTTATGTGACCATACATTTTATTATTTTTGTTTATTGTGTTTCATGCAAACTAACTTGTAAGATGGTAAATGCTTAATATTTTCACTATAATTTTACCAAAAAGATTGATTATTAAGTTAAAGAAGTAAATGTTATGACAGTAAAAAAATAACAATTTATGATACAAGAATTTCAATCCTAATTAATAGAAAAATTAACATAAATTTTAGAAAATATTTCACTGATACAAATATTATTTTTGTCTCGAATAACCTAACTCAGTGACAATTACGCATTCCATACAAAATGAGGATAAACTGTTACTTTAATAAATCAGATACACTTAATTTATAGTATCACTATTAAATTTATAATTCAATATCTGACCAGTGTAAGAAACGGTTATATTATCGTTCATTTTTTTAATTGCATTGTTGAACTGTGACGTGAAACGCTTACTCAAACAGTTAAATACATAATATATTACACGGATTAATTTATTTACTCATTTCGTAAACGTATTGCTTTTTTTCCAAAAATAATAAGTGCTTTCCATTGATATGATTCAAAATATCCCATAGAGTTTGCATGTTATTCAATAATTATACACGATTGCTAAGAAACTATATAAAAGTTCTTACAAACTTTTCATTATTCTGTGATTTTCCTATCAAACTCTTCTACTACATCCTACATGTGAATCATAAATATTTTTAAAAAACATATTTATAAATAATACATTTATAAAGGGTAAATCCAAAAGTATCTGCATTATAGATTGGAAATGAGAATGTAAAACTAGGTCTTGCATTGTCCACTTAAAGTTTTTTAAGCACTTCATATCTGAGTTGCGTTTTTTATCCAACAAAAATTATCACCTTATTTTTTCCGGTCGATGAGACTATATCCGCCTTCTTTGAAACAGATTTAACTAAAAAAAACTCGATTGCTGCATGTTTTTGATGTTTGATGATAAATTCATATCTCATCTATGGTAAACATAGATATAAAACACTAATGAAAATTCGTCCTGATGCCAATCTAAATTAACATTTGAATCAATGTCAAATTTCTATCAGCACCATTAAATAGTTGGTACCACATAACAGTAAACTCAACTTGTATTAGCAACACCACCTATCGTTAAACACATGAACCTTTTGAGCAATTTTAGTATACCAACTCTTTCTGTATGAATCAGTCTATTTTTACTTGGGATAATCCATTTTCCTGGTATTTGAATGTAAACATTTCTCCCATAGCACATGCTATCATATACTTCAAACAGTAAAATATTTTCTGCTCCAGGTTAAACAACACGACTCATTTATTCCAGAAGGTATGTTATATTCACTTTCTTTGGTAAATAATCACATATAGGTATTTAAAGACTAACAAAAAAAATATAAGGAAATGCCTTTGCAAAGAATATTCATGTATATATTAGTATGTGGCTTATAATACTCTAAATACAATTTTCTTCAATAATAATAAGGCAATAGATAAAAAAGATCGATAAATTGTGATTTCTTAGAAATATAAAGTTGGATTAATTCTCTGTGTCTTATATTTGGATATAGTTATGAATTTTTTCTCTATCTTTTCAAGCTTTCAAACCAGTATCATTAAGCTTTCTGCTCGTTATCCTGGCCAAATTTGGCCTTTCAATTTCTTCTGACGAATGAACAAATTACTCCGACGAAGTTTTTTCTTCATTTATTTTTTGCGATATTTTCTCATTAATTTACCATCTGAAACTTCCAATATTATCTTTCTCTGCTCTTTTTTACATGGTATTTTACTTTCCTTCCTCGTATAGTTCAATAGCATTCTGCAAAAATCTAAAGGAACACTTAACATTTTCAGATTTTTCAATATTTAGTTTTGTCTGTAACTTTCGAAGCCTAAATTTACAAACCTTGTTAGAAAAGAAGTTCACTTTTAAGATTTCAAGCGAAAAAAAATATTGTTTCACAAAAAAAAAGAATCTTAAAGCTTGATAAAGCTACGAATTCAATATTATCAGGAAGAATAAATGAATCTGTTTACAAAAAAAACTCTTTTCAGTTCAACACAAATATTTTAATAAACCAATACGATAAGTTACGCGTGTAAAATTTATCTGACTAAATATTTATAATTTATTCTATAAATGTGATGTAAATTAAAACATTTAAGATTGGGATCAAGTAATAAACTTTATTATAAAAACATAAATTTTAAATAAATAAGATCATGAATACCGCAAACCATCATTCAATTCTTTATAATTTATAATAAAATAACTTCTGTCATAATAGTTTACTTTTTTGTTTCTGATATTTATCCACCATTTAATATATCTACCATAATATAATAATTAACTATCCATCCATATATTCTCCCTATTATAGTAATTATCAGAAGAATATTCTTAATCAAATGTTATTAATTAAGGTTTACAAATATGTTTATCTGGTTTATGCATTCCTGCATAATTGACTTCTAAATACACTATCGCAAATCTGATTTATTACAATCAAGTTTTTTTCTTAATATTCAGAACATTTGACTTTTGTAGGATAAGCTAACATATGATAACGTTATTCAAATTTAGTAACACACTTTCGAAGAGTAAAATTCATCCTTATAGGTGATTATAATTATGTTTAATATAATTAGTTTAAATTGAAGTTTAATTAATTTAGAATTGGATAACTCAAAAGTAGTAAAAATATTGTTTTAATTGTCCAGTTTAATTACTGATTTTAAATGAATCTTTATAATTCTAAGACTTGGAATTCTAACTTCCTGGAATATCCAGAAATTCAACAAATCAGACCGACGTAACTCGAGCAAACTTTAAATCAAGTAATATTTCACGATGCAATTAAAAGTGAGAGTTTCAGTTTCTTCGTTAGATAAGGTATTAATACATTCTAGATTCGAAACCGTCTTACACCATTGTGTCTCGTTCAAATATTTTACTCTCTCGACATACAGAAACCATTAGGATCAGTTCAGTAAATATATTTACATTTCTGGCTCAGCAGCTAGCACTTTTAGAATGCTACGTTTTATTCTAAACACAAAAGCCTCATACAACGATTCTTGTAGTATCCTCCCAGGATGCGTGTACCATCGGTCTTAGTAAATGGGCTAAAACCTTATCCATTATTTATGTTTCTCTCAAATATTCCCTTATAAACATTTCCTGCACAAATGCCTGTCAGCTTGTTTTCCTCTTTTCTTTTTGCATATGATTTTCGACTTGAAGAGATGTTTTCTGAACCGCTTTAGATACTATTGGCGATACATCCATTAAATAAGAGTTTGTTCCTCTTGTAACACCAGAAAAGATTTCACTAAAAGAGGGAACCATCTTGACTCTACTATCATTTACAAGGTTATGGTGGTAAAACAAGTTGAACTAGTCTTCCTCGCATTGAATTATTTAATACAATTCTTGTTGTTTGTTTCTTTACTTCGGGAGGTGGAGCGTTGATTTTATTGCTGTACGTGCAATCTGGAAATTGAATGTTTTCCCTTCCGTTGGTGAAATTCATTTCGTACTTCTTGAAGATGTTTGGGTTTTTTTCCGAGTGTTTTCTTAGTTCTACTATAGGGTGTTGGGAAATGGGGGTGGGAATGGAAATACCAGCGTTGCGCGAGTTTTTCCAGTTGAAAGTAAATGTGATAGGAGTGATTTATTTTTATATGAAATTTCTGTTCCTAGCGTTTATTTCGAAAAAAAAATTTATCTAATAGTGGCTAAGGAATATCCTTAAAAAATTCTTCATTCAGCATATACGTTATGCATTTTCTGAAAAGTACAATTTTTCGAAATTGTAACAGAAGTAAGAGTTTTGTCAATTATTAAAATATAAAATTAGTTAAAATTTATAAATATATTTTAATTTTAACAAAAACATTAATAATTTTATTTTTTTTACTCTCCTGATGTGTTCGCATTTTATTCTTGTTGAAACAGAAATTAAACAAAGTACTACATTTTTTTTCCAGTTTTAATTAATTTTCGAAAACGCAATGTTGAATAATGAATATATATACTTATAAGATCTTATACTTATAAGATCTACATATTTATTTTTAATTCCGAATCATCAAACAGTTATTTCTTCATTACATCTGCGTACATTAGCAAAATATTTTTTTAGAAAGTTACAAATACCTTACAGGAATCTGATGTTGTTTTCGATAAATATATCGTATGTTTATTATCCACTTAAATCAATACTTAAATGTTTACTCTTTAATAGGAGACCCTAAATTGAGTCACTTCACGTTTCTTAATTCTAATTAAAGTTTAACTAAGAGCAATCATATGCTCGCATGAGTCACTCAGAAGCCAATGTGGTTTATATATATATATATATTCTAACTTTTATAAATTTTAATGGAATAAATAATGTTCCTCTTGGTTATTAACGGATTTACTCTTTGCCTAGTTTTTTCTAAGCTAATAGCACTTTTTTACGGCTTTTGAACACTACTTTTACAGAACATTAAGAACGACACTTAGAGATTAAAATTTAGATTCAGATAAATCGAAAGAAATATATGTATTTTACGATGAACGAACATTTGTCGTAATATAATGTATGATAACAAATGTTATTGTATTATTTTTACTTAAATTTCTTACCCTTTTCAGTTGCCAAAATGTACAAATTCTAACACTTTTACGATGCAGCCACTGCCCTAATATATACTTGTTTTTTTATTTACACATGCTGTACTGATCTTGTTTTATTGCAGAGTTTATCCTTTGAATGAAAATTTTACGTATTTTTCGAATCAAATTATTAGACCAATAATTTTTAAAACATTAATTTGCTTAACTTTTGTTTCCGGACTTAACCGCATTGACTTCTGAGCGACTCATATATTCGCCAATTATTAAGAAACAGGAGCTTTACTTGTATAAACATATGATCCTTTTTATGATAATATACGGTTCTTTCATGAAAAAGTAATCGGTATTATGCAATAATTGCCCACAAAGTGTGCCTAAATTGTAACTATTCAGTAAGTTTTGCGTTCGTAAAAAGAAATAAGCCAAATAAAATACTTTTTCTACGTTGTTGATGCCCTATTCATTACTCTCGAGGGAACAATAAATGTTATTCTTTGGTGATACATTTTATGTCCCTTATTTTTGTAATAAAACATTTTTTTTTGTTAAGAACAATAAGAGCAATGCCTATCTCGAAGACGTATTTCGATAAATTCAACACTCTTTTGGATACAATACCCTCCCTACCCTGCCTTCTTTCATGATAGGAATAAACTTCCAATATTTATACCACAGGGAGTGCTGACTAGAGCTGTAAAATTCCTAAAATATAAAAATGCAACTATATATATTTGTTTGCCTATTTTGATTAATGGAAATTATTTTACATTAAATTTAAACAAAAAGATTTATATTTGTATTTTTTTTATTCAAAACACATTTCTCTGTGTTCTACTATATCATGTTTGAGATATTTTTTTCATTTCTAAAAATATACATCGACTTTGTCACATTGTAAATAATTTGAAAAGAAAATTAAGTGATAAGTAGGCTTTCGGAAAGGTATCCTTACTTTTCCAATGAAAAAAATACTAATAAGAATATATTTTTCGTTTCTATTGTGTTTTGTAATTTTTAATAATGAAAAGTTGGAAAATTTGCTTAAAAATATCAGATTCTGAAAGGTTATGCATTCAGATCCGAAATGGATTTGATAAAGAGCTTCGCAAATTTGTATTCTGTACACAAATATGTATAGAATACAAAAACAATGTCATTTATTTCTTGGTTAATAATTTTACCTTAGTATTAATGAATCATTGACATAAATTTTGACATCAGTATTAAAGTGTTTCTTTGTGTTTTTGTAAATTCCTATCAGTTTCTAAGATTTTTCAAGTACAAGATATGCAAAATTGTTCAATGCAATAAAAATATTGAAATTGTTTTAGCGATGAACTAAGATGGGAAAGGGCTACAACATCCGTATGCTCTGTGAGCTGTCCGATATTACAAAAAAAAGATACCAAACGATATGTAAAAAGAAATTCTAGGCATAATTTCTGCAATAGATAGCTTACGAAAATTTAGAAGCTCATAGGTATGTCTAATTATATTTTGCATCTTCCTTTTAACTATAAATGTCGTAATTGGCCCAGATTGTTCAAATATATCTTCCATAATTTCTTATGTCGTTGTGGAAAAGTATGGTCAAAAAGAATAAGCAACATGATAAAACCCGAAGAACATCATGAAATTTTCCCGTAGTAGCACATTATAAAACTTTTGTAAATTATATATTTTTATGAATCCTCAAGGCATTCATTCTTTTTATACAGCATACTTTTTGCTTGTTATTCTACGAGTAATACTTATATCAGTCAACATTTAGATATTCTAAGTTAAAATTAACATGTTCATGAAACTGGTAAACTATGGTATTAGTCTTTATTTGAGGCATTTAAAAAGAGTAGCTTAAATAACAGCTAGCATCCATGTACAAAATATCCTCACGCAAATTCAAAACCAAAAAATAGCATTTATGAGATTTCAGCTGCTGATGTTCTTCTCCCTCGCTATTTGGAAGAAGTTTTTCGACCTTGTGACGGGGAAGATAGTTGACCTTGAAAGACGGCGGAAAGTTTCAACTAGACTGGCGATTCCTCATTGGGTTAGTTATTAACGCATTTTAACTTCTGTCGTAGGTGTTGAAGAAAGCCAGCTGGTGTTAACGGAGCTTTCCCCTGCAGTGTCATTGTGATGGTATAAAGGGAAGCATTTTGATCGATATTTATAACAAGGTCCCTTTTCTAGCTATTGCTTCAATTGATATATATATATATATATATATATGTTATATATTGCATTGCAACCACTCTCACAAAGAATGCAGAACCGCTGCCTCAGTTCTCATTCATTTGCATGAAAATACAAGCTAAAGCTACAACAGTATTTCTAAGCTGTATTTTCATTAGTGTTCAAGTACTGGGTCACTATTTCAGCGTAAGCGATGATTTTCTCAGACACAGTAAGAAATCCCATGACGGAGAAGGACAGTTTACCTTGAATATCGCCAGTGTTTTGAAACTTCAGTCTTAGGTGTCCAAAAGGAAAAAAAAAAGAAACTTTTTTGTTCGCTTTTTGTACTACTTTTATTAGATGTATATATTTGAAGTAAATGCATATTGTGACATATTCAATATTTAAAAATAAACTATTTAATCTTAATGTGATACTTTTTTTAAGATATTATCTGTTCAACTTATAAAGGCAGACGATTTAATTTAATGTGATACTTTTTTTAAAATATTATCTGTTCCACTTTTAAAGGTAAGCGATTAAATCTAATGTGATACTTTTTCTTAAAATATTATCTATTCTACTTTTAAAAGCAAACGATTTAAACTTAAAGTGATACCTTTTTCAATATTCTTTATTAAGATATATTTTTTTTGGCAACACCAGATCATATTTTTGATTTTAGATAATTTACTGGCAACAGATAAAAAAAAGGGAATAGAGTTTGGTTCCAAGAGGTAAAGACGAACGTTGAAAAATAGTGCTTGTGCAAAATAATGTATTTGTTTATATTTGAAAAGATGTGCGCAAATAAATGTGATGTCCTGAAAACAAGTCATCTTTATTAATAGTCTGCAATACAGTAAAATATATAGGTAATTCAATTGATGTATAATAGATAACAAATGAACACCTTCTCACATTGAAAACTGACCTAATAGGATTCATTGCGGAAAAGAAAATATTCCTTCCTTCCTTACAATTTCAATTCTAATTTTATTCGTTTCATTATCCCACGTCAGCCAAATTAATCAAAAAATAAACGTAATTCAAATAAAAATTTTAATTTGAATAATTAAAATTAAATCATTTTTTCAAGAATAAAATATATTATAACGGCTGAAAATATCGCTAAAAAAGCATTCCTTTGGGTAACAAGAGGAGGAATTCTAAGCTTAGTATAAGATATTTGACTATATACAAGGCAGTAATTAAAAAAAAAATCCCAATATATGAACACTTAGTGACCTATCCAATCAATCAATCGAAATTAAATTCCATGTATTGTTATTTGAAGGCATATGCTCGATATTGAGATGATTTAAAGTAATATAGCTCTCTCATGGTTTCCGAAAAACATTAGGAAATTTTTAAATGGAAACACCTACTTTTTTCTCATGCGCAAATTGATCAGCGCATTGAAAAACTATAAAGAGCATTTTTACGATACACGAAATAACAAAATTTAACTCGAACGATATATGAAATAACGCTAACAGTTTATACAGAAATCTGTCGTTATAAAATAGTTTTAAAGAAGAGCATTGCAAAATACCAATGACAACACAGAGAGGAGATACGTTGATGTATTTCTATTTTGCATAATTCACAGAGATAGAAAGTAGAAGCACCAGTCACAGAACATCATCTGAAAAGCAGTTCTTGAGAAAAATCTTTAATAAGCAGTGTGAAAAAATTACTTCTTCAATCAAGTGTTCGAACATACCAACAAGATGACCCAGGGAGATGAGGTATTTAATAAAACTGTTTTATGTAACTAGGGGGAATGTCGCCTTTACAGTAACAGTTTATAGACAAAATCATAAGCTAATATGAGACACGTTCCTTAGAACTTCCCGTGATTTGGTAAAAAATTGAGAAACTGGATGCACTTGTGAAAGACCACAATCTGGACGACCATCTTTTCCTATTGCAATGTGTATTATTCCGAAAGCGCATAATACACATTGTAGGTTCATTCCGTACTGAAATATGTGTTGCCAGTAATTTGGATGTACTGAAACTCGCGGTAATCAATCTTCCGTTCTCTGTTATGCGTATGTTTCCTAAATGATTTCACAGCACCCAGATGTTCCAAACTTGGGACGAGAACAGCGTATCGACTTTCTGAATTATTTCGGATCGATGACGCGCATTTCTCGGTAACTGAAAACGTAATAACCAAAAACCGTATTTTATTGATCTGAAGAAACTACTACTAAAACTAGTTAACCTGATCTGATGTTTCACCAGCTCTTTTGTTTGAATTTAAAATGACTGTGTGGTGCATCATTGCTAGCATATATGTTTTTGGTCTTTACTTCTTCGAAGACATCACTACCACATGTATGAAAATGTGCTCCATAATAAATCTTACGTATACAACTATGTTGAAGAATTACGTAATTAAAAAATTGCAGTGAGAAGAATTCGTACATGACATTGTTTGAATGTAATACGGCACTACTGTGAGCATCGTATATGTATTTGATAAGTGCTGAAAAAAATATTGGTAATAGTGTCATATCCAGTAATTTTGCAGACTTGTGGGCAACGCGATCTCCCGATCAACCTCCAATGGATTTCTGGTCGAAGTTTATCTGTAATCTAAGGTATACATTAGAAATTCACCAGATTTTTCAGAATTGAAAGATAGAATGAAGCATGATGTTTTGCATATTCTTCCTCAATATTATGTTTGTTACTATTGTCGTAAATATTCTTCGAGCAATCTTCATCATCTACGAAGGTGGCTACTCTGAAAACTTGTGATTTATGTAAATATGTTCCATCTTATTTGCTGTGAGCGGTTAGTCTTTACAATGTCCTTCTGTGAAAATGTTTTAACCCGCCAATTTTCATCATACATGTATCGCTACATAGTCAATTGCAGTTTTTCGATGCGATGATCAATTTGCCCTGGAAATAAAGTGGGTGTTGCTATTCGAAAAGTTTCAATGTAATTGTAATCAAGAGAATTTATTGTCTTAAGTCATTACAACCTTAACAGAATGCTTTCAATTAGATGAGTGAGTACGTCGCTAGGGGTTCATATATCGATGAAGCTTCTTATTATCATTCTGTATTATAACTTCATAGTTATTACTTATCCCCTTTAAAATCCATATAAGCTGAAAACATGCTCATATATATATATATATATATATATATATATATATATATATATATGGCAACACAATTTTTTTTCACGTCTCTAAGAATTATTTTGATTCAACTGTAAGACACAATCCTAAAACGATATACTATAAAGTTTAACACATAATACCTTATATTTTTGCGCAGTTTTATAATTGTACTTATATCTTGATTTCTACGAGAAATAATACGATATTAAAAAAAAAAACAATTTTGCATATATTTAGAAAAAGAGGTAATGCAAATTATACAATCTGTCGGCAAATTGTATGTATTATCTCATGTTTTATTGACAGACGTTTAAATTTAATCTGTTAAAAAGGATATATATATATGTATATCGCTACGTCTAAAGACTTGAAACACTTGACATACAACGTAAGATAATTCTAATCGTAATAAAACTCTCTCCCAAATATTTGTTTTAATTTTGTAACCAATTAAGGAAGACGGTTGGCTTAAGAAACAGGAAAAGTGGTTTGAAAGGCAATTTTTAAGAGAAAGTAGGGGCATTTTAATTAATTAAGAATCTTTGAAATTCTCTACGAGGAACTGTTTAAATACTTGTGGGATTAAAATTTGATCAGTTAAGGACAAGAAAATCAATGCGCTGGATTCCAAAAATTGTTCTGTTAGATATTAATGTATATTTTTGAAACGATAAGGAGATTGATTCTTAAGAAATATTATGAGGAGGGTATAAAAGTATGTGTCATGTCCCAAAATTTGAGATAATAACATAATTCTTATAATCTCATCTTCTATAAATGACAAAAATCAAAAGTTGTAAATTACATAAATATATTAATGAGACATCATAATAGTATCCGGATATATATTCAGTTACATTTACAAGGAATTACTGCAAATATATATTTTTCCTGATTTTATACAAGTGTGTTTATTTCTTATTAATTGCAATTTAAAGCAGCGTTATGAAATAACAAGCACGAAATTAAAATTAATATAATCTGAGAACTAAATAATAAATAACATAGAAAAATAAATTTAATGTATTCTGAACTAAATTTCCGTGTTTTAAGTACTTTTATACAGCAGTTTTTATTTCTTGTGATATCCTTCGAAATGGTTAATTGTTATTTTCACATTTATTTCTATAGAGAGCAGATTAATTCATATAAAATGCAATAAGAATTGTCCAACAGCATTCTCTTGCGGTACAATGTCTAGTTTATAAGGATTAAAATGTCAAGAATGCAATTTTTGTATCCATTTAGACTTGAATAAAAGCATAAAGTTCAAACCCAAAACATATTCTCATGCAAGTTTCAGTTACTACTTGCATTCTTTGTTGCAGTATATTCTTAAATTATGCATTGAAACTCTTGTTTTGCATTTCTTTGTTAAAGAAGTTGTCATATTCAAAGAATGAAACTTATGAATGGGAGGGGAAAAAATAAGAATGAAAAGAAATATTTTAGGGACGAGTCAAAAGAAAGTGAACTTAAAGAATAGTAGCACTGTGCGGTTCATTGACCAAAATTAATAAAAGTGAAGGGACAAAATTCTTATTTGGCTGCTAGTCAAGCACTGGAATGGGAAAAAATGCACACATGGAAAATATTTCGAATCTTTTTGTCATCTGTTTTTTCTGACATTCCTGGCGACATTCCAAAAACTCTTTCATGTTATTTTTTTTTATCTAATATTCCCTGAGTTTCGTTGCTTACCATCTGACAGCCTTGTTTGCAAAGAGAATGTGGTTGGTTTTTCGCATTTGCTACCATTGAATCCAACAATCCTAAAATAATGTATTTTTTTCCATCAACAATGTATCCTCAAATGCTTAGGTTACCCACCAATTGTTGTAAGCTTCTGTCAAAATGTGATTTATTGGTTGTATCAAGTGAAATCTTCTTTCATAAAAAAGGAAAAAAATGTTATAAATAAAAAAACACGATAGCATAAATTGGAATTTTCAAGGTACATTACCCAGTTGCAGTAAACGAAAAGTAATTTGGAAATAAAATTTCTGTATATTAATGATACAGAGCAGAACGAATATGAATGTATAAAAAATAATATGTTGCCCAAGTACTTGACCGTGCTTTGTAAATTATCAAACCGAAAGAAGAACTTTGTAGATAAGAATATGCATGGAAGCTATTTAAATCCCTTTTCCCTCAAATTGTTTCTGTAATGAGTAAAAGAAAAAAAAAATGTTTGAATTCTTAAAATAAAATGTTTAAAAGCAGAATTCTCAAAATGCATATAAGCTTTAAAATTCAATTTCTTTATAGATATTAAATATTTTTCTCTGATACTCACAAAACCTATAAAACTAAAACTTTGTTTTCAAATATATTGTTTCAGTGCTTTCATAGTACTTACTGAACTATACCTACACATCTGAGTGTTTATTTTATGAAAATGTGTATGTATAACTTTTATTACAAAAATTTATTAATTTACATAGACCTTAAGTGAATTTTTTTTTTTCTAATATATCATATAACCCCTTAACATACGTAGCTTTTTTACCAAAAAAATGGCTCCCTTTTATTGCAAATTATTGATTATTTTACATTTTTACATACATAAATATTATTAAAATAACATTTGTAATACTTTTAAGCATTAAAAACAATCCTTTCCGCTAATAAAATAATAATATTTTACTTATTATTTTTTTTCTTCATATTTAAATGCCTAACACAGACGTTAACTTTGTATTTGTGTATAAAAACACAATTAAATTACATTTATTTTCTATTACAATTTTTACAATATTAAATAAGCTTATTCTTACATTTACCTATTTAATGTAAGCGATTAATCTGATAATTGTTTTAGAAAAACATCGGGTAAAACAGTAAAATAGCACGTAAATTGAATTGCTTTTACGCCCAAACTACTTACGGGCAAACCAGGTAAAGAAATGCGTTTTTGGACACGGTCTATTAGGGGACATTGGTGCTGGAACCTGCTAGACTTTCTGATAAGGGTCTCCACTAATAATCCATGAGAACTTTACTTAAATGAAAGTAGAATAGTCTATTTAGTTGGATGATAAAATCAAGTTACGCAATTTTCAGTTAATACTGACGCATTTTATATTTTTCAGTGAAATTATTATGATTATATTCGGAGCTTATCTCCTTACCTTTGTTTTAACTATTAAGAAGTAAAATTATTATTTACTTAAAAAATGAGTTGTTACACTTCTTATACTTAACTTCCATGTGTCACATTTGCCATTGTAATTATACTAATAACATGAATTAGGTTAGATGTTATAAGTTAAAATTGCAATAGAATGTTAGTAAGAGGTAAATATTTCGTAATAATAAAGTACTATCTATCCATTTGAGGGATTAATTGTTTTATCGTGTATTTATTCCAATTATATTACATTTAAATGAGCTAGAAATTTGAAACAATATATAATAGTTATTCCATAAATTTTTCATTGCAAGGAACAAATGTAATTTGTTACTAATTATATTTTAGGAATTATATTTTATTTTTAACTTTGCAAGCATTTTAAAATTTTCTGACTAAAGTATTAAATCATACAAACCAAAATGCATTTGTAATTGTTTCTTTCTGCTCTTAGTAATTGTGAAATTTTGTCAAAAGAAATCACAAAAATTATCAATAAGTTATTTTTGAGTCCTTGCTTTTTAAGTCTAATTTAATATTATTAGTTTGCTTACTTTAAGTTTTAACTGTTTTCAATGTGTCTATTTTAGTTGTTAAAGTTTCGTATTTATTCAATTGCATTATAGTGTATGTTTGTAAATAAGTGAAAAAACATTTTACCATTTAAATATTTAAAATTGTAAGGACAATTCATATTTATAATGGAACATTGGCTTGCCATTATAAGTATGCAACATATTGTAAATTGTTTCGCTTTTAATAATTCTAGGTCAATAACTATTAGTTATTTTACTTCATAATTTAATCATCAGATATTGTACGCCGAAATTTAGCTCAGTCTATTAAAAGTTATAAGTATTTCTATTGAAATTTTTCATATATTTTTTGAATGAGCCATTCTATGGTAATATTTCATACATGAATATTTAATTTCTTAATGCCTCCTCAATTAATAATACCAAGACTCAACATTTGTTTTATTTGAACAATTATCAAACTTCTTTTTGCTTGGAATTTCTTTTAATCGAATCAGAGTTTCTAAACACCTGTAAATTACTTGGCGTAAATATTTAAAAATACAAATATAAAAAATACTAGATAATCGTAATTAATGATTTAGTTTCTATTTTTATTCACAACAAAAGTTTTCATTTCTATGTCTATAATTTTTTTCGGAAATAATTACTATAATATTTTTTTTATTTATATTCTTTTTTACATATTAGGATGAATTTTTGTTCTTTCTTCAAAAGAGGGAGAAGAGGGGGGAATCTTGATATTTAATTTTTTCTGGAAATTTACTGCACAAAAGAAAAGCTTTACACACCGAAATTTAAATAGACTTTTTAATATTTTAATAGTATTGCAAAAAGTAATCTTTAATAGTACTTGAACCTTTGTCTCAAAAAGAGAATAATAAAGATATTTTAAGAAACTAATACTGCCATTAAAATTTTACTTTAAACAGCTTAATTCGAAAATGAGGAATAAGTTCTGAAAATGCGTATTTCTTTGATATAATCACTTTAAAAAGTGAATGATTTTTTTTGTAAAATGATGAGGATAATATGCATTAATGAAATAAAATTTTTGTTACAAAAGTACCTTTAATACTTTTTTTCAAGAAATATATCCTGCCGCTATTTAAATTATGATATCATCAATTTATATAATGCAATAATTTTCAGTGGGAATTATTGTTTTAAAAACAAAATGTGGATTTTTGATACAGTAGAAAAAGTTAAAGAAGTAATTTGATTTCCCAGATAGGGATATTTTTAGCTTTAATTCTTCATGAAATTTTTACGAGTCTTATAAGTTGAATTATTTTTTCTCAATTCAACTCTTTTTAATTTAAGGGATGCTCTATTTCTTCTTAAAAAAATTAGTCCAGATATTACTCTGAAAAAAAAGTAATTATAGCTTGTGTTTTATCTTTCTAAAACAATGTAAGATAGTTTACTGTACTTAAATGTGAAATGAAATAAGAACTAAAATAAAATTGCTTTGAAATAATAGCCTTTAAAAACATTTTACTTATAACTGCAATTAGTACAACAGTGAAAGCTCATGCATTGCAAACATTTCATTTTTCTATTATAATTGCAATAGATCTCCTTTTACTTTTGCTGTTATATATAATCTCATTATGCAAAATTTTATGAAACGCATTATTCAACAAACAGTAAAAAAAAATAAATAAATAAATAATTTCCATTTTTATTTTAGCAAAAGCACATTTGGTTCGTCATTTTATCTAAAATATTTTTTACTAATTAATACAATTCTATGCTCATTTTTCTTCTGTTTAATAGAATATTCATTAGGTCTTTTCTTCCCTTTTTTGTATACATATAGAAAGTTAAATTTTAGTTGAAATACAGAATTTTAATTTGTAATTTCAGTTATTTGTAACATTGCAAACAAGCATTGATGTTAAACCATTCTATATTCAATCGTTTAGAGTTTTTATTTGCAAATAAATGCTCTTTTCTTCAGAATGTTGCAAAATTTAATGTTTTTGTTAAAAAAATTAATCAAATTTCTGATATTAAAATATTTTTAAACAATTAATACAATTTTACTTAGAAATTAAATATACTTTCAAGTCTTAAATTGCAAACAAAATTAATATAAATTTTTGTAATTTTGATTTTATACACAATATAAGCCATTTTATGATGCATATAAAACTGGTTTAGAATAGATTATAATTCAATGGAAAGAAAAATAAATATTGCAAAACCTTTTAATAAGTAAGGTAATTATGATCTAAAAAGATGAGTAATTTTTATGATGATGAGTATAGCAATACGTAACTGAACGAAGTATAACAG
>BMAW01053569.1:0-15008 GCA_019974015.1 Nephila pilipes | reverse complement strand
CATGCACATTTAGAGGCTAAATTTAGTAACTAGGTTTTTTAGTTGTTGGCAACGCTCGCTTTTTAAGGTTCAATGATGTTTTCAAAAACTTAAATTTCCCTTCTACAGCCTCATGAAAATCACGTGACTTTTTTTCCAAATTTTTTTCCAGTATGAAGCACATTTTTTTTTTCTTTTGAAAAATTCACTTCAGAAGTTGTTTTATTGACGCTAATCCTCCTGTTTGAAGTTCTACTGTTCATCACAATTATGGTGAATAATGGAGCACATTAAATAACTTCGCAATTCTCATTCAGCTTAACAATCCTGTTATCTGCTCAACATAAATTAAACGAATTGTCAATGAAGACGAATTAATTCACTGAACCTATTAACTGTTGGAGCAGAAATTTATCTCAAAAGATTCGTAACTCCTAATTTCCACATCGCGCCAGAGGAGATCGTTAGTCCCAGTTTAACTTAATCACAGTAGCTGAGAGATCACTCTCGCCTCTGCCGTAGATTCCATGGAGTTCATAGGTTCGGGTCCTAATGCCACTATAGCGTAGAGAGAGGAAGCATTCAAATTCAGTCGAGGCTCCAACGGCTCACATTGGCATGGAAGAATTAAGAGTGGGTTGCTATTTCCTGCAACGTCCTCTTCACTTGATCGAGATACAAATTTGCGAGGTCCATCGCAAATAGCCCTCGTGTTTCTTCTGAGTGAGAAGCGGGTAAAATGAAAATCAATCATTCTATTTTTTTAGAGAGCAACGCCCCTTGCCCTTAATATCATGTGACAATCTTCGATGAAGTGAGGAATCATTCCCTATGATCCGTACAAGAGGCCAATTTTTACTTCAATTTATTCAGATCAAAAACCTTACGGAATTTACTGGAAATATTTAGAAAATTGCTAAAAATGTATTATGCGTGACATATATTTATTTCGGGTATTCTTATTCAAAAAAATTTAAAAGACGACAAAGAATTAAACCCGTTGGGAGTGATATTTTATGGATTAAACAATTGATTCAAGTTTGATTTTGAAATGGCGTAAAACGAAGTTTACGCAAAATATTCGGTTCATATTTTTTTCCAAATTAAGAAAGACGAATCACTAAAAATATCTGACTAATATATCTTTCACCGAAAACTAAGGTCTAATCCATATGTTTTCGGCGTATCAATCCTACCCGTCGTAATTTATAACACCCTTGGGAAAAAAGTCAAATACATCATCCAAAAGAAATAATAATTTCCACGTGCTTTCAAATTCCGTACTTTTATTTATCTTCTTGGAAACGGAGTTCCACGAAGTTGATTTCCGCTCCTAGTAATATAAATCCTTTAGCAGTTCTTTCTAAAAAATCACTTCCTTTCTTCAAAAGGCTTAACAATTACAAAAAAATAACAGGAAATTCGGGAATCCCCGGCCTTTATTGTTTTGTTTATCTCTTTCGTTACCAATTGAAGATGCAACTTCCCTTCTGTCACGAGTTCAATTTCGCCCATGAGTATATATATTCCCGACTCCACATGCAGATGATTTAGACTGCTTCCAATTTACGAATAACGTTTCAAAATTGCAAGGTTTGTACGACAAGATGAGAGTTCTGAATGTACTCCTATTTTGCATAGGGATAACTGTATCCTATGGTAAGCTTGAAAACTTTGTTTTACAATTCCTTTTCTTTTTCGTTAAATGTGAACGATGCAAATGTGAATTACGTATAATTTTTTAATAATTATAATCGAATATGAAAATTGGTAACAAAAAAGCCAACTCGCTGACGATTGAAAGGCGTTAAGATACTATTAATAAATGAATTGGTGCATATTTTTATTAATTTGATCCTTTTTTACTTCATTTGAAGCATTTGATACGAAAATTCGAATTTCTAATAAAAGTAGGTAAATCGTTTGATTTCGGAAAAAAAATTCTTTTTAGAACAAACAATAATTACTTGAAAATGAATAATTTATTTATGCGTGTAATGTGTGATATTTAGTGCATATATATCTATTGCAATTCACATTATGTAAGTTCTATTTATATTTTATGCTAATTACATTATATATCAGCTACAAATTACTAAATATATGACATTTATCTTAACATAAACATATTTTAAAATTACTTTGGAATCTCCTGCATAAGTTTCAGACAAATAAGAATACATATATTTATATTTTGACAAAATTCTAATTATAAATCTGGCATCTACAAATTACTAAATATAAGACATTTATCTTAACATAAACATTTTTAAAATTAATTTAAGGTAAGTTTGAGACAAATAAAAATATATTTATTTCATGATAAAACTTCAGTTGTAAAACTGACATAACGTTTTTATGCGCTGAGTGATATAAAAGTAATGTCATTGGAAAAAAAAAAGAAACACATGTTTTTCTGTATAACATCAGATTAAATGACTAAACTTTTCAACTGTCACAAAGACAAACTGATAGCTAAAGAAGGAAAAAGAAATACTTTTTCATTAAAAATTCTGACTATAAGGAAGTGCAATTTTGTTGAAAATTAAAAGATTTGTCATGGAGAAAACGAACGAAATCTGTCGTAAAATGAATCGGTGGTTTGTGTACTTTAATTTTTTCAAGTAATAAGTGAGGGGGAGTTTTGTAAAATCGATACAACGGAATAGAAGCTTGGAAGAAAAGTATGTTATATATGTTACGGTTAAAGTGATTAATCCAGTGATTATGTATAATTATAATCCGATGATTATTCATAATCACCACTAAACTTGGTAAATGTGATAAATTATTCAATAATTTATCGCATTTACCGGTAAGTTTGTAAAATCCCCAACTCGTAATTGGGAATGTAATAAATTCAGATTATTTTGTAGAGTAGCGCTATCTCAATTCGAAATATATATATATATATATATATATATATATATTCAAATAACATTAAAAATTTCTTTCTTGAAAATTAGAAGAATGTCTTGATGACTTACAATAATATTTCAATTTTAAAAATTTGAACAAAATAATTTATACTTTACTTTCAGTAGATATCTTAAAACAGATAAATTAGATAATAGTATAAGTTATATAAAATATATGTCGTAAAATGTAATTAAAAATACAAAATGATCAAAATTACTGTAAATGAAATAAACCCTATCTTGTTATTTCAGTAAATACTTCAGTTTTATCTAAACAAAACAGGACTTTGAATTAAATAATTAGTATTTTTTGGTAATTTAATTACGGTATAATTACCGGTATCCGCGACATCATAAATTTTGGAAATTTATGGATTTTTATTACATTCCCCATTACAAGTTGGTAGTGATTATGAATAATCACTAGTTCATTATATTTACCGTTATATATAGAAAGAGAGACTGTCAAAGAATTAATTCAATCGAAGAAAAGTGCATTCATTCTTTAACCATAAAGTTAAAAGTCACTGTAAAAATAAGATAAATTTAAATAAAACCAATCAACCAAAAATGCATATGATATAAGAAAAATTTCATTCCATTCAGGTAGTTCAACTAAAAAATAATTAGCTTAAAAATTGATTTAATTACTGATTTATACAATTATAAACTGCAGTTCATAACTTTGTTACCAATCGAGTTTCTTCGTAGATAAATTTTATATTGCATTTTAATAAAGTCTTTCTTTTTTTAAAAGAAACTGTGTGTGTGAGCTTCAGGCAGTAAAATAAATTCTTTAAAATATTACATAACTTGAAATGAGATTTTTTAATGGAGTAGGTTATTTAAATAGCATTAATTAAAGATTTATAGCAAGTTGCAAGAACACTTTCTGAATAACATACTGATCTTAAGTTTTCAAATATTCGAAAACGTTAATCTAAGAAACTACCTGTACGAAACCATTAACACTTTTTCTCTAAACTGTAAATATGAAAAACGTTAGAAGGAACGTTTACGTGGCGATACACATATACTAACACAAACAACCAAAATACATTTAAAATTAATATCTCGCAAATTTTGAAATGTGTTCAGTTTTGAGATCAGTAATTCGATAAACATATGTATTTTTCAGAAATCTAAATTTCACCGTTAAAAATATCTTACATTTCAAGCAAGTAATTAAACATTGCCAGAGGAAACGCAACTCACTCTAGTCACCATAAAAACTAATAAGAAGTTGTTTACTATTTGAATGATAAGAGCAGTGACCTCGGATTTTTTTTTAAACCCTTCAGGAACTCAAACGGAAACGATTTTATTAATATCAGAAGGGGGGGGGAAGAGTTATTTTACTAAACTGTTAACTGCTAGTGCTTATAAGGAAGTGTTAATTTGGAATATATGTAGTATTGAGACTTGATTGTTACTATGCCATGAATTATTCGTTTAGCAAATAGAAATTATCGAGCCGAACGTAAAATGAATTGATGTAAAATGGATCTTGTGAAGAAATAAACTTCCAGGCAATTGGCTACTAAAATTAATCTGATGATATTAAAATAATTATGTAAAATGAGTAAATTCATCGCAATACATACTTAATAAAATATTTCAAAGCCCTCTTTTTAATTATTAATAAAATTTTGCTACCTCATGCAAATAAAAGTTAAAGTAGAATCGATGCATTTAATAGTAACAAACTATAAAGATTTTATCTATAACATAATTTGTATGACCATCATGCATTGTATTGAGTCAATAAAAGTATTAAATTAATTATACTATTGAAAAATCATATTTAGTAATCATTCGATTCTGGATTCTAATATATTATTATTTATTAACGTTCAGAGCTACCAACCGTGCTTAAAAAAAAGAAAAGAATGTACCATTGACACTTCATCATTTTATAAAATATATCTATTTGTTATATTTTATAAAAGTAAAAAAAAACAAAAATATTAAATATCTTACCTATACAATACATTTTTTTTTATAAAATGCACAAAATATAATTTAAACTAGAACAAAAAATTTTAAAATAAACATAATGTACGTACAAATCATTTCTGCTTTGCTCTTTATCTTAAACAAAATTATATTTTACTTCGGTTCTTATTTCTTTCAAGATATTTTTTTAGCTAAATTCAACTTTTTCACAGTTCATATTTAAAAAAAATTATTGTGCCAGAGTAAACTGTTTCTCTAACTATGGTGACAATCTGTCTCGTTCATACTCATTTTTTATGCAACAAAGATCATCTCAACATTAAACATAATGAGCTGGAGTGGCAAAGAATAATAAATAATTTTCTTAAAATTCTAAGAACTGAGTCACATATATTTCAGAAAATTTTTCAACCCATTTTAAATCTAACTAAGAGTTAAAAATATAGCATTTTGTCCCATTTTTCGAAGATGTTATTTAAATTTAGTTACTAATCATTCAGTTGCAGTTTTCTATCGCTGGACATTGTTGAATCCTTCCTTCCCCCCAAGAAGGTGTCTTTTCCCATAACATTCAATCAAAATTTTAAAGTACTTAAAAAAAAAATCGTCTGTTTATTCAGATATAAAACTCCTCCTTCATAAATGGCAAATTTTTGTATCATAACAGCTTCTCGAAATCTATTCGGTATTTCTTATAATTTGGCAATTTTTCTCTCATATCTTTTAGTTAAACTGGTTTAAAACTGAATATGGAATTTTTTAGGAGAAAATAAAAGTTTCCCTTTTACAAATGAAGTTATGGAAGTAACTATGTATACACACACACACACACATATATATATATATATATATATCGGGAGTTAATCATTTGTGACAACTTACTTATCTCGGTTTAATCACAAACCAGAAAAAAGCATTATATTTTGGCAAACAGAATATTGAGGTATTTGAAGTGTTTAAAAGATATAAATAAATTAACAATGTGATTTTGGTTTTTTAAATGCTTGTTCTGATACTAATTGGGGAAATACAGAAATTGGTAAATAATTTTCTGGTGGAGTAATTTTATTGGGTAATTCGATTATTTCTTTTCATCATAAACAAGAAAGTGTGAGTCTTTCTACTTGTGAAGCTGAATTATTTTTTTTAACTCAGATGTATGTGAAGTCATTATTTGGACTGAAGAATTTATTGTCCGAACTGAAATGTAAGCAATTAATAATTAATACTGTAACCTTGCATTCTAATAGTCAGGCAGCAATACAGTGAATAAAAGACACGAGATCATCCAATAAATCGAGACACATGAACTTACGTTTATACTTTGTGAAAGATTTATTGATGGAATATGTAATTAAAATAAAACTTGTGCAAATGATTACATAATAGCAGACTTTTTAACTAAAGCAGTGAATGAAGATAAATTGATATACTTTATGGAAAATGTTTCTTTAATATCTTAATTTTTGTATGTATAAGTACGTTTGTATGTATAAGTACGTTAATGTATTATTTTTGCGTTGTATGTACAATAACTATTTTCATGTATAAGTATTAGTTTTGCGTTCATTATTATTCTGCATATGTGTTTGTTGAATAGAAGGAAAAAACGTGTCTCTCACAGGAGAGGTGAGTTGGGTTAGGAACGAGCGAACTATTTTTTTACACTCAGTTTAAAGAACATTTTATTTGTGTACTTTACCCACTTCTCCTCTCAGAGACCCGAGAGAAGAGAGCTTGGAAGCAATGAGAAAGTTCAGGAAAACGTTATGTGCATTAAGAACGATTTTTATGCTGTGCGCTATTATATCTAAGTGAACATATACTTTGATTCTTATATTTGTGTATTGATAAATGTGTTCGTCCGAAACTATTTTTGTCGGGGAACATAAACCTTTCGGGCTTTAATCCCCTGTGAATTGGCTACTATTTGAGTTGAGACTGGATTTTGGTTTTACACTTGCCCAGAAGTTAAGATTTAGATATTAAGATTAATAAAATAAAATTACAGTGCAATAACTTTTTAGACAATATTAAATTAATTTTGAAAAATATGCTGAATATATATTAATATTAGAATATCACTAGTTGAAGTACTAGTGTTGTTAAAATTAATCCAAAAGAGAAGATGGTTGAAATTCATGAGTTTAGGCTTAGGATATTGCAGCAGTAGTCTATTGGATTCCTGCTTGCTTGTTCAGTCTGGTCGCAGTGAGAGCGCGCTCTGTGATTGGTCGATGGTGTGTTAATTCTGTTTATATAGGTGGGTGCGTAGGGGTGAGATTTTGTGAGGAGTGTGCTTGTGTTACCAGTGTTTTTGTAATATAAGTGAAATTAAAGAATTAAAGTCCGAAAACCACGACTTATCGATGCGATTAAAATACAACACAAAGGAAATGAAATAGGATTGGGAACGAAGCGAAAATGTTTGCTATTTCATGAACAATAACATTAATTAAACTTTGTGGTTACATTGGTGCTATTACAATCACCTTGGCGAAGTTTGGTGACGTATTTACAGAAGAAAAAGGACAATTACTACAAAGCCATAAATTACTGAAACAAAACTAGGTATGGCGAGCGAGATAACAAATAAAACTGCTGTTAGGGCCACTAGAATTTGTTGCACTCTGTTAACTTTTGCTATTTGCACCACATGGTTGCTATAATGAACAAGTATCACAATCAATGCTAATTTCGGCTTTGTTTTGTTTATTCGGTTTTTAAGAAAATCTGTTAGTTTTCTTTTCTAATTGTCTTTCCGTGTTTCAGACCGCCTGATATTAAAAAACGCTTTTATTGAGATAACATTACGGAATCATTTGTTGTATGTAATACCAAATAGGATTATACTAGCGAGACGTGAAAGCTGTGAGACTGAAGACAAGACTTCGGCACGAATGGTCTGAAATATCTTGAAAATTACTGAATTTACTTTCCCTGATATTCCATTGGTTGCTACAGAAGCAACTTTTAAAACTACATAAGGAGACCAAAGTTAATTTGTGTAAATCTTAATTACATTTCAGTATTTATCATATCTTTCATTTCTATTTTATTTCTGCATGTGTTTTGTTGTTAATATCAATAATTCTGTTTATTTTTAGGGTCCCCATGCTCCGATCTTTCCGGTACTTGGCGCAATGAGTTAGGGTCCAACATGACCATAAAACTTGTTGCCAATTCATCCTTAATTATTGGACGGTATTCTACCGCAGTGGAAAGCAGTCAAGGGGCTGCTTCAATCTCTTCTAATATTACTGGTAAGAAGTATGTTACTATCAAGAATATAATGTACCGAGAAAAAGTTAGTGCTACATCTCTTTTCTTTCTCCAATCACAGATTAAATTTTTAAAATGTACTTTAAGAATGAAAACTTTCTTTATTATTGAATTATGGTTAAGCCCACTTTAGGATAAATAAGTATTTCTTACCCAAATCTCTTTGGATTGATGTTCGAAGATTCATCGATAAGTACATGTATTAGGAATGGAAAATGGGGACAGGGCATATTGTCCATTGATAATATATCTTTTGTTTAAGAAGTCCATAAATATGACGCCCATCTCATCCCAAAAAATCATCTCCATAACTCTTCCGATCGCTGAGACTGTCTTTGCTTTCTTTGGAGAAGATTCACCTGAAGTAAACCTAGTTTCAATTGCTGCAATGTTTCGGGTGTGCATGATAAATCGACGCAACCAAAATAATATATTAGATTCAGTAGCAGATCGAATGGATGGGCATTGAGTCAAGCGACCGCCCATCTCTCCGTTAAAATTTTACGCATAAATTAAATAACTTAAATGAACAAGAAATCCCGACCTAATTTATAAGAATATATTTTGTTGTTGCACTTCGAAGTTGTTTGTTGTGTTCAAGCACAGAACCGGAACAGGGAATTACAGCCATTGTTATAACAAACAAACATAGGACCGATTTATGTATCGTGCACTATATGTTTTTAGTTCTCAATTTGAATTTGATTCTTAAGCTGATATTAGTTTATTTTTGACTAAGGTCTAAGTTATCAAGGATAGTACACAGTTAAGGATTATGAACATTTCAAAGAGAAAAAGAATCGTACCCCACCCCCCTCCATAATTTTGCTTGATTTTTTCTGGATCCGTCCCTGATTGTAAACAATGTAGGCAAAACTTAACAGTAAATAACAAATGAATTTTGAGAAATATCTCTAATTAGTACAGTAACATGCTTAGATAAAATATACAAAGACACAACATGTTATTTTATCTTTACAAAAATCATTTTTAATAACATGTTAAAGGATGAGAAATGTGTGAATTTTTATGTATGGGAACTGCTAATAAATTTAGGCAATGGTGATTTCCAAGAGAAGTAAGCGTATTGTTTTTTTAACAAATAGAGGGTAATATTTTTTGAAGAAAAAAATTTAATTAAATTGCAAAATTATAATATTTAATTTCAACTATATTCAGAAGTTTCAAATATTTTTAAGTTAAAATGAATATAATTTTGAAATGCATCAATGTTTTTAATTAATTTCCATTATTTGAACAAATTAAATTAATGGCAAAAAAAAGCATTATGCATTAAAGGACATTAATTGTAAATTAACACTTCACTCAAACTTAAATTCTTTTTCACTAATACATTTGATAGTGTAAATAAATATTAAAAAAAATTATTTACTTGAAAAACTAAATTTATTATCTAATAATGTAATTTTAATTGCAAATTAAAGGTATTATACGCAATGTTGAGAACTCAGCTGAAGGAGGAAGTCTGGTAGCCTTTAATGTCCTTTGGAATAATGGAAGATCTTTAACAAGTTGGGTTGGTGAGTATAAAAAAATTGCTTTTTTAATATTCTCTCATTAGTGTACCATTGAACATAAATTTTAAATATGCAGAAAAGAGACTTTTTACTTAGTTTCGATAAAGGATGGAAATATCTCACATTTTTAAAAAAAATTCCAAACATAGTAAGAGAGTAAATTTTTAATTCATAAAATGCAAATTTTAATCCAACAGTCTTAAACTCCTTACCAAAAATGAACACTTGTTGCAATTTTAACTCTGCCATACTTTTTCTGTACCTACAAATTGGGAGTTTATTCTAGAAGTGAATAGAGAAGCTTCTATTAAAAACATCAATTAAATTAACTTATTCTTAGAGCTAACAATAAATTAAAAAAAGAAAATTGACTCTTATTAAATTAATTGCCTTAATATACCTTTATATTTGGAAATGTACCTGCTGTTAACAGTCAAGATGAAGGAACAAGAATTATATTAAAGTCTATTGAATGTTCAGTTGGAGAGAGAAAATGTTACATTCGAAATTACTTCGAATTCATAAAGAATTATTAAAGTTAACCGTTTTGCTAAAACGATGTGCGAAACCACCGCAAAATTATAGAAATCGTCAAATTATAGAAAGTTCGGTCTTTTTTGCCAACTTCATGATCATTCGGGTCACTTAGGCATAAAATGGCAATCAATTTGCAAAAAACTTGGCACAAAATGTCTTATTGCTAAAAAAAAACAGACTCCAATCTGAGCACTGCATCAGCTCTAAAATAAGCTTACTTAACTGTTTAACTGAATGTGAAAAACTCCGAGACTGGTGCATAATACTTCTAAAATGCGCCCATTGCTTTTTTTTTTTTTTTTCACGATGAGACTTTTTACGTTAAATTTCGAGCATGCCAACTACTATGTTAGGTCAAAATGCTATTCATTTAATTTCAAAATAAAACCTAAGTTTGACTCCCAGTCATACACTGTAGACCAAAACTTCGGTACTTATCCATATTGCTTGCGCAAATCTCGCAAGCAGACTTTAATGGAGACAACGCACAGTATACACATATTCCTTTGGCGTCAGTTGCATCATTTTTGGGGACTTTATCGCTTGCACCGGCGAAATGGAAACGTGCCAAAACATCTTTGAATGAAAAATGAACAATCTTCGAGTCTATCGTAACTACAAAATGAAAAGGTCTTATTCTTGATAGATATTGTAAGTTAATTAAAGTCTTTTCGTTTACTTTTAGTTTTTGATGTTAATTATTGTTCGCATTGATACTTAATATCGTAAGTTATGACTAAATTTAATTGCCTCATTTAAAAGTGTTTCATTGTTTAACTCTTACGATTACATGTAATCTGTTCTAGGTGTGGTAATAGTTGCAAATAACTGAATGTTAGACGGATTTCCAGGAGCACACATGAGTTTTGTAGTTTTTAATCTCCGAATCTGGTAGATTTTTTTTAACATTGCTTCGGCTTAACCTTGCCTGGAACTGCATATTTGATGATATTAATGGAGAAAATTTACATTATAATTGAAAAGGAGAAAAAATAGTAGGAAAAAAAACATTTATTCTAAATTTATAAGAAGTTTAATCAGAAGATATTGAGTTAAATGTCATAGGACACCATTGGCGGCTAGGTGGGAGAGGGTATATTTTTATGCTCCCAACCAATGGGATAGTTGCATATGTGACGTCAGTGGTCCGGATGAAGAACTAACATCAGATATTAAGGAGGATGGTGGTTCTGATGCATGAGAAATTATTTGCATTACTGAAAAAAAACAGAATTTCTCATGTACCAGTTAAAATTAAAGATTTGACCAATGATATGGGCTTAGGATCTTACTAGTTTATTGACAAAAGAGTTTGCTGCAAAACACCTGACTGGTCATGCATAAGTTAAAATGTATCTAAGAATAAGAATGTAGATAAAAGTTTTGTTTTTTCCAGTCATTTTCGAATCCGTGCAATTAAGAGGTAATAAAAAAAACTAAAATGAAATTAAAATTATGTCTATATTCAACGCCTGTGGATTTTCGACTTGGGCTGTTGTTAAATGATTAACGCAAATAGAGCAAAATTCGGGTTGCATGAAAGATAAATTTCATACTTAGTATCGTCATCACAAAGATTTATGGTATCATGCAGGTGAGTGCATCTCCTGTAATGGTGTGGAGAAAATTCACACCACATGGGTCTTGAGAAGTCTCAAAGAAAATAGAAAGAAGTGGATGAGCACGCTTATAAATGAAGATACCTTTTGGAGAGTGGATCGCACATCTCAACCAACACCAGTTAGCGTAAGTAATTTTTTTAAAGTACATATGCCCAATAAAAAATTTTAAACCATCCAATAGATTTTTTCTGTTAATTTAGGAAACATCACCAGTGAGTTACATAAACTTTTTAATGCAAGTAATAATTAAAAAAAAATATTACTTCCTTTTTAATGTATGCTAATATTAATATATTGTTTCACAAATGAAATGTTCTCTTTTATGTATAACATTAATTTGTCATATTTCAATGTAAAATTTCATTTTAAGAAATGTTACACGCCTGCTCGTGAATCGCGGAAGCAGAAAACAAAATTGATTTTTAAAACATAATATAAAAATTGTATAAAATAAATTTTTTTTTTCTCGACGCAATAAAAATTTGCATCAAAAGTATTTCTAATTCTTAACTGTATTGAATTTAGGCCTGATGGGTAATAAATATAGAATTCTTTTTACAATATTAAACTCATTCAAGATGTGAAATTTTGTCATGCTTTAATTCTCAGAACAAGATCCTCAACTTCAGAGGCGAAGCAATTAGGATTGCCTGAACTTGCTACTGAATAATTCACGAAGCTTGTAATTAATCTCAAGTCGTAGTATCCATTGCTTAATTCGCGCAACTGTGGCAAATAATGGCCGTAATTTGCTTTCGAAAATTATGCATTTATAAACATCAATTTCTTTGTTCGACTGTATCCGAGAAAAGCTTTTAAATAATAAATAGAAAATGCAGTTCTTTGAGTTCTTCGCCTAAACAACCTCATGGAAATGAACGCAAGCCCACATTAAGAAGTAGAATCGATAGTTAATTCATTTCCTTATTAATTACGTTCTAAAAAGGCGACTTCCAATCTCTCAATTGTTCAAGTACATAACATTTTTATTGTATTAAATGTATATTTATTATTATTGAATAATTTATTTTTGAAATATTTTTACAAAATCGGTTTTTCAATATAATTCGTGAATGAAGTGTAGTAAAATTTGTATAACTTTGACTGTTGTGATTTCATCAAAATTCTCACCATATTTATATATAATTTAAAAAGAAGGTGTACATTCTTTCATTAAGAAATGTTTTTTAAAATCAGATTTTTTTTTGCATAATATCAAAATTTTATGGAACTTGTATTGGATGATTTAAAAAAAATTTTTACTGTGAAGAATTCTGTGTCATTTGAAGTTCCAGAAATTAGAATTACAGTAATAATATTATAATTGTTGTTTTTAAAGAACTCTTTCCTTTTTACAGGAGGACACTACAACAGTAACTAATTCCAGTAAGTACAATTTTGAATTCTTAGCATTTTATTTTAAGAATAGCTATTTTTTTAAAACTCGATTTATTTTTATTTCTTTCAACTGTTTTAACATAGGGTCGTTGTACCATCAAAGAAATAATTTAAATTCTTGCTGTGAAATAAATTATTTGTTAAATTAATACAATTATGATTTTATTTGGCAAGATTGATTTAAATCAGAACTTGCACATTTTTTTAAACAAATTTATACCATTTATTTAAATTCGCAAAATGAATTCCTTTCTCCACCACCCCCTCTTCTCACTATATTTTAAAATTCCTAATGGCTTGCTGCTTTCTGTTACAATGTCAGTGGTCGGAAAATGTGCCTATTTTATTTAAATTTTGGATGGAAACATGGATCACAGACGATATTTATCGACCTCAGTGGTTTATTAAGAAAGCTTTATTGATACCGCGTTACTGCATGCAAGATATTGTTACAAAAAAATTCTGGGTGCGAGGGAGTTAAATCATGTCCAACTCGGAGGTTAACGACTTAATGTAACGTAATTCACAAATCTTCAGAATGACACTGGTAGCAGAGCTTGGACAATAACTGCTCAAGCAGAAAACATAAGACTTCTACTGATTAGTCACAGATACAGGAACAAAACAGCACTTTTAAGGACAGTCACAGTTACAATATCAACGTGCGACACGCCAGTTTTCCAGTTCTGACTACAGACAACCTTCTCAGTAACACTTTAAACTTCCCAGACAGGTTCCTACGATTCCTAGCAGATACACGCTGCTTCTCCGCAAATTCACCCGGTACGTTTCACTTCCAGTCGATTTCCCGGTTGATCTCGGAACAGAGACTTCAAAGGCAGACTCATTTAGTTCAGATACGTTCGGATCGAGTCTCCAGCAGATTCACTCGGCTACTCTATTTTCGGCAGATCCACTCAGCCGTTTTCAATTAATTCCCCGATCGGTCTCCAACATCTTTTCCTCACAATCTTCCGGTCAGTTATGACGCCACATGGGAAAATTCATGAAAAGTTTTTAACTCTCATCCCGATTGATATTTCGCTTCTGTTTCAGCACATTCGGGTACTTTCCATTTGTCTCTAAAGTCGCCAATGATAAGGGGTCATTGCTTCATCTTCCTTTGGCTGGTTAATGATATATCTGTATGTTTCTTTTCCTTCATAAGATAGCCTTTGCAGGGAAACGCTATCTGATATTCGTAACAATATATTGAATGTAAGAATAACGTAGTTACGATGTAACAAGGATGAAAATTTCCTACTAAAGCTCGAATATTGAATTGGATCTTTAAAATGCACCATCCTCCTACAATTTTTAAATAAATTGGAAAAATGACAAAAGAACCGTAAATTTTCTTTAAAAAAACAGCAAACAGTTTTATCTTCATAAATAATTTTTTTAACCTCTGCCTTAAGTGCATCCCATTATTTTCTAATTTATTTTTATTACTTATGTTAAGCCTTAGAGTATTAATAAGTGCATGCGTATAGAACAGACGTTTATGATATCGATTTCTTATTAAGACACTTCAGAGGGCTTGACGATCGAGAGCTATGCTTGCATTCAGTGCATCTGTTTAGCCATTTAAAGCGAGTTTGTGAAGGGAGTAGTCTAAGCTCTTGGTGTCTCCAAGAGTACATTTGTTCATTTTCCTTTTTATGGATAGATCCTCCACTCATGGTTTGATTTACCGTATAGATTTGAAGCGACATATTTCACCTCTTGTGTCATAGCTAAACTCAATGTATTAACACTAAAAGTCAATAAGTCAGTCA
>BMAW01053565.1:0-17045 GCA_019974015.1 Nephila pilipes | reverse complement strand
CTTCTAGGATAGTGTTAACTTGAACAAAATCCAACGAATATTTGGTGTTTAAATTATAAATGAATTATGTTCTCTATGAACTGAAAGCAGGAATGCAAAGGTTTTCATTTTATTCTATAGATCATTTGCCTTTTATTTTAATTTATTGATAGGTTTTGACTAATATTTCTGAACACAGTTTTTAATTACAAATTAATTGTAGCATTTTTATCGAACTCAAATGTTGAATTCATATCAGAGCTGGAAACAAAATATGTCAAGTATCTTTGAGTAAGTAATATAAAAAACGACATTAAATGTTTTGATTACATGTAAAAGGCTTTACAAATCATAATAATTAAGAACTTTATCAACTCTTATTATAAAACAATTACTTGCGTGAAAATAAGTTACCTGCTTTGCTTGCCTTTTTCATATAAACGTTTCATATTTCATTATATACTGATTATTTCTAATTTAAAAAAAAAAAAAATAGAAAAACAATAGAATTAATAACAGCAATTTAATTTATCAGATTTTTATAATATTTATATTATTTACTTAATTATTTTAAAACAAAGTGAGATCCATTTTTATGAGTATCTGAACAATATCACAAGACAAGATTAATGCTTAAAAATAGAAACATTTTCTGCATATAATGAACGGTAATTATTTATCTCATTTTGTTTTTCATACATAATATTTTAGCGTGCTATTTTTAGAGTCCTAAAGAAGTTTGAATAACATTTTAATTAATTTTCACTTAGTTATTTTATTTTCAAACAACAATATATAATTTTTGATAAATAAAAATAAAAAAACATACTGTTAGGATTTGAAATATCAAGCATTTTTAAACACATTTCTTTTAAAAATATTTATTTCCTAACAAAAAGTTAATTAAATTCTTAATCCATTCTTAAGATTGCAGAGTAGATTATATATGATTAATAATTCCAACATTCTTTTATACCCACTAAACGTTGAAGTTCACACTCTAGAATATTTTGAGTAGAGGTAATCTGTTTCTAAAACAATCGAAATTTGAAGAATTTTTCGCAATACTTGCTGCTTATCACAAAATCTTACCACTATTATATGTTAAATAAAATAAAAATATTATCAGGAATATCTTTGTTCTCTAAAATTAATTACTTTCAATTGCAAAAAAAAATTCATTTCTGTGTATTTGAATATTTATTTTTCCAAGCAATTAAGTAAAGAGTTTGTAAGAATTTGTGGGATCGGTTATTAAATGTATATAAAAAAAATTCAACACTAATCCTGGTATAGACATATACTTTTATCTATAACGACTAGTCTAATTATAAATAAACCATCAGACTTTCATCTAATATCAGGAAAAAGTTTATATACCTCCTGAATTTATTATGAATATTAAAACTCTTAAATGATTAACTAACTATTTGTTACTAATTATGTTCTTTCATAAATATTAAACTTTTTTAAAAGGATGATTATTTTAGAAAAAAATTTTAATATCCGTGTGCATTTATCTGTTAAATGAAGATCACGAAAAGAATTTTTAAGAGCATGATCAAATTATAAATGTATATTTTGTAAGTTTAATTTATGTGTTAAAAGTCTATAGTTGCATATATATGTAACTCCAAAAAGTAACATTGATTTACGTTGGTATGTTAATTCGAAAGAGGGTGATGTGGAGCATATTTAACAATCAATTTTAGAATATAGCCCACAGAACCTTTAGTTTCTAAGCACATGTAATATTATTTTAACAAGTGACGAATATAAATTACTTTTAATTAGAATCATCGCTTCGTTACGATTAGTGCCATCTACGCACGTAAACTGCTTGTTGGATTAAATGAAATAGAGAAACGTGTGACCTAATGTGTTTAATTTATTAAATTCTAGAATGAGGAATTATATTACTCAGATAATATGAAATATTGAAACTATAATACTTGGAAAATATGGCTTTAAACAATATAATAAATGGATCGATTTGATTTGTGTTTGACGTTTTTGTAATTTTATAATAAGTTTATAATATATATTTTAACGACAATTTGTTTTTCTTTGGTTCCTTTCTTTTCGCATCACTATGCTTTTATATTAATCGCATCTGAAGTACCAAATATATAAAAATGAACAATTTCCTGGATTTTCAACTTTTGAAAATGCTTAATAGTAAACAGCAAACATAAATTTCAAAATGACATCTGACATAGCAGTGAAATATTTTTTATTCAAATTCAAGTGATGCCACATGATCTTTATTAAGTAAAATTTCAAATTTAAACAGGCAATGCCTCTCCGGCGTTTAGTAATCCATTTTGCAAAACCCTCAAGCATTCAATGGATTATATATAACACTGAGTGTGCAGATCAACAAAATGATAAGAATGAATTACTGTTTTATTTGTATCTGGATGCTGTCGTTTTCTTAACTTTATAGACGTAATTTCTTTGCATCGTAAGTAAATGAATCGAATGGCAGTAAGGTAAGGAATGCGTAGCCCAACCCACACATCTGCGCAAGAACACTTTTCTTTCCTGACAGGAACAAAAGCTATGCAGCCATTTCGGCTTCAACACTTGGTCGACAAATATTTTCTATCACGCAGAATGGGCTTTAAAAGTCATTTTGACAGCAATAAGAAATAGAAAATAAATGTTGGAGTTTTAACTCAAATTTATTACAAAAAGATAAAAAATAAGTTTTTTCAAGCAAGTTAAATCATGTGTAATATTTTAAGATTAAAATTTTATATTGTATGAAATAAAATGCCTTCCTTTTTTGTGAAAAATAAAGAATATTATAATCTGATTGAGAATTTAAATTTTATTGCAGTATTTAACCCATTACTTGCATCAAATTTTTTTTTGTGTTTATTATTCTTGATTTTAGAAGAAATCCTATAAAATTGATAGAAAAATAAAAAGGTAACAATTTCAAAAAAATATATAATATTTATATAATTTTAAAATGGATATTTTAGAGGAATGTTAGGTCATTTTAATCATATAATTTTTTAAACTTTATGAATTTAAATGTTAAGCTCATTTTTCTCTAAAACAGATTTTTTTCGTATTTTACATCATCTTAACAATGATGTCTCAAAAGTTGTTTAGATTATTGCCTAAATTTTTTTACCAGTGCTTTGTATTCGCTCACACATGCTTTACACTATATGATAAGAGGAATAATCATTATTAATTGTTTGTATGGTTATTTTTTTTTTTCAGTGATAAAATAAAAAGTCTTGAAGAGGTTCATTTTGTAAATATTTTACCTCGAATTCAGTGATAAATGGTAACTGTTCTTAGATAATAAAAGTTAAAACCACATTGGTAAAATCCTTTTTAATAACGTTCCAGGTCTTTATTTTTGCATTAGACTTTAATTTGAAATGTATACCGTAATGTGCACAAAACGCCTTATTGAAACATAAAATTTCACATCTTTTAAACTTATATCAATAGAAATATTTTTGCTGGTTTTTATAAGTATCCACTGTTAGAATCAAACTAAAAGGGAGTTTAAAGATAAATTTCCAGCAATATTTCAGAATAAAAAATTGTCACAGCTAGTCAGATATCTTAAGGTTGTATTCGCGTAATGTCAGTGATCCTAACTGAGTGTTTGAACACATTTCCAGGCAGAAAATTGTTTCAATTTTCATGAAAGTTTGTGACTTTATAATGTGTGTACATCCATTTATATTACAGTATACAGTATTTTTAAAATTTTAGGTTATCTCAAAGACATGCCGTTTTCCTCATGATCAAGTAAAGTTAAAACTCATTTAGTATTACAGTTTAGGAAACAAAATACTAAAAAAAGAATGATTGATTCTATTTGAAATACAAATGAATAATATAAAATATTCTACTTTCTAAGAGAAAGTTAGTTCAAAATAAAAAAAATAGTCATCAATAGTTTTGTTGTCGGAAAAAATATTCAAATTCCTAGAACGATTATTTATCGTTTCGCGAAAAAAGTATTGAAAGATGTTGGGACAGTGGAGGGAGATGAGATCTCAGACGCTTTGAACCACGAGGTTAGACGTGATTTCATTATACAAAATACATTACATGACTCGACGTTTAGTGTAAAGTGATCATCTGAGAACAGATATTTAACCGGATCCATCCTACAAGTTTTAATATTGATTATTTCAAAACTGGTTAGTCACCTGTTAGAGGAGTACATTTTTAAAACATTAACTTTAAGCGCGGACACATGAATAGTTCTGATGCACACTCATAAAGCGAATAATGAGTTTTAATTACTCTTAACACAATACAACAAAATTTATTTAAAGATTTAATTCTATGTTTATTTGAGTATTTACTTAGTGATTAAATTTTAAGTGTAATTTATTGAGCATTTCATGACTAACGAAGCCGAAGCATCTCAACATTTATTCGATATATTTCTTCAAAAAGTGTTCTATGATCCATTCATCTTAATGAACAACATTCCTTAATTATCTTTCTAAACCAGCTCAGATAGCACGTAGCTAGACTTTATCACTGTCGCATTGCGTTTAGAAGATTTGAGTAATCAAGAATATCGATTTACTCTTCTAGATTAATTGTTTGTCTTAAGCTTCGGTGCCGTATCGATTACCGTTAACTTTTCATTCGTGATATCTCAGAGAAGATTTAGTCCTGTGTTTATCAACACATGATTTCTTAACGACTTTACTTCTAATTGCCGATACTTATGGACATAGAAATCTTTATATCTAGATCACAAAGATTCTTTTAAGACACTCCAAGAATTCGAAAGCATTAATCGAAAGTATACTTTTATAAAGGGTTCTTAAACCGTAATTGGACTTTGTAGAGAATCTTCTGTTTCTTACCTGTTACTCCCTTTGAGAAAATTATTAGGAGTCTCGAGTAACTTTTAAGAATGCTGTACAACAATAATTATATATAAGTATCAAAACTCCGTAACATTTGCTCTATTTTAGGTTTCTATTATTTCAATCTATTCTATCGAATGTATTTTTGAAGTTAACTCTCATAGAATTTCTTTAAGTGTTTAAGTGATTATCTGTAAATGGAAGTGAGTTTAATTTTCTATTTTAACATAAAATGGCGTTGGTAAATATAATCCATAAAATAGATAACAGATTTCACAGTGCGTCTTCATGCTGAAAATTTCGCCTATCATTACAGCAGTTAACATGGAATTGAACTTAACCAAGAGTAACTTTTCCACTTAAACAACTTTTGAGTCACTTGATTTAATTGCCACTAGCATTATTCTATAAATTCTTCAAAAATACTTTTTTTTATTTATCTAAAGACTTTTTTGCTATGTCCATTAACCTGAAGTATTTTTCATCATTTAATGAAACAAATTTAATTAAATGTATGTTGTCCACATTGTCTGAGTATCTTGATACGTACAAGGTTTTGAATTACCTATGTAGTTTTCTTTAAATAAAGGTAGAACTTTTAAGCTATAAATCTTGTGCTATTAAGAAGAAAAAAATTCACCTATCAAGTATTCGTTGTATGAAAAGATGTCGAGGAAGTTATTGCAAAAAATAGGTATTGCAAATATATATATATATATTTTAATATACAAAGAGGCAAATATAAGATAAATAAACACTTAAGGCAACAGAAGGAATTCAAAGATTTATTTCTTATAATGTTCACCAAGTTAGCTTTTGTAATTTAATTTTTGTAATACAGAATTATTTTCCTTTAAATAAATTGAACTGATTTGTTTATTAAAAAAGATACATTTTTGCTAGTATCTTATTAACTAGCTCTTTTGAAACTAAAAAAAAATGATGCAACTAATTAATGAAGAAAGGGAGAGAAAAGAATTTAATATTTTAATGATGAACTTATTTCATTGTCAAGCTACTTTTTTTTTGTCAAGGTTATCATTTTTGATTATTTTCTAAATATACAGAAGTTTTAAAACAGTTTTGTAACTGTGATTATTTTACTTTATGAATGAATAACAGATTATATATTATGTACGAGTAATGAATATTTCAAAACTTTATAATACAAAAAAAATTAACCATTGCAAGAAGACACTTGAAAATTATTATTGAATAAAAAGTATAATTCAAAATCAAAATATAGTAATTATGTACTACGATTCCTTAAAATTTGAGTTTCCTTTAATAAGTTCTTAGTAGAAACATATCATTTTACATTGGATGGTTTTAATTTGTTTTCTTGTAATTCTTATATCAAAAGAAAGAAAGAAAAGAAAATCATTCGTTTATCTTAATATAATACGTAAGTTGGAAAAGTTTTACTTCTGAAATCTAATTAGATTTTATGATCAGTTTGAGCATTAATTTCCTTTAGTGGTAAGTTAGTAGAGACAAATGCTAAGTTAGTAGATAAAATATTCTGCTATCATTCTTAGTTTTACTTTTTTTCTTATAATTCTCATACTGTAAGTTGAAAAACGTTTTATTTCTGAAATATTTATTATATTAGAATGATTAATTAAAAATTTCAATTTAACTTGCTAAATTCTTCATTAAGAGTATCAAAACGAAGCATAATATCCATGAGAAAAATAAATCATATAATTTAAGATGAATATTGATTTTATTCATGCAGAAATGCTCGTCCAAAAGTAAAAATTCATATAAATTTTCAAGAATCATTCAGAATCTAATTTATAAATGAATTTCAATAGGGTAAATAATTATTTTTTAACATTGACTATAATTTATCTTTGATTCTTTACGTTATTTTTGTTTTTGCAAACAGAAATACATGAATGCACTAATATATTTTCACTGTTTTACTATTATTTTATTTGCACTATAATGCTATTTTTTTTTATCTTAAAATCATAGTTCACAAATGACTTCAATCAATTAAAATAGAGATATTATTTATTAACTGAGTAAAAATGAATGAAACTACTTATATGTAACTTTCTAAAAATATATATTTTGTGACTGAAATATTTTTTTCGCGTATTAAATTTTCACAATTTCCGCAAATGGTAACAATTTTTTTCATCTTTAAACTCAATAAAAGAACTCAACGAGACTTCTAAGCCTTGTCATCAAAAGCGAAAAAACGATAAACCCGAACAAATTTTACTGAAATAAAAAAAAAAGAAAAAGTACTTTTGCAAACACAGAGATGTGGGTACCTCAACGTTATTTCCTTACTTTGACTCACGTGTGAAACGTAGTTCAACAATAATCCCAAAGAAGCAGTAGTTTCGCGTTCTTTAACAAAGAAAATTGAGAAATCAATAGCAGTGGAGAATAACAAACTGTGAAATGGAAGTAAAGGAAAGCTGAGAAACCGTCATTTTAGCGAAATTTCCATGTTGCCAGATGCTTGCATAAAGGAATTTCGATTTTTTTACGCGATGCGCTGGGGACTTCTAAGATACCATAACACCATATCTAACCACACCGTAATTTGATTCCAGAATGTGTAAATTTTTCATTTATTTGTACAAAATCTAATACTTAGATTATTGTGAAACTGTATTTTTATAACTTTCCTCTGTTCAATAATTTTACATATTCAAACTTAAAGTTTATTTTCTCTGCATAGTCTTATGAAAAATGAACCAATTCTCCTTTACGAAAGAATAAAGATATTCTTAGAGACAAAATGTTGAGCAAATTAATTTTATCTTGACGTGTTACTCTTACGATGACGATCTGGAGAATAAGTTCTCGTATTATTTATCGCGTCATTCTAAACAAGTTATTTTATTCGAAAATTATATTTATTTTTAGGTAGATGTCCCAAGCAAATTTTAAAGAAAAATTCTGCTTTAAACTTTAAGCAAATAATTTTACACTATTTATGGTGAGTAATATGGTTATTTAAATAAACGGATTAAATTGCTCAGAATATACTGAAAATCAAATCTCTAAAAAACTTGCAATTAAATCAAGATGAAATTTATTTATAAATTAATGACAAAGTTTTTAAGTTTATTCAGATGTCATAAATTTGAAACTTAATCAGGAGATAAGAATGCTATCCTTCTGTCTATAATTTCCCAGAACTGTATTTATCTAGGTAGTATTATCTGCATATGGAGATTTCATCTATATTAGTTACATTCATAAATCAGTTAGATTATTACAGTTTCATTTACTAAGATAATACTATTTAGATTATCAGCGATTTAATGTACTCGTATAATGTATATTTAGATTAAATTTCTGTAATAATTTATCTCCTTTGAATGTTTTGAATTAATTGACACTTATATAAAACTTTTCATATCTTATGAATTCTTATAATTCCGTTCTAATGAGCTGAAATACAAGATATTCAAGAATTTACTAAATAGGTGTGTATTCTTTAATAGTTCGTCGATGAATGAAACATTACATAATATTGAATTTTAAATGCCGTTTATATATAGACACATATGTGTGAATTTTTATGTTTTTGTATAGCTATATAATAATTTCTCGATTAAATTGCTTAAAAGATTGCTCGAATAAATAAAAATATCAAATTATGTTAATGTTTTGAGGAGATTAATTTAAAATCATTGAAAAACTACTTTTTTTTAAAATTTCGAATATATTTCATACACTGAAATTAAAACCAAAAATATGATAAACGTACAGCAGAATTTCATACAATACTCCTTATTCCTTTACATCTTTTAATATAATCATACATTCTGCGCTTTTTTTCCATTACATATACTAGGTTGAAAAAAAGGAAATAGATTTCAAAATTTGTCATAAAAATTTCCAGAACCTTGACAAGTACTTCATGCTTAAGGAATAAACTTTACCTTTCACCATTCTTTTTGAATATTTTAAACATAGAACACTTTTATTTTCATAGATTATGCAGGTATTTTTGGATAAGAATTCATACCCACAACTTCAAGTCCTAAAAATGAAATTTTGAGTCATATAAAAACTCATATATCAGAAAAAGAGGATGCGCTTTGTAAATATGCATGAGAAAGTTGATAAAGTTATTCATCATACTTTGCACTTACTTTTAAGGTCGGTTTTTATGATGTAGGCATAGATCGGAATTTTGCGAAATTTTATTTTTCATAATTTTCATTCCTCTTCTTTGAAGTTTTATGTTATATTTTTAAATTTATTTTCTATAAGAGAGAATTAAGTCTCTGTTTCTAAATAATTAAAAAGATTAATTATACAAGAGATATTTTGGCAATTTAGTTATGATACGTTGAAGTGAAATGTCAATGTGGCTATTTAAAAAAAGAGAAACATGAATTATGTTTTTGATTGAAGGCACTTGAACAACTTAACATTTCAGCCAAATAATGATGGTTATACATTTTTTAAATATTTTCATTCATTTTATAATTTTGATAATCATATATGTGTGATAATCATATATTCCACTACGTAAAAAAGTTTTATGTTTTGAAATGTCAATCATTCATTCTTCATAATGATGAATACTATTATTTATTAAGAATTTCGATTCATAAGATGTTTTTGAAAAAATTATAAAAATATAAATTTTAATAATTACAATGATATCTATAAATATGAAGCAAAATTAATAGATTACTATACATGCTGAAAAATACATTAAAATATTTAACAATATGAGAGGTAGAATGTAATATCTTAAGGTCTTGCGTTCCTTTTTTTTATGCTGAAACATAATAAATTATCTAAGTATTCTTTTTGTAATAAATGATTGAAAAATCAATACATAACCATTGTAATCATGTGCAACTTACTTTATACTATATATTGAATGCAATTTTTTTTTGTATTTACGGTGCATTTAATATTAAATGCATTAGATCTTACTATAGAAGTAAAAAAAAAAAAAAACTGTATAAGCTATTCTGCTTTACGAAATATTTTTGAACTTAAGCGTATCATCTCATTTTTTTCTTACTCACAAACATTCTTCCACAGAAGTTCCAATATCTATCTTAAGCTGTCATACGTCCTCACTTACAGACTTGTTATGTTTTCGGATAAAAGAGAAAGGACACCAGAAAACTCTTCCCGAAAGTTGTCTTAGAAAATGTCAATAATCTTGACCAGAATTCTGGTACCTTCAAATTCTTTCATGCAGCTTCAATAACCTAACCCGGATATCTTCTTTGAAATACTGCAGGACTTTAAATTTAGAAATTCATTCTTATCGCACCATACCTTTAAAATGGAACTTTTAAATTTCAAAGAAGGAACACCAGAAAAAAAGGAATCAATATGTATTGACAGATTAAAGAGATGATTATCCGTACTAATAAAACGGTTTCACGATATTTCCGATCATAGATATGAATAATAGTTTTAATTACAATTTTATCAATGTAGCCGTTTATTTTAATTCTTAATTAGGTAATTATTATTTTTTGTGGAAGTTGATCCTTAAATTTACATTTTGAGATATTTACCTTGTATTTGAACACATTAAACTGAATATAGAAGGGATTTTTGTTTGACGAAATGTTTTAAAAATAAGAAATAAATTAAGTTTATGAAATATTTTAAATTTCGATTGCTTAAAATTTACCCAATATGCAATTTTAATACTGAACGCGTTTTAACATGTGTGTTTTAATAATCATTTAAGGGCTGTTAAAACTGTTTGATAAAAAACGAACAGCAAAAGAGAGTTGATGTACAGTATTTAGAAAAGCCTAAAAATTTAAATGTTCTTGAACTTTTTTTTTTATTTTACTTTTCTTTGTCATTATTTATAGGTTTATATTTTGAAATATAGTTTTGGTACATATGGATATTACTAAACGTTTTTAAAGTTTTGCAATGTTTTGTTGTATTATTTATGCATACGTATTTAGGCATACAAAGATAATTTTATTGCTATTATATATATATATATATATATATATATATATATATATATATATATATGTATGTATGTATGTATGTATGTATGTATCAGGTGTGACAGTTAAATAATTGAACTACATACATATACATAGTCTTAAAATTAATTTTATTAGAAAAATTGGAAAACACCCCTTAGTTCTCTAATATAATCCCTATCCCATCAATACATCGCAACCTATGAGTTTTCTATTGTTCAAAGCAGGTTGTTGATCATTAATTACATCTTTTTCAGTAAGCTCACTGTTTTTTGGATTCACCTCTTCAACAGAATAAAATGTGTTCCCTTCACAATTTTTTCTTTAAGAAATTGTAGAAGTCGCTGATTTGAGATTTATGAGTGCTGTGGATGCCTGAGCACACTAATGGTTTAACCACCAAGAACTGTTTCACAAAGAGTATGTGTGACGACACATTGTCTTGGTGCTTGATTTTTGTACCAGTTTTGACAAACATTCTTTTGCAAATCAACAGGTCAAAAATTTTCTACTTGTTCTTTGTCTATGTTCCTAATTCTGACATCATCCGAACTCTAACGTAGTCTTCGCACATTCATTCTTTATTTTTAGTTTTATCCGTTCTTGTTGATCAGAGTCGATCAGAATGTTCAGTCTTCAACAACCTCCCTGACCTTCCAAACAATTGTTCATAAGATCAATCTTAACTCTGTGGATACAATGGGATTATCTATAAATATCTCCTTTACTACAATTTAAAACAATTAGTTGGTGTATTCTTTTAAATTTAGTGAGCCTAGTGGTTATAGGTATGCATCTGACGACGACTTAGTCTTACTCAAACAAGGATGAAAATGAACTGAACTAGATAGGCTGGATGAATGTGCCACCTACACCGGAAGTATCAAGGTCAACTATGACTCCATTCCCTCTTCCCCACCAAATCTAACGGCTAGAATAATATAGTCCTGTTATTGAAATGCCACACTTTAGTACACGTATATTATATATATATATATATAATTATACATATACAGCAGGAATTTTAGATTCCGATTTGGGTAAATAGCTTTGTTGGCCAGACGAATTAGTACATTTTGACAAAAAGAGAGAGATTCAAATTTTCAATGTAATTAAAATACCTTTTTGGAACAGTAATCTACACAGATCCATTTATAGGAATATTTTATTGGGTTTTTTATTACGTAATAACAAATTAACTACACAAAATAGACAAATTAATAACATTAAAAAATTTTCCCAACAAACTGTTTGACCATGATTATCCAATAAATTTCTTTAAATAATTCTTCATAATACGCATAAACATTTTGCAATGCATCTACCAAATACAGGTTCACAAAGCGGCAGTGGCTCAGCGGCAATTTACGGCGCTTGGTATGGCCACTTTCGGACCAGCAACTTACAACCCAACCGTTTATTCTTGCTATTTTAAGCGCTTTACCAAACAATGATGCAATTTTACCAGGCGGTGATGAAGGGCTATGGCGGCTTGGAAAGGCGTAAGGCATCTTAAGCAAGAAATTCCTGTCTGCTACTTGAAGGTTTGCTTTTAAATTTTGTGGCAATGGCTTTTGACGTTGGAGTGTTTTGGAATATAATGGCGAAATTTACAGTACTTTTTTACCAAGGAATATTTGTAATGGAATTATACGGTTTATTTTACGCGAATTTGTTTTGCATTTTACCTGCGAACGCAAATGGAGCTTACCAGCTAAACCAGGTACTTACCGCCTGCCCGGCATAAGTGGCCAAGTGCTCGCTTTTGCTTAGCGCGCTTTTGCGTTTTGCCATGGCTTTTGCAGGCAGGCAGGCAGGCGCGAAGGCGGCGGCTTTTAAGCGGCCGTTTTGCCGGTTTGCCATGGCGGGTAAAGCGGCGTTATGCTTGTGGCTTTTGCCAGTTTGTGGTACGCCATGGCTGTTTTGCGGGCTACGGCATGGAACGCTGGCGGTGCGTACTAAGTTTTGCTGCGCTTAGTTTTAAAGCAAAAGTGTGCGCAGGCGGCTGTTGTGCTCGCAAGGCATACGATTATTATTAAATTGCATAAATTCAACAAAATATTTAGAAGAAGGAATTCCTGTTAAAAACTAAAAATAAATAAATAAATAAAACTTTAGACTCTAAAGATTGGCGAATAATCCCATTACTCCATTGGCAATGTTTGGTTTAAGGAAGCAAAATGCAAAACAATTTTAAAGAAAATGAATATCTTTCGGCAGTCAGTAATTTTGATCAGTTCAGTTCTAAAAAATCTTATTGAAGACACTAACAAAGAAATGAAAAAAGCTCATGGTGTTTGGGACAGGATTAACAAATTGAATATTTATTGATGAAAATTGTAAAAGAGAACGCCTAGTACAACGAAATATGTTCAATACAACGAATTCAGAATTGAACCACTCAGCAACCCTTCAGCCACAACGAAGAAAAAATAATACTTAATGTAAATGAGGATGCAGTATACTGATTTCTGTAAGTCCAAATTTTTTCATAGTAAGAATAAAAAAGAGAAGTAACATCAGACAAGGCTAAAAGAACGCTTTCCGTGGATAAATAACAGTAAAATTTCCTCTCTTAAATAGGGTGTTATAAATTTGATCAAGTTTATAATACCGACGAAACGAGAATATTCTGAAGAAAATTTAAAAGAACGTTATTAAATAAAAGGTGATAAATGCAAAGCCTCTATTAATCAACAAGTCACTTATTCAAAGAGCTTTAAGAAAGCAGAAAATCCAAAAACATCTTCAGCCAGTAACTTAATGGAGAAGAAATGGCATGGATGATTGCTTGATTTGCTTACAAAAATAATTCATTAACTAACTGCTTTGTTTCGAAGTCCAGAAACTTGAACAAACTTGTCTGAAATCCAAAATAGATTTGATTTTATTGATAATGCGCCTCCATCCACCAGCGCTGATCATCCAAATATTCAAATGATGTTTGGCTGTCTATTATCATCTTTCTAATCAACCTCTGATCAGGATATTATAGCAACTTTTAAAAAAAATGTGTATTACATTTAGCAAAACGTTTAAATATATTTAGCAGAGGGAGAAAGAAATTTGACTGTTGTAAAGTAGGCAAAAAGATTACCATTATGATTATATTACATGCTCCTTTTGTATCAAATACACCGGTACCAAAAAATTAAGATAATTTTAATTTGATTTGATCGATTGTCTCTTGTGGAACTACTGACAGAATTTTGTCAACTTGTAAAAGCATAGGTTTGATATAATACAATAAAACTATCCAACAAAGTTATAATACGTGCATGCATGATATTACGTAACACCTATCGGTGTCAAGGTATAAAAGAGCAGCAAATATAACAAATAACAAGAGAATAAAACAAATGAAAAAAATTAATGGGAGTATGGTCCTCTGGTAGATCAGTATGCAACGTGGACTAGTTATCAAAAGGTTTTATGCTGGAAAAAAAGGGACTCTATAGAGTTTCTATGGCAATTGGTACCACCCGTTCAAGGCTCAGTTTTCAGGTCTCAAGAATTTTCGAGGGAGAGGGTGAGAATTACATTTGTCTCTTCCCAGAGCGTCCAAAGCATCATATACAGATTGGAAGTCAAGAGGTTTGGTTGGCCAATCCATCTGGGAGAATATCCCTCACTTCGCAATTCGTCGACCAGATGAGCTCTGTGTGGGGTTTCTGGCTGCTGTCATCCATTAAAATTAAATTAGTACCTACCTGCACCTCTGAAAGCAACATAGGCTCCAAAACTCATCCCTATACCTCATCAACAAGCAGTGCTCTTTAAAGACATGGAGGTGTTTGCGCCCATCCAACATGATGTTTGGCTCCCCGACCATCCAGCCTACAAAGGTCACTGCATTGAAGGTAGAAGTTGGTCCTGTTCTCTCCTGCATGAGAAAGCATGAGAATCACAGTTTAGACTGAACTGGGACCTACTAGTGAAGAGACAGGGTCGTTCCATTAATCCCCGTTCTATCTCTAAGGATTTTGCACCTTTTTAAGTGGATTCTACCTCCCTGAACCAACGGGGAGCAAACAATAAACATCTCTCTCTATAAAGTCTTCAAGAAAACAGTCACCTTGGAAAATAGTTCCTGCGTCATAAATACAGCTTATAAGAGACCTGAGAAGCTGTAGCATTCCTAGCCAGATCTCAGTATAATGCACGTGCTATTGCCGTGCTTTGCAAGTACGCGTACTCGTTGCATGGCGTACGGTGTTAACAATGTACCGATGGTATTGCCGCTGCTTACGCATTTGCCGCCACGGCCAGGCGGCGTTAGCTTTAAGTGGCGCAAAAAAAAAAGGCGCAATGGTGATGCAGCGGTAACAGTACGCGGCGGCGCGGCTTAAAGCGGGCGAGCCAGTATGGCATGGTTTTGCCATGGCAGCCGGCGGTTTACGGGCCAGCCAGTGTGCAATAATGTACGCGGCAGCGCGTATGCGAAGCGGCGGTAACAGCAGTTTACGGCAATGGAAGCAGTGAAATTTGCTACAAGAGTAGAACATTTCTTTTACCTTATCATCCTGAGGTGGGAAACGCATTAAAATATCGACGCAGTTCTGTGTGGTTATACCGGTGAGTTATATATAACTCAGGTAAATCGCCAATAATGGCAAGCACAACAGACTTTATAATTCACAACAAAAGCGCCGTTTATATCACGAACGAATTTCTTCACTTGAGCCTCAATTCTGTTAGTTGAGCTGAACTTAGTCGGCAAACCGGCTGAAACGGAAGAGTTGAGTTACAATTTACAAAATTTCAGTTTTAAAGAGCCACCAATTTTTTTCTTTATTTAAAGTTATAGTATTTGTATTATATATATTTGATTTTACTTAAAATAAATTGATTTTAAATACGGAACACATTTATTCATAAAAAAACATATAGATAGTTGCATTAATGTACATTGGCTTTGTATGCCTTTTGAAAGTTTGATTTAAATCGTTTATAACTAATAGTCTTAAGTTTCAATCACGAACTAGATTTTATTTATTAGTTGACCTCCAACTTTACTTTTTTATTATAATTTTGCAAGAGAAATCGCCGTTAATATGAATAGGTCGACCTGAAGATCACTGTAGCACTTGTGCTACCAACTCAATTCCCACTTGTAGTGTTCTCTAAAGATTATTCCATGCGCCGAATATGAGACCCCAACCGCGGAGTTTCTTCTGTGAGCTGTGAGCAGTTGCACGATATGCATGCATTTCTGGACCTCAATCCTTCCAACTTGCTCTTTGAGTTCTTGTGAACTTGCCGCTCCAAAAGTATTTGACGATCCTGCATCACCTTAATGGCTCAATGATGATCTTCATTTGTAATTGTGTTGAGAGGATTTTAGTATGAACACGAGAGTTCTTTTTGTTTGTTTTGATTTCTGTCTGAATCTCTCAATGAAAACCATCCTTCACGTTTATTAAAGCTATATTGAAGCAATTCTTAAAAAATATAGTTGTATTGGATCTTATATTGCATATTTGATTCAGATTTAAATTGCTTCGTTTCCTCCTGTTTTCAAATAAAAATAAGTAATTTTTCTGAAACAAATTATTTCTTCACAAGGCGTAGCTCAGTTGGTCTTTTCCTTCTGAGTTTTAGATTTATTCATTTAGTTTCATTATGGTATCTTACCATGAAGATGAATTTTAGTATTTGTCTTCTTCCATTTCGGATCTTCAATGTTTTAATGAGAAATGTTTTACTACCCCAAGCGCAAAGGCAACGCGTTTTAATATGTTACCTCCGGAAAGCCATCTACTTCTTTATAGTGCAGACCATATCATCAGAAAACTGGGCTATCTATTTCTTCAAGCGAAAATTTTTAAGCTGGCGATGGCAGACTGCTTTTGGTTTAAGATGCTGTTAATGATTTTAATTACCAACTATTAATGACGTCATTTATCGGCCGGAAATGTTTTGGGCACAAAGCGCTTCTTGATGAATTATGAATTAAATTTTAGAATTTCTGTATTTATTTTTCCAGAAGAATCTTGATGTTTCCTCTCCATGTATTCCCTGTAATACTCTTTGCGGCACCATCAGTTGCTATAGAACCATTTTATTTGTATCGATTCCATTGTATTCCAGGCATTTTGCACAGCATTTTCTATCTTCCATAATTTATCTCTAAGAGCGATAGCAACTTCATCAGTTCTTCTTTTAGACTTTGGGACCACATATCTAATGAAAATAACTTGTGCTGTGTCATTTATGCTGTGTATATGAACGAAGCTACTGA
>BMAW01053562.1:0-14855 GCA_019974015.1 Nephila pilipes | reverse complement strand
CAGTAATATTTTGCAGATCTCTTAAAAACCTATATAATGGTCTGGAAGTTATTTATTACAACCTTAAATGTTTTGACAATACGCTGGTCAAATTGTGCGTCCAAAAGCCCTAAGTAGATTTAACAAGCAAGAACGAAGCAAAATTTCTATTCTGCGCTTAAAATATATACAAATACTCAATATCACCATTCATTGGTTAAATAATATGGATATACAACTTATTTTCATATTTTATTCTTTTTCTTGAAGCATTGTTTACTGTGTAGGTTAGTTACCATTTTCTGTAATTATTCTAAAAAATTATTGAATATAAGATGTCAGAATGAGTCCTTTTATATTTTATGAGCCAGCTTATCTAAAGTTCATTATTATTTGATGAAAATACACCTACATATTGTTTTAGATTATATTTTGAATATACTAGAACTTAGAACAATCACCAACACTTGTTAACAGAATCTAAAAGTAATTCCAATATTTCTGGTAAAAACAAGTTTTCATCTGATATTTTAAGGTAAATAACAAAATAGACAGAAAATATTTTTTTATGTACATTGTCTTTTAAAGTGAGACCAGATCGAATTCTAAGAAATATTGTCATCTGAAAACGTCAAAGAACTTTTTTAAAATTAACGAAAGTTACTCATTATATATTTCTCTGAAGAGGTACACAATATTTTGCATTCATTTGAGTGGCAATAAGAGAAATGTTACGTGACATAAGATTCCACTATATGTTTCGAAATTTCTCTAAGAAACAAGGTTACAGTTTAATAAAACGTGCATTTATCAAAGAATTGTGCTTTAAGGGTGTTTCGAAACTCATGAACGAAACCTTAAGGGGTGATAGAAAATATCTAAACAAGCAATCTCCACCGTACAATGCATAGGCGGAGAGCAAGCGGTGAACCGCTGAACGGCGTTGTAATGAAAAGCATAAAATTCAAGTTTTCTTACATATTACATTACCATTCACCACTTGCTCTTTATCTGTGTATTGTATGATATTAATTGCTTGTTTAGATCATTTCTGCCAGTCCATAAATTTTTGCCCATGAATTTCGAGACACCCTGTATTTTTAAAGCCACTTTCGTTACTTAATTCGATATTATAGTTTACTTTAATACAAATTACCAAAGCAGTCGATAGGAATATTTTCTTGATTAACTTTTTTTTTACGAAAATATTAAGGTTTTTTTATTAAATATTAATTTGCTTTGATATTAGCTAGATAAATAATGTTGCTGATGATAGCTATTTAGAATGTGTGTGCAACATTTCTCAAGAACATTTTACCTCTATTGCAAAAGTTACTATTTTTTGTCAAAGTTACTTTTTTTTATTTCAATGTAATTGGACGCAGTTTAACTTTAGCATCATTGTAATCAAATTCTCAGGATTCCAGTGTTTGGTACTTGAATGACAACAAAAATTCAGTTACTTGTAGAAATCGTTATTTTATACTATATGGTTATTCATAATATTCGGCATTTTAAATTACTCTAATAAACTCAATTTCAAACGTACACTTACCAGAACGGGCTTTAAATGAAGAAAAATTAAAACATTTTCCTTTTATTGCATTGCAGATGTTCTATATGACTTCCTCAAGTCATGTGTTAAATATCCAGAGGATAATCTAGTTCAATATCCTGGTTACTATTAGTATGAAGGACAATCTATATTAACTTCTATTAGTCTCTCTCTGCTTTTGCCCTTGAAAACACAACCTTTTTCTATAACATCTACAAATCATACGCTGGACTAAGATTATAGATTCCGTTTTCGCATACTGCAAAGCTTTTTCTTGCCGAAACGCCATTTTGTTATTTCGATAGTAGCGCAACCAGAACTTCCGTAGCGTTACTGGCTAAAAAAAGTTTGAAAATGTTTCAGTTTTCCTTCATTTAAACCCATTTGGGGGAAAATATCTTTAAAATTCGATTTAATATAGAATTTAAAAGTACTTTACATTATTTTGAGCTACCTTATTTTATTTTCCGATTTATTTCTGTGAAATAAGAATTTGTGAATAAAAAAATTAAAAACGCATCTTTAAAAAAGTAATCTATTGTAAAATATATGACTCTCTTTCATTCTCCCTTTTCCTAAAAAAGAGTATTATTTTCCCGCCAGAACAAAACTCCATTACCTTCGCTATTATGTATTACCCTTGCTGAAATCCTCTTCAGTTCGGACGCTAAATGACTTCCGCAAAGACACTTTGTCACCATGCGAAAGAATAGACAGCAAAAAGCATTTTTTGTTTCTTTAAATAACGAAAAATTCTGACAGCAATTAAATAAGTTCTTTGTAACTCGGAAACCAGAAGAAAAAAAAAGAAACTTTCTAAGGCACTTGGAATTTACATTAAACTAAATCTGAATGGAAAGTAATGAAAAAGAGAGGATGGTTAAAAGCGTCAAAGTGAAATTTGGAAGTAAAAGATGCATGTTAATGGAGAAAAGTGCATCCAATTTTTCAGGAAAATCTTAAGTGGAAATAAGAGGATTTGTGATTCGACAAATGGACATATTTTTTACGCCTGAACGTGTAAATAATGAAATCAGTGGATTTAATTTTCTTTTAGGAAATGCTTCTTGCTTAAATATGCTTTTTGTGGAAAATTTTACATTTCTATAAATAAAAGCTTTTCCAATCCTCAGTTTTAATTTCCTTCAATTTAATTTCCTTTCATTATCTATCTGAGTTCCTATTAAAGTTTTTATGGTAACTCAACATTTTCAGTTCTCTTAACATTAGCGAAGGAAATTTATCTCATTTTCATGCTACAAAATTAATAAAACTCTCGGTTTGACTGACGCTTCATTTCTAAATGTTATAAGTGTTGAAGAACTTCTCTGAAATTCCAATAAACCTTTTTTTTTTCTCAAATTGACGAGTCAGCCTTCCTTTAAATATATGTATGATAACAATTATTCTTAAGATATGAGCTTTGTTTATAAAAAAATGCATAATAACTAATTTTATAACGTATGCTTATTAGATCATCCGAAAAAAAAGTTGAACATGCAATACCCCGGTTAGTGTTCTTAATTTTCTATGCAATTATACTATCATTAACTTAGAAATTAATATTAGAATCAAATAATAATGCATTTTAGTAGCACCATAACATTGTTGTGTATCTAGCTCTTTTTTTCGAGGTGAATACTTTCCTCGAAAAATCGTGTAGAAAATATAGATTTGAACGGTAAGAAGAGGTTTTGTTCAATGCATTACAACGGATAAGGTGAAATAAAAGAAAATTTATTTGACAAGCTGTGTAAAAAGTGATAAAAGAACTCATCTGTGAACAGATGCTTAGATATTTTACATTTAACATACATTGATGCATTTATATATTTTTAAAATAATATATTTATGTATTTAACATAATAGATTTATATATTAAGCATTAACATCAGATTAATACATGTTTCAATTCATAAGTAAAATAAAATTAAGGATTGCTTACATATTACCTCAAGCAAGAATAAATATTTGAAACTGAAAATTCTTGTAATAATATTAATTAATTTTTGTCAATACTTAAGGATAATAAACTTGTTTGTTTATGGTGAAATGAATTGAAGAAATCCATCTACTATATAAGCTAAATTTGAGATACTCGAATCTTGTTTCCATTCATGTCAACAAGGGTGCTCGCCAGTTGTTTTTTGTTAGTATGTCTCGCTTTCTTTTTTACATGTTTTCTCAAAACTTCACGGTAATAAGTACATCCTGAACTTATCCGTGTTGCAAAATGAGGAATAACTGCAAAATAGATAAATGAAGACAACTCACTAAGATTTTACCACTATGCTGAAAAATGAATAAGATATCATTGCGACAAAATTGAATGTTATAGCGCTCCAATCACTTCGAGTCAACGAGACTTTCACGATAATAATTTCTCACTCATGAAATATTATAAAATCAATAAACTTAAGGTGGTTGGACAAAATAAAAATTTATAATTGGCTTTGTACTTCATAGTGCAAAACTAGAATCAAATATTAAAACAACCTTGTAAAATAAACGGAATATTTCTCATGAGATTAAATTCTGTTTATTTAATTCTAATTATCATTTTAATAATTATTTATGAAACACAAAAAGAAAAAAATAACTTTTAAGGAAGCTATCGCTCCTTTGCTAAATGCATAACTTTCTTAATTAACAAAATTATTCTTTTTTTCCCTCTCTAATCAGACGTTAACAATCCAAAATAAAACAAAATTAAATTGTTCAAAAAATATCACACAAAGGGGTACGTTTAAAAAGAAATATAACTATATCATTATTTTTTCAACGTGACCTACTTATTAGTTAATACATATAGCAATGCTTATACTACACATATAATATTAATTATTAATAATCACTAATATTTTTAATAATACAAATACTCATAGAAATATCTATAATACATTTATAATAATGCTTATTTGTAAATACGTATATTTATAATACATTTTAATAATATTTATTAGTTATTAAATCAAAGGAAATTGAAACTCTTAAAAATGTTGAAATTAACAAAAAAATTCAATGAGGTTTTAAAAAAAATTCATTGAACAGAATGACGTCATCAAATTTTGAAGCTCATAATTTAAATATTTCTTACCAAAATCATTTTGTGTAACTTAATATTGATACAATTGTAAAAAAAAATAAATAATGAAGGGTATTAAATTATGAGCATCAACTTTTGAAGCTCATAATTTAAATATTTCTAACCAATATCATTTTGTGAAACTTAATATGAGTGAGTGAGTAAGTGAATGTAAAGTTTATTGGCGCAAGAGCCAGATATGGCTATGCTGCCCCAAACAAGATTAAACTGTGGTCTAGACAAACTTAATATGATACAATTGTAAAAAAAAAAATTTAATGAAGGATATTTAAATAACGTGTTCTATGAAAAATGAGGTTATTGGGAAAAGTTATTTTGAGATATTCGCAAAGAACGTAAATGTCTTTCATTATAATAAAATGTAAGTTTTGTAAAGAGATTCGAAAGCTTCTTCAGAAACAAAATCTTTTATTATATTTGATTTATATCTATATGGATCAATTTTCATGAAGTCATTAGATTGATGTTCACCGACCTTTCCGATTTTATAAAAAAAAATGCCATAACAATGAATTCTAAGCATCAATTGTCAGTAACCTTATTCTTATAATATATGAAGAAAATTCTTTAAATATAACGAGGATTAAAAAAAAAAGGAACTAGAGAATAGTTTCCTTTTATTCGCATATTTTATACTTTAATATAAATCGACAGTCTTTTAAACAGCAGAATAAAAGCTATTTCAATAGTTAAATTGAAGCCATTTTTGTCATCCATTTAAGTGAATTAATAAACATTTTCTCGAATAATATGAAGATCTCCAGTTACCGATAAGAGTATAAACGGAACCAAGTTATCAATACTAGTGGTATTATATGAAAACTGAATAATATGCAAAAGAAAAGAGTTAAGAATTGCGTAGGAAATGTAAAAACGAAAGATAGTATTCTATTAGTGAAAGGAATTTTCAACGACATAATCGATACTTTTAAGTTAGAATATTGTTACGAACATAAGATAATGCTTCCCTGAAGCCTGAGAGGAGTTATGAGCCAGTCTGTAGAATCTGCTTTTGAGATCAATTGAAAAATCGATTCGGAAGCGGTTGGCACTTGGAAGCAGATTCCAGTGTGTATCTGCCGGGAGAAGAAGAAGCCAGCCTTAGAAATGCATAGCACTACAGCTGAGGTTTGACCGCAGAGAGAACTAACAAGCTGGTGAGCTAAATGTTGCAAATATAACTGTGACTCTCGGGAAAAGAGCTGTTTTGTTCCTGTATCTGTGTCATTAATCTTTACAAATCTCGTGCTTTCAGTTAATGTTGTTATTGTCTTAGCTCTGCTACCTGTGTGTCGTCATTTGTGTGTAATTTGTCATTATTCTCCGTGTTGGATTTGATTTCACTCCCATACACTCAGAAATTTTTGTGACAATATGTTTTAATAGGACCTTTTGTATCACACACACAATTATTAGTAGGGTAGAGCACGATAAAGACTTTTCGGCATGCGTCAGCTGGGCTCTAGAAAAATCAAAATAAAGTTAAGACGAAGAATTTGAAAGGGGCTATTTATTAGTTTCAAGTCAGACAGAACAATAATTTTTAAAAGATAATTAAATTTACACTACAACATGGACTATTCACGAAATTTCCCTTAACGAACATCTTAAGGTTTCTTTCTGACTTTATGTTTATGTATCAAACTACTTTCCAACCAAATGAAGCGCGACGATCCAAATTAAGTAAACTGTAGAAATGGAGTACATAAATATAATCTATATAAATTAACAGAGAATTGAATTGAGAGAAGATTACTGTAATAAGAAAAGTGGTTGTGTGAGTCATGCGAGATTCTTGCGTGTGTACATAATTTGTTGAGATTAGGACCCAACGCATTCTGATTTACTATTTGGAAGATGGACTCGCATCGTATTCTGTTAAATATGTTCTTTGATATATATAATAGAAATTGTTAGAACTCATGGTAAAAGACTTAAAACTATATATATATATATATATATATATATATATATATGTGTATGTATGTATGTATGTATGTATGTATGTATGCATGTATGTATAACTAGTTGAGAACATTCTCTTAATTAAGAATTGAAAAAACTATTTTGAAACATAGCTAAGTTGGTTGCTGAATTGTTGGCTTGTGACTATTTTATTTACTCTATCTGTGTTTGAACTTAAAAATAGATTTACTTTGTAACATCTTTGCGTTGACGTCTGCTACCGGTGGTACATGACTTATATTATTTGGAGTCTTGTACTCCATTGCTGGTACACAGCTTTATGTTGAGTTTATGTGCTATAAAATCAACCGACTTTAAGCAAAGTTTTACTTAATTTAAAGTTTTAGTTCAAAAGGATCCTAATAAAGATACTAGCATAAGAATTATACATTAATTTTCTCATTCAAATTTAATTTTTTTTCATTGTTATTGATTAAACAAGGGTAGAAATATAACTTTTCTTTCAATATCGCTTCAAAAATACCTATTGTACTGTCTTAAAAAAATAAAGCATTCTTAAAAACTTTCGGTATTTTCATCGCAATTGGATACAATTCGTTTTAATATTAATGGTTCTAAGGGATATAAAGGGTATATTAATTGAGCATTAATTGCTCAGAATATATTTAAAAAAAGGCATTTGTTTTCTTCCATGCGACCAACAGAAAAAATATTTATACTTTCCAGGCTCTCTCAATCGTCTTTTCGAATATTTTCCTCCTCTCACCCATGCGAATTACTACCTCCCCACTCCGCACATAATGCACTGTGAGTTTGGAATAAGACAGTGTCCAGTAAATATATACAAAGCCACAAAACAGAGATGCACGTTCACCTCTGTATTTGAGGCATTGAAGCATGGGCTGGATTGTCCCTGCCTCAACCATTACTCATAGTTTTGTACTCCATTTCACATGTCTTGCACGTTCACATTCACACTTTCCCTCTCTTTAAGCAAAAGAGGTGTGCTAGAACACAATACAAAAGAAATAATATTCACTACAGAACCTATGCCCCAATACTTTCTGAGTGCCTGAAATTCGAGATGCAAAGCAGATTAGCTACAGAAGAGGAAGTCCTCTATATAGTTACTTGAGCTTCGAACCATAATCCACAGAGCTTCGATGGAGAATTGAGGCAGAAGTTGGGGCAAATTAACCATATCGTTGCGCAAATCAGGTAGCAAGATTGTATCGCACTATAAATTATCCAAAGCGGGTTACATTTCTTGAACCCAAGTGGATAATGAAAAAAAAAACTCATTACTTTAAATATGATTGGGATTGTGTCAAACATTTAGTTATTCAGTCATCTCTTTCTTAAAAAGTCACCGTAATGAGTACTGTATCTTCTCTCAGGATATGGGTAGAATTTATGTCCAACTCAGATTTTTTTCAAACATATTCATTTTCCTATTTTATACCGTGCCTCACATTTTGTTAAAAGTGACCTCGTAAAAAAAGTTCGGAAAAAGCAAATAGAAACTAATGGTTTGCTTTTTAAAATAATTATAAGTGACAATCTAACAATATTAATCATGAGATGAATCAAAATTTTACCATTAATAAGTAAATGAATGCTTCAATACAATTCATGCAAAGGACTAATGAGAGACGTACTTTGAAAACAATCAAAAGTTTAATTCGTTTCGATTTTATCAATAGCTTGGACTCTAGAATAGCTTTTCTGAATGTAGTATTTGTTAATATGCACATAATAACAAACGATGTCTTCCAAAAAATATCCTAACACTGAAAGGGCAGCTATTAGAAAGGTAAAGAAGTTACAAGATTTTGAGACAAATCCAATTAAAAATAATGCTTTTACGTTTATCGCATTTTACTATTCAATGTGATCACACACACTACCACCACCAGAAACGCGAACGATATCTAGATCATAAGACTCCTCCCATACTTTTTTCAGCATGTTCGGTTTTACAGTTTGAATAGCCGCAATTGTTTGCTTTTTCGGTTCGTCAATGTTCACTGAAAGCGGTGGAAAAAATATTTTATCTTTTAAGAAGCTCAAAGAAAAAAAAAATCACTGGCTGTTAAATCACATATTCTTGGGTCCACTTATTAAGAACAAGGTAAGTATTCTCTCTGCAACCACATCGTACGGCTAGATATTGTTCATTTTTCGATAGTGCTTACATTCAACATTCATTATATGATAAATTTTAAAGGGTTATTTTATAAAAGTTAATTTTGTCTAAAGGGTTGTAATTTCATCAGTTTTGTAACTAATTATAGCTTTTCACTGTTGCAATATTCTTTTTTAAGATAATAGTACACCATAGAAGACGGTTAGAATTTATGACCTTATGGGGCTTCAAAATTAGAAAAATACCAAAGAAAAGTTTTGTTATTGTATATTTTTATTGCCAAGAGTGCATTTTATACAAATATAAGCAAAAATTAAGCGGTAACTCAACAGATAGTAAATATCTGTTGAGTTACCATGATATATAATCTGATATTTTGTAAATTGAATAATACAGAATGTAACCTTTTGTAGGGAATAGACTATTATTTTGATAATATAGCCTGGACGTAAGAAGCTATAATGGTAGTTAGAGTTCTCAACACAGGAATTATCTTTATAAATCATTGAAATTTTCACTTGATTGAAATATTTAAAAAAAAAAAAAACCTTTTTTTCAGTATAAACTCTCAATAATAGTTTATTCTATGTATAAGTATTTGTAAAGCATAGTTGTAAGACATACGGTTCATTGATCCATAAAATTTTGAGATATTATGTCTTGCAGTAATGAAAAATGTCTTTTTTAGAACCTTTCCGCTCAGAAAAATTCAAGATCAAGTAGTATTAAATTACAACTGTAACTGAATTTCTAAACAAAATAGAAGCAAAATTCGAATAGATTTTTAATGATAAAGGATTTAATTTGAATAAGAGACCAAAAATTTAAGAAATCGATATCTTGACCAAAGTTGTGTTTTTAAGGTGTGCTGTCACTTTAAGCACCCTATAGCAGGGGTGACCAACATCTTACATTCCATGCGCCAATTTTTTATCAGACGAGATTAGATGCGCCATTTATTGCACTTTTTATAGCATTGTACGTTCATGTTTAAAACTAATACTCGTAAATAAAAATAAGTGTAGAATTTCCTTTGCTTAGAGGAGGAAATGGAATAACTTAATCAACCATTTCGCCAAATTTATGAAGTACTAATCTGCAATAGTCAGGATTTACTCCTAATATACTGCTGCTATCGCTTCATGACGGTTCTATAGCTTCTAAAGGGTCTCGTTTAATGAAGATAACTCTGGACCACAGTTGCTGGCAATGAGAGTGAGATCAGCTTATAACTTCAGTAGTTTAGAATAATCATTTCTTTCTACTTGCTAGAAAGAGTCCTGCCCCTGACGTATGTTTTATAACCTTTTTAATAGAAATATGTTAATAGGTATAGTATATATATATTAAAATTTTAAGTGATTTAATTATTTTATGTAAAATAATATTTATTACATCACATAAACATTATTTACAATGAAGAAAAACTTCTGAACCTGTTTGAATATGGTTAATCTTTGGTACTAAATTTATTACAGAGAGCAGAAGAAAATTCTTCAAATTTAAATTGTTATTCATGACCTTGTTTTGCTTTTAAGCAATCTCATTGACCAAAATCTTTGTTCACACATGTATGTCTTTCTAAAAGCGATATATATATATATATATATTGAAACTTTTCTTAGCTCTAGGTAATGTTCATATGGTAATGAGCGTCAAAAATAAATTATGTCCAAAGCATTTTAATTTGGAAAAAGCTCATCAAATTTTTTTAAGGATAAATTTATTTTTAAATCCATCCGTTCCATTTGTTTATTACTTATAATTTGCATTATATTTTGTTCATTTAAGTGAAGGTGAGTTTATAAAGACGAAAATGTAGTTTTCTTCTTTAGCAAAAGCAGGAGTAAAGGCTTTCAAATGCCCCACGCAATATCTTGATTTTTTTTCTACAATTTAATCGATCAAATTGTTATTATTCTCGGCACATTTATTCTGATCTTTCAAGAATAGAAAATGACTCAAATTCTCATTTTTCAAGTGAGAGAGAGACAGTTTTAAATTCATTTCAAATGAACTTGTGTTATTTAATAAGCTAGGAAATAATTTATTCTTGCTTTGCGTAGTTTCAAATTTAGATTATTGAGATGACTAATAATATCAACTAAAAATGCCAAATCAAATAGCTAATTGTAGTTAAATATTAGGGTTCGTTTTTCTGTTTTACGAATAAGAAACAATATTTGTCAGTTTCCAAAATCTACTAGGAACTTGTCTTTAAAGAAACCAGCATCTTGCATAATGAAGGTTGTTATTTAACTCACAATAACATTTTTGTTACTAGTAAAATTACTTTTTTATTCAAAAATCTCTCATGATTGACTACAGCAACTTAGGACATCATACTTAACACCATCGATGCCACTTCTCCTCTCTCCTGATTTCAATTTCAGAATACAAATAAAAATGATTCGCGACAGTAACGCCATCTATGAGCGTGAATATATAACATACTCCCCACCTTGAAACCCCAGGGTTTCAAGAAATTACAGAAGTTCACTAACAAACAGTATTACAACCTTTACACAAGTTAGTAAAAACACAAGATACACAATAATCGATACATATATGTAAGAAACAATAATACAAAACTCATATTTACAAAATTAAAGATTACACATTAATTATGTTCCATAGGCAATACACAAATTTTTGAAATGGCTCTTTTACAAGTACTAGACTGCGTTTTAATTTTAATAACACGAATTTTTTTATCATCTCCAAAATAAATTTTAATTATCCTGCCCATAGCCCATTTATAACAAGGCAAATTATCTTCTATTAATAAAACTAAATCTCCTAATTTTACACTATTTTTCTCGAACATCCATTTGGATCTCTGTTGTAATTGACTGAGATAGTGACGATGCCAAAAATTCCACATACATTGCACCAGTCTAGTAATTTTTTGCCATTTTTTGAGATGACTCTCCTTAAAGTTTGTCAAATTAGGCTCAGTTAAAGAGGTTAATGACCTGTTTACCAAGAAGTGTGCAGGAGTAAGAACTTCAAAATCGTCCTCGTTAGCTGACAAAGGACAAAGAGGACGAGAATTTAAAATTCCCTCTATTTGAACAATTACCGTTAAGAACTCTTCGTAAGTTAAGTTTATTCCCTTAACAACTCTTTTTAGATGATATTTAAACGACTTTATAGCTGCTTCCCAAAGGCCACCAAAGTGTGGGGATCTTGGTGGAATAAACCTCCACTCAATACCTTCTGCAGCTAAATAGCCTGCCAGCTTTTCATCTGGTTTTTTAACCATTTCATGAAGCCTTTTAATTTCTTTATTAGCTCCTACAAAATTCCGTCCATTATCTGAAAACAACCTTGCACACTTACCTCTTCGAGCCATAAATCTCTTTAGAGCTGCAATAAATGAATTTGAAGACAAATCAGAAACGATCTCAATGTGCACAGCCTTAAAACAAAAGCACACAAAAATACAAATATAAACTTTCTGTAAAGCACCTTTACGCTGAGCTTTACTCTTAATATAAAACGGCCCACAGAAATCGGCTCCAGCACAATTAAAAGCAAAATCTGGAGAAACTCTTTCCTTGGGCAAATTGTCCATGATTTGAGTCGACACAGTTGGTTGGACTTTGAAACAAATAATACATTGATGAACAATTTTTCTACAACTATTACGTCCATTTAGAGGCCAGAATTTTTCTCTAACAAGATAGAGTAACGAAGAAGCACCAATATGTAAATATTTTTTATGAAAATGTTCTATTATAATTAGAGTTAACTTGTGACCCTTTGGCAAAATTATTTGATGCTTTTTATTAAAACTCAAATTACTATTACCTAACCGTCCTCCGACTCTTAATAATCCCTTAGAATCCAAGAAAGGATTCAAAGTTTTTAATTTACTACCTGGAGGCACACAGTGTTGGTTTTGGAGACTATTAATATCCTTAGTAAAGGTCTGTGTTTGGACACCTTTAATTAAGAATGCCTCTGCTGCATTCAACTCCTTTGCATTCAGTGGACCTGTTGTCTTCACTGCGCCCTTTAAGTTCTTGACAAACCTGAAAACATAACTTAAAACACGAATGATGTTAATGTAATTGTTACTTATTTCAAAAAGACACTCTAAAAAACTAGGAGTAGTACAAAGAGAAAGGTGAATCATAGAATCCTTATTTAGTTCTGAGTTCTTTTCAGTTCCTTTAACCTCTAGAAGATATTCATCATCTGAAACATCAGGATTGTCCTTGAAGTGGGGCCAGCTACTAGATGACAAGAAAGAAGGTCCATTCCACCAAATGTCTAATTGTTGGATCTTTGAAGGAAAAATACCTCGTGAGATGAAGTCTGCGGGATTCTCAGCAGTTTTAACATAATGCCAATGAAAATCCTTTGTATTCTCTTGAATTTTGGTGACACGATTAGCTACAAATACCTTCAGAGAGCTGGGTGGAGTTTTAATCCAAGCCAACACCACGGTAGAGTCTGAGTACAAATGTATTTCATGAAATTCAAGTCGTAATGATGATATAACCTTTACGATAAGTTTTGAAAGTAATTCAGCAGCACAAAGTTCTAAACGTGGAATACTTATTTCCTTGATGGGAGCCACTCGAGATTTGCTGCACAAGAGTGACACCTTAATGTCACCATAACTTGATACAGATCTAATGTAGACGGCACAACCATATGCATCTTTCGAAGCATCTCCGAAGCCTATAAGGTCAACTTTCAGTGCCTTAGAAGTTAAAACATGTCGTTCTACAGTTACATTTTTTAATTGACTCAATTCAGAACTGAATTTTTCCCACTCTCTACTTAAGTGTAAAGGAACTTCATCGTCCCAATCAATTTTTAAAATCCATAATTTCTGCAAGAAAATCTTGGCTGTAATTATCAAAGGTCCTAAGAGACCTAATGGGTCAAACAATCTGGAAATATCAGATAGCATTGTTCGCTTTGTTGCTGGACTCACAATTTTTTGAACACTAAAACAAAATGTGTCCTTTTTAGGATTAAATTGTAATCCCAAGGTTTTTAATGTTGTTGAGTTGGGATTATCAAAATTGTATTCTCGGTCCGACGTTGGAACATTGTGTAACAGACTAGGATTATTTGAACTCCACTTATGAAGCTCCATGCCCGCTGATTTTAACAACAGTATTAACTGGTCTTGTAGTTCAATGGCAGAAGATAAATCCTCGGTACCACTTAGAATATCGTCGACGTAAAAGTCTTTACCAGCAGCGGCAGCTAAAGGATACCTGTTTTGTTCATCCCAACATAATTGTTGAAGTACTCTTGTTGCCAAGTAAGGAGCGCACTTGGTTCCGTAGGTAACAGTGAGCAACTTAAATACGCGTAATTTCTCTTCCTTTAAACTTTTCCAAAAAATACATTGTAAATCACACTGATCTGGATGTATCCATATTTGACGATACATCTTTTTTATATCGGCAGTGAAAACTACAGAATGTTTTCGAAACCGCAACAAAATAGCGAACAAATCATCTTGGACAACCGATCCTGAATATAAGTTATCATTGAGCGATTGTCCAGATGACGTTGCCTCTGATGCGTTAAAAACCACGCGTAATTTGGTGGTACTACTCTCTGGCCTAAAAACACCATGATGAGGCATGAAATATTTTGGAGTTTCAGAAGTTGCCTGCATATGCCCCAAATTATCATACTCTGTTAAAAATTCCCGGTAGAGTTGCAAATACTCAGGATCTCCTTCCAAACGTTTCCAAAGAGAATTAAATCTTTTAATTGCTATGTGTTTTGACTCGCCTAAACATGGGGGCTCTATCTTAAACGGCATTTTAACTACATAGGTTCCATTGTCCTTTCTGAAATGTGTCTTCATAAAGTGATCCTCACAAATTAAACTCTCCTCATCTGGTAATTTATCCCCTTCAACTTCCTCAATTTCCCAAAATTTCCTTAAATTTGCATCCAAATCCTCTATTATTAATCCACAATGAATAGTAGTTTTGTTCTCGATTGGAACACTTCCGGTAGCAACATACCCAAACACTGTATTTTGAAAAGCAATTTCTGAATCCGGAAACCTAATTTGACCCGTTCTCAAAAGTTCGTAAAATATTTGGGCACCTAATAAAATATCCACCTCTCCAGGTTTATTGAAACTCACATCTGCTAAT
>BMAW01053561.1:9202-20988 GCA_019974015.1 Nephila pilipes | reverse complement strand
ATAAGTATTATTTTATATATAACGAAAAATTTTAGTGCATAAGTATTGTGTGACTATAACGTTTTCAGATAACATAATTAACACAGTCACTTAGTGAACTTTTATTCATTAACTTTAATTGAATATTAGTAAATTAAATTTGAAATAGACGAAAAATGGCATTTTTGGGAAGATCCAGAAAAGAGGATTTAAGGACGTTAGCCACAGAATTGGGTTTGGCTCCATGGGACAATCTCAAAATTTTTGAACTAAAAGATCACATAACCGCAAGTGATAGGTATGATGAGGAATTCACCAAGGATATGCTCAGCGTCATTGTGGAAAAACGTATAACAACGGAAAAACAGAAAGCTACGGAATTGGAAGAGAAACAGAAAGCTGTGGAGGTGGCCCAGCAACGAGAAAGAGAATTCGAACTGGAAAAATTGAAAATTCAACTTCAAATGCAGAAGTTATCACAAACATCCGTTGTAGGACAACAGTTAGTTAACCCCAAGATTGAGCTAAATAGAATTATTCCGAGATTCAACTCGAAGGAAGACGAAATGGGTCTATACCTGACTATTTTCGAACGTCAAGTGAAGTTCATGAACATTCCTGATAAAACTTGGACAGCAAACCTGATTGGCTCATTATCACCTGATATATCTCCGCTCATCGCAAGAGAGGATGAAAATGATTCTCAAAACTATGAAAAGGTAAAAGAAATGCTTCTAAAAAGATTTCGAGTTACAGGAGATAGGTTTAGGCAGTACTTTTCTCAACAGAATAAAAACCCTGACTCGACATGGAGAGACTTTTATTTCGAATTAAGTTCTTATCTTGAAGTTTGGATCAAAGAATTGAAGATAACCACGTTTGATCAACTTAAAAGTCTAATCATCACTGATCAGATGAAAAGAAAAACTCCTGCAAATATCAAAGAACACTTTCTGGATATTTAGGCGGATTTGAACGATCTGTTGGAATTGGCTGAGAAATTGGCCGCATACGATAGCCTAAGGCCTGGAATGAAAAATAATCCAAATCAGACTTTCAAGAAGAAAGAAAAATTCAGGAAACTCTTTCCATTAAAGAAAAGTCCACTTGTTGGAGGCTCATGTGATAACCACACTCCAAGACCCTCTAGAACAGTACCTAGATTCCCAAGTTCCGGAACTGAAGGAAGAAAGCCCATCCAGTGTTATGGATGCGGGATTCCTGCAAGAGAGCTAATGAAACGATAACAGCAGTGAACTGTATGACGTTATTCAACTTCAATTCAAACTCGGATCCCTCAAGTTTGATTGTTCTCAGAATTTTTGGAGAAAAGATTGCTGTATGTGCGGATACCGGTGCTTCCCATACCATTGCTGGTGAAAAACTGTTCAAATTCCTGCAAGAGCATGACATCACCTTTGTGAACAAAATAATTTCATTTATGATGGCTGATGGAATTCGACAGAACATTACGGCTCTGAGTGCTGTCGTCAACCTGTTCATTGAAGGCAAAGTTATCCCAACAGAATTTCTAGTATTGCCTGAAGCAAAAGGAAATAAGACTCTGTTAGGAAGGAATTTCCTCAATGCAGCTGGAATCGTCCTTGACGTCCAAAACGGAAAATGGTATTTTTCCGAAAATTCTCGAAAACAGTACGAGTTCTTCAAGACGCCCTTGGAAGAAATAGCCATCAGTGCGGTCAAACTTCGAGAAGATGAGGTTAAACACCTATCTCCAGAACAGACAAGAAAACTAAATAAACTCCTGGACAAAAACGAGACAAGTTTCCAACCAGGGGGAGGACCCACGCCGTTTATCGAACACCGTATCTACACGGGTGATCACTCCTCAATAGCAACGTCTCCCTACAGGATGAATCCAATAAAGAAACAGGATCGTCAGAAAGAAAGCGTCGATAGACGAAGAAGACGAAATTACTACAAACCTGGTGACAAAGTTTGGGTGACCATTCATCCCATAAGTCGGAACAACAGATGCAAGAAATTCATGCCAAAGAGGGAAGGTCCTTACCTCATTCTCACCTTGAGATCTCCAGTAACGTATGAGATTGCCGATCCGGCCAACCCAGACCAAGTCCTTGGAACTTATCACATTTCTGCCCTAAAGGACTATCATGAACCTGGAGTAGAAAGAGACACTGGACCAGTGGCTCCACTTAAAAAAAGACGACGTCCGAAGAAATTACCCCCTGGTTCCAAGCAGAGACATCAACGGAACCAGAGGGGGAGTCTGTAACACACTAATTTCAAAACGAGACTGTAGATTGCGCCACATGATGGAAAAAATCCTCACAGTTAGGGTGTGGCTTTGTCATCTAGTATTTTTGACAGAGAGAGCTGGGATTTCGTGGAGTAAGGTCTCCTCTGTTACTGTCCAACCCTGGACTATGTTTAAGTTTACTTGTGATAAACTTTTTTTTTATTCTAAATGCTACTGTTAATAATTTTAATTCCGTCCTTGTAACTGTGAGGTCTTATGTCATTAAAAATATAGTAATTTACCCCGAGATGCTGTTGATTTCTTTTACGTTAAAGCAGTTATGGCATAAGAATGTCGGTTACAACCTGTTTATGAAGAAAACGAGAAATTTGAGCTACTTTGAACTTGATACGATTGTGGGTCCAACAAAGGGTGGTTAGACTACCTCCGAAACCGCTAACATTCTTATTTTATTATGCAAATATAATGCATTTTGTGCAGAAACAAGAGAAATACAACAAAACACATTGCAATTCATTACAAAAGAATATTCATTCAATCTATTAGATGGATCGTAAAAGGAAATGGTTTTAAAAACTATCGACCAAAAAAAAAAAAAAGAAACAAGTGCTGCAAAGCAAAAGAAAACCTCTTTTGAAGGTTACAGAACGTCGAAAGTGGAGATTTGAAGAATAGTAGAAGGCAGTTGATTATTATGGAGCCAAGAGGTTGTGACATTGGGCTATTCGCGGTTTCTCTTCACTAACCTTGGGGACTTTTAATTGAGATTGATTGTTTTGCTAAACAACATTTGCCCAACCAAATATGAAACGTAAATAGGTAAAGTAATTTTGTAAAGCAGTTAAAAATGAAGTGATGTGGGTGAGTGAGGAAATATATAAACTCCGACTGAAAGTAGCGAGAGAGGCTGAAAGAGAGACGCTGAAAGAAAGAGACTGAAAGAGAGAGGCTAACGGAGAAATGAAGCTGAAGCTATAAATAAGCTGATTGAATTAAAGGGTTAGATTAAAGATTGATAAGAGACGCCACTTTGCTGTTGTTCTCAACAGTTGATCCAGAATCTGAGTTGTAGTCGAGGAAGGATTAGTGGTAAGAGTTGGTTAGATTACTATTGGTGGGTTAATTTGAGGCTAATAGAAATATTACCTGGGAGAGCATAGTGAGTAGTTGTCATAGTAAATATATGTTAATAAATTGTTTAAAGATTGTTCTGGTGACCTTTTGATTATTTGTGTCGTAGTGTTTAATAATTGAATCTAGTGATGGCACAAGATGAAGCCCGGGTTGAGCGAGCGTCACACTGGCACCCATCCGTTCTCACCCCCAGAGAAAGAGTCTCACTTCGAGTAGTAATTTTTCCAATTAGATATTTCAATGGAAATGGTGATGTAGTTGAATTTCTACAGAGCGTAAAGGACAATATAGCCTTTTATAATATCCCGGCAGAACTGCATTGCTCATATTTACGAATCATTTAAGAGGGAACACGCGATTAGTATGATGTGATGGGTGCTGAGATCTTTCAGAGTCAGCTACGAGCTGTGAAAAGGAAGTCTGGGAGATTGCAGAATCGGATCCGAAATTTTTTAAATAGCAAATATCATCAATATTTAATCAAAATTTTCCTTTACCCTCTAGCAGTTATGATGTAAACTTCAGTCGCTCTGTTAGAAGGGATTCGAATGTCCATCGTCATGAAAAGCTGTCTAATCAACTTGGTCGAGGGATTCGAATGCAGCAAAGATCTGACCGCAGGATAGAAGGTTACAATTCAACTGCAGGAACATCGCTAATATATGTGCCACCTCACCGCAAGATGAGAGCCTTTACTCCGGCAAAGCCAGCGGATAAAAAAGTCCGTACGCAAGAGTCCGTACGCCGGAGTCCGTACGCAAGAGTCGTCCATAAGAGACCAGCCATAGAGGATAGAAGCCCGACCGCAACAGCTACCAGTAAGAAATAGACCAGGAGATCCCACTACCAAGCCACAAGAGTCATCAAGGATCCAATCTAGAGTCACGCCTATCCACTGAAAGGGATCTACAGCAAGATTCCAGATGTCAGCCGATCTCCCAATCTAGAAGGTGGTTCTTCAACAAGATTCTCTTCCGCAGCGGAAAGCGAGACTAAAATATCAGATTGTATTATTCTTTGTTATTCCATTTGATTTGACGACATGATATTTTTGGGAGAGCAAGTCTTTGATTTTTACGGCTTCAGTTTCAATACGGTAAACAGCTTTGGCTCTTACAACACTAAGTCCTGAGAACTTTAATGGAAAGTTTAAATTTTTTTAAAATTGTAAATCACCAAGTTGGTGATCCGGATGGAAAGTATTTTTTACTATACAGATTGGAACTTTTAAATTGTAAACATTTGTTAAAGTATAACACTTGTTTTATGCATTTACTTGTTTTTTAAGAGTAGCTGTCTTGTTATTTTGCATGAATTATGAATAATCATTTCATAACTGTATTTATGTTATACATCTGGTCACATCGTGGCGTAATTAGCGATCGCGACTAATATTAACACTTAGTGCTGCGTTAAGTTCGCATTTTGCATTGTTCTGTCTCTTGACCAGATCGCGTCATTCGTCAAATTCTTGAATGTTATGGATAAGATTAGATGTAATCTATGAATGATAATGTTTACTAATATTTTTGAACACAATTATGCACACTGCAATCCATTTCAAGATACCAGACCCTAACCTACAGCGTGTAAAGGAGCCGAACAAGCAATTCTCCGGCTGAAGAGGAATAAGAAGTTCAAGAAGAGTCTTTATTAATAAAATATATTTTGTTAGCATTATTTTTTTTGTAATCTCTCCTTGGGTGGCGCCTTAGACTAGACGTTTACGAACAGTAGAGTGACTTCAGAAAGCTTCAAATTTTCAGCTTATTTGCAAGGGGAAATAATATATAAATTTAGATTCAAATTATTGATTAGCTTTAGAGTTCGGAACTTAACCAAGTTTATGATAACGTCCAATTAAGTAGGTATTTGGAATTTAAATGTAATTTCACGCTGGGTTTTTGTACCCAACGATAAATCACTTTTCATTTCTGAGGAGGGGTTGTGACATTGGGCTATTGGCGGTTTCTCTTCACTAACCTTGGGGACTTTTAATTCAGATTGATTGCTTTTGCTACACAACCTTTGCCCAACCAAAAATAAAAAGGGGAATAGGTAAAGTATTTATGTAAAGCAGTTAGAAATGAAGTGAAGTGTGTGAGTTAGGAAATATATAAACTCCGACTGAAAGTAGCGAGAGAGGCTGAAAGAGAGAGGCTGTAGGAAAAGTGAAGCTGAAGCTATAAATAAGCTAATTGAATTAAAGGGTTAGATTAAAGATTGCTATAAGACGTCACTTTGCTGTTGTTCTCAACAGTTGATCCAGAGTCTGGGTTGCAGTCGAGAAAGGATTAGTGGTAAGAGTATGTTAGATTACTATTGGTAGGTTGAATTGAGATTAATAGAAATATTACCCAGGAAAGCATAATGAGTTGTTGTCATAGAAAATATATGTTAATAAATTAAGTATAGATTGTTCTAGTGTCTCTTTGATTATTTGTGTCGTAGAGTTTAATAATTGAATCTAGTTATGTCACAAGATGAAGCCCGGGTCGGGAGGGCGCCACAAGTTAATCAACAGTGTTAAGTGGAGCACCGGCAGCACAAAGCTATAGATCCAGTATGCCACATGACAATTGTTCGATACAGTGAAGACAAAGTTGCAGTTTGTGGAAAACATTTCTTATATGCTCTTGGGTTCCTATGCTCAATTGGAAACATCTGTAAAAGCGGAGCTAGCATCCCCAAAGTTGCTGACCATATAGTTACATCCATTTTTGGCCGTAAATTTCCTGGTAACCATGGATGTTTCCATCAGAACAACGCATTTTGCCATTGGTCTAGATTTGTGTCATTTAGATAGGAATTGTCTCAGTATTAAATTTCAGCAGTTTGAATGGGCTCTTTAGTCATCTGATCCCAATTTTATTAGGGATTTGTGGAAATATGGTAAATATCCTATTAAGAGATCTGAAACACCACCTTCTAATCTGAGACAATTTAGAGATCCTATTTTATTTTTATGGGCTAATATATTATTCTACAAAGGTTTCTAGGAAAATGTAGAGTCCGTGTATAGAAGAATGTTAGTTTTCAACAAACGCAGAGGATTTTCTGCACATTATCCCGTTCACTACCAGAGTATCATATTTGATACTTTCGCGGTGGCTCTTCTGTGCCCAGCGTATCACAATAGATACACTCCGGAATGCCTTCTGCAGACCAGCATATATATAATTAGTTATACGCTTAAAGAGAACGTTTTATTTGATTTTTTTATGTTACTAAATGGTGTTACACTACCACGAAATATATATAGATAGATTATTTGAAATGTTGATATTGATTATATGAGCTTGGATTTCATTTCTGGGTATCAGGAGGAGGGTAGGGAAGGAGTTACTGTTAAAAGCACATATAGCGGCGTGGTTCTTTAAATGTAATGACAAGATTGAAAGCGTGCACTTTCTTTCAGTTTACTTTTTTTCTTTCTTCTTGCTTCTTAGAAGTTCGAAGAATAATTTATGGCCCTTTATGGGGGTTAGGGCTTTAGGTAGCAAATGCTCTCAGCTGTTCTCTTCATTCATTTGGTTTTTATTTGTAGCAACAATCATGAGGAAAAGAATGTATTTATTTGATACTGATATTTCCTAAATAATGAATGAATCCGACAGTAATGTTAGCGAACATAATCCAAATCTGTACATAGACATTAAAGTAAAAAAAAAAGGACTAAGATGTGGCCTTTTTTCAAAATCTTGCGTGAAGCGTCAGAATATGTGTGTAAGACATATGACGTTGGAGTGTGCATTGATTTTTTTTATAAATATACCATACAGCAAAATAAGATTTATCTTATATATATATATATATATATATATATATATATTCCATGTAATGGTACATCATTACACTATGACATTTATGTAACATTGTAAATATATTTGTATTTTCTTAAAAGTATGATTTTTATTTAATTTTATGTATAAAACATTCAATTTTTAATTAAACCATTTTTTTCTTTTGTATACATTAAGTTTGATGCATTTTAAATAAGATATGTAAATACCAAAATATTTTAATGAATAGCTGATTTTTGAGGAATTTTTTTTTACGAATTAGGCTTAGTATCTAAAATCGTCTGGGCACAGAGTGACATTTTGCGGTAAGAAGCCGCGGGCCCATAGCAGCACTTCTTTTTTCTCCCTCCGGTAGCGAAAGGGTTATTAGAGTTGAGCCGTCAGGTGCTCTTAATATTTAACCCACTAAATATAAAGTTTTGCATAACTTTATTACAATAATTATAACGAGCACTACATTTTCATAGATATTCATAAGCTAATTGAATAATATTGAGCAATAAGTATTACTGAGTATAAATTCTAGTCATAAAATATCGATAAGCTTAAATTTAATGTAATCACAATCTATTCATAACATTGAAGTAAAGATATTATTACAGTTTTATAAAAGTTTAGATAAATGCACATAGTTTATAAAAGTTTAGAGAAGTGTTTTCAGGTCTTCCTGAGTTTTGTTCTACTGAAATGGATCATCTACCTGTTTAGGATTATCGATAAATGTTCCATTTTTGAAAAAAAAAAAATATTATTAGCATGTTGTGACATAGGGCTATTCGCGGTTTCTCTTCACTAACCTTGGAGACTTTTAATTGAAATTGATTGCTTTTGCTAAACAACCTTTGCCCAACCAAAAATGAAAACTGATTATGTAAAGCAGGTATAAATGAAGTGAAGTGGGTGAGTTAGGAAATATATAAACTCCGACTGAAAGTAGCGGAAAAGAGAGGCTGTAGGAGAAGTGAAGCTATATATAAGCAGAAGGAGAAGTAGAAAGAGAGGTTGAATTAAAGGGTTCGATTAAAAATTGTTGCAAAACGTTCTTTTACTACTGTTTTCAACAGTTGATCAAGAGTCTGAGTTGCAGTCGTGGCAGGATTACTATTGGTGGGTTGAATTGAGGTTAGTAGAAATATTCCTCGGGAGAGCATAGTGAGTTGTTGTCATAGTAAATATATATTAATAAATTCCAGGGTCTCTTTAATTATTGTGTCGTAGTGTTTAATAATTGAATCTAGTGATGGCACAAGATTAAGCCCGGGTCGGGCGGACGTCACAATGGTATGTATATATATTTGAAAAAAAATATTATTAACCTGTTATATATATATATATCACAAAAGAAATAATAGAAGGATTTTAACAAAAATAACTGATAACACATATATACGAGTTCATCATATATTTCATGTTTCTCTTAAGTAGAATTTTATACATAATTATCGAAATTTTTTTAAACGAAAGAAAATTGCCTACTATTAAATTTATAAAACTATTGATAGTCTGAAATCATTATAGTAATGCGAAAGGATTAATTAAATTTTGTTTTTAGATTTATTTTAGTAGTAAATTATGAAATATTGCATAAATATCAAAAGTAAGTGGAAATAACATATTAAAGCAATTTTATTGAAATTTTTTGCCCTACCTTTGATTTTAAAATTGCCCGAGCTACTATTATTTCTTATTTTTTGTATCACTAAGGTTTGATTCTCCGGAAGATAAACAATTAATTATATTAAATTTTATAATATTTTAGAAGCAAATGGTTGTATGTCTAATTTTCGAAGATTGGATGCCTTATGAAAGAGTGCATTATTGTAGAAAAATAGCTTATTTTTCAAAATTTGTATCATGGAAAATAATTAATTTTGAATAGGAAATATTTTAAATTATTTTTCTTTTATTTGTAGCATCTAAATTAATTCAAGTTTAGAAAGACAAAACATTTTAAATATTTCTTTTATACCTGTAAACAAATTTTGATGTCTTATTAATTCTGGATTAAATAATAATTTAACTGAATCAAATACTTTAATTCAAATGTCATAAAAAACTATCTGCCCATTCAAGACAGATATGCTTTCAATTGTTATAATTAACATTTTTACATGGTAATATTTTAACTTTATTCTCTAATTCTACGTTTAAAATAAAACTGAGAAGATTCATTTTTACTTATTGAATATTAAAGTTAATTTCATATAAGACTCGTAATTTCAAATGCAAATTATCATTGTAATTGACAGCATATTACGAGTACAAAAGTCCTTTTCAAAAATATGTCAAGACAAATATCAATATATTCTACAAAAGTAATGAAGTAAATAATCAAATCAAAAAGTAAATAATCAAAAGAAGCAAGTAATCAAATCACTCACATCTCTTACGAAAAGTTCCACAACCATAAAATAAGAAATTTCTTAGTATTTGTTTATTTTTCTTTCTGTGTACACTTTTTAACATCTTCAGTATAATGAATAGAAATCGTGTTTTGAACAATAAAGCTGTTGTCAAAGATTATGTTTGAATTCAAAGCCAAACAGATTATTTTGTTTATGACATTCATTCGAATGGCGTAATATTGGTATATTTTTTTTTTTTTTTTATTTTCGAGATTAGCTTATAAAGAATGGCGTAAACACCATGAAATGTTCTGAATAAACAGAATAAAACATTAGATGAAACTTATTTTAGAAAATAGTTGTCATGATAGCACATTTATGTACAATGAAAAATGATATACACACAAAAAAAGTTCCTTTTCTCAAAAAAAAAAGTTCGACACTATGTAATTGTGCTTTAAGATTGCACAAAACCTTTTCTATCCATTTTTGTTATCTACACGTAAGTGTTCATTCTAAAGAACCATAATTTGAGGTTGTTAAATTACACACATTTCCTACCCATATATTACGCAACAAACTATTTTTTTTAAATATTGGTATACATGTATTGTCTTTTTGAAAGCAAGTAATGTTTTGGATACGAATGAAAATATATTTCAAATAAACCCAATTCTATGCAAAATTAGAAAAAACAATTGAAATAAAATATTTTTTAGTATTTCAGAAATGTTGAAATTATTGTCATAATATGTAGTTAACCGCTGAAAATGGCAGTCTTCATAAAATAAATTAAAATTTATTTGTAGGGCAAGGTATTTTTAAAAATTCGTTTGAAGATTTAAGTCATAAGAAATAAAAACAAAATTCTAACTACATAAATAATCTCTTTCCTTCAAACTTTCCTTTTAAACTTTCATTGTCTATAACGTAAACAAAGCAACCTATTCTTGTTATATTAATTTCATTAACATACACTAACTTTCAAAACTATTAAGCGTATTAATTTAACAAAAAAAAAATGTCTTCTAAATTTTTCCCTTTAATTATATCGATATAAAATACTTTAAAGTAAATGTTATTTTTTGTATTAAATTTAATATATATTTATATCAATCTTTCGTTGCAATATAATGTATGTAATAAAAATAAAATAATAAAAATGCAAATATATTAATGTAAATTTTATTTTGCAGAAGATTCTAAGTTTGAAATTTTACTAATTCAACATATCTTATCAATATTTTTTTAAAAATATAATTTAATTTTTTTTTTCAAAAAAGAGGAATATAAAAAAAATATTTCAATTATTTTTACCATTTTAATTGAAAGAAAAATAGCGTAAAATTAGAAATAAAATACTAATTATAAAATAAAAACACGTAAAATTCAAAATAAAATACTAATTATAAATTAAAAACATTATTATTAATATGTATTAATCGTTTCTTAAAAAATAACCAATTATAAGGACAGGACCAGCTATCAAATCTATTGGAGTTCTAATACTCCGGTGATTTATATAAATTTATACATATTTAACAGTATTTCCAAATGAGTTTCTTCGGAATGTCAAACAATTTTAAATGAAAAAAAAGTTCTGCAGTTATACTTAACACACTATATCTTCACCAACTACAGCCCTAATTACTTTAATGTTACTTAATGTGTTAAAAAGATGAGATAATAAATTATGGGTTAAAGTGAGATGATAGCAAGATAAAAGCATGAAAAAGTACTATTTTTCCACGTACATTTTTTTTTTCAATTCAGCCATTTTCATGATTGATTTAGTATTTGTATGTTTATTAATATCTCATTATAAGTCAAAAAAGAGATATTGATAATGAAACTCTTAACTTTAACTCATGGTCAAGTGCAAGGATTATGATTGACCTGGATCTCCAAAATCATAACTTCCATGTACATTTATTAATAGTTTCTACATATATTTATTACTGGCATAATTCATACACATGTTGGCTATATGTTCATGTTCATATAGAAAACTCAATATTTATTTATACATATAATACATTTCCAGCAGAATTTGAACTGTGTTACACAAATAGCGACACATACAGTTAGATATAAATATATAAAAAAAATTTGCTTATTTATTTTTCATTCATTTTTTATGACATTAGGTTAGCTTCCTTGTCTATATTTGAAGATTCTGTCTCTCATTAAAACAAATCAATATTAATATTTGAAAAACATAAATTATATATATATGTATATATATATATATACATATATATTTAATTTATAATATAATAGAAC
>BMAW01053560.1:0-15381 GCA_019974015.1 Nephila pilipes | reverse complement strand
GCGAGCCATGAGGAGTAACGTGACAGGACATCTGGTGGACACAAGCGAAAATAGGTAGTACCTTCTATCGCTAACAGAAGGCGCTAATAGCACTTACAGAATAATCTCGTTGGTTCGAGAAAGTTCTGGTGTCTTCCACTCACTTCTAGATGGCAGTAAGTGGAATATATAAGAAGGCTAGTGGCGCAACCACAAGTCAGTTCCTATGACACTGCTGTGAAATAAAATAGTGCGTACCTCCTTAAAACGTGTTTGTGCGTGTTTAAGTTTAAGACATCTTTGTAACAATATTTTGATTTGAATTGTTGCTTTTGAGTGTGTGATTTAGTAGAATGGAAAAGAAGCGAAAAATTGATAGTGAATGCAGAAAATTCAAAGATCAGTGGAACATTCAGTATTTCGTAATTGAGTCCAGTAACAAGGCGCTATGTTTGATTTGCAATGAAAGCATAGCCGTTCTCAAAGAATATAACATTAAACGTCATTATGAAGCAAAACATTTTCAAAATTACTCAAAATATACAGAAAGTTTGCGGACAGAAAAATTCGAAGCTATGAAGCTCGGATTGAAATCGCAGCAATCTTTATTTACAAAACTCAAAACTGAACAAGAGGCTGCAACTCATGCCAGCTTTCGTGTGGCTCTTGAAATTGCAAAACGTGGAAAACCATTCACCGATGGAGAAATGGTCAAAGAATGCATAATCGCAGTAGCCGAAGAAATGTGCCCTGAAAAGGTAAATTTATTAAAAACTGTCAGTATGTCAGCAAACACTGTGGCTCGAAGGGTAGAAGACATCGCTGAAAATATATCCTCTCAACTGTTCAACAAAAATGGACATGTTGAGTGGTTTTCTTTGGCCTTGGATGAGTCAACGGATGTGTCAGATACTGCTCAGGTGTTGATTTATATTCGAGGAGTAGATAAAAGCTATGAAGTGCATGAAGAACTTCTTGATATGTATAGTATTCATGGCACAACTACTGGTTCAGATATTTTTAAAGGAGTTGAAATGGCCATTAACCAAAAGAACCTTCGATGGAAAAACTTGAAATGTATTACAACTGATGGAGGCAAAAACATGAGTGGGAAAGATAAAGGAGTGGTCGCTCTTGTGTCAAAGGCTGTAGAAAATGACGGTGGTTCAAAACCAATAGTCTTACATCGTATCATTCATCAACAGTCTTTGTGCGGAAAATGTTTGGATATGTCTGAAGTTCTGAAACCAGTCATATCAACTGTTAATTTTATCAGATCTTTTGGGCTGAATCACCGACAATTCATGCAATTTATTGAAGAGATTGGAGAAAATGACTTACCTTATCATACTGCCGTACGTTGGCTTAGTTGTGGGAAAGTCCTTCAGCGCTTTTTTGAACTTCGAGCAGTGATCGAAATTTTTTTGAATGAAAAGCATCGCCCTCTTACTGAATTGCAAAACAACGCATGGCTGAGGAAGTTAGCATTCTATGTTGATTTGACAAAACATGTGAACGAACTGAATTTAAGATTGCAAGGAGAAAACCAGCATCTTCCTGATTTATACACTAATATCAAATCATTCCGGAAGAAATTGATACTGTTTCAATCACAACTACGAAGTAAATGTTTTTCACATTTTAAAACATGTGAAATATTCAGCCACACCACTGAGACCGAGTTTCCTATCGATTTTGCAATCGAAACTTTGAGTGCTTTGAAAATAAATTTTGATACTCGTTTCTCGGACTTTGATGCCATTGCGAATCAAATTAAGATTTTTCAGAATCCTTTTGATACTGACATTGAAACCCTAGCCCCGGAACTTCAAATGGAAATGATTGATCTACAGTGCAGTGATATAATTAAGAACAAATATCAAAACTTATCTTTGTTGGAATTTTATAAGTGTCTTCCACTGACACAATTTGATAATTTGCATAAATTTGCTCGTGGGCTGTTTTCTGTTTTTGGTACTACTTATTTGTGTGAGAAGACCTTTTCCAAAATGAAGTACACAAAAAATGTTTACAGATCTAAATTAACTGATGAGCATCTTAAATCTCTTTTAATAATTGGTACAAGTAAAATTAGTCCACAACTACAAACTATTGTCAGTGGAAAATCTCAATTACATAAATCTCATTAGTATTTCATATGTCATTATGCTTGTTATAAGTTATTTTTTCATTTAAAATGTATAAAATGTTAGTTGGATTCATTTCAATAATTTGTTAGTTAGTATATAGTAACCTACAACAATGTTATGAGTAGTTAGCCCATGACCATATCAATGTAGATGTCATATTAATAATTATTCAACATAAAAATAGATTACTTCAGTAAACTAAATTTAATTTGCTATAAAAAATAAATATGTTCTCTAGAAGGAGTTTTCTTTCAAGTATGCTAGCTCTCCGCGGGCCGGACAAAATCTGTCCGCGGGCCGGATGTGGCCCTCGGGCCGTAGTTTGGAGACCCCTGCTCTAAAGCAAAGGTAGGATAGAGGCGTTCAGCACTGGGTCTCCACACACGAACACGATTGTCCTCACTGCTGAGATTGAATCTGGATTCGTCGCTGAAGACGACCTAGTTCCATTCCGCTGCAGTCCAGTTTCCTCGTGCTCGGCACCACTCCAAACGGAGGCGTTGATGGGTGGGAGTCAAGGGCAACACACGTAATGGGCACCACGATCCCAAATATCCTTCAGCCAGGTGCCTTCGTATGGTATGAGAAGACACAGGGGTCCTGGGTCTGGATGCTACCTGTGTCTGGATAGCGGCCGATGAAGCAGTTGGCTATACGCGTGCATTTCTTACGATGTGGCGGTCTTCTCAAGGACTTGTCTGTCGAGGGCGTCCTGAGCCTGGTCTTCGTGTAAATGACATCTCTCGGATCCACTGGTCCCAACACCTCCTCACAACACAATCAGAATGGCCTAATTGATGAACTACTCGCCTAGCTGACCACCCAGCTTCCATCGTGCAGATGTTTCTCCCCCTCTCAAACTGTGATAGTTGCTCACATTGTCTTCGAAAACGGCGTAATGGCTTGTCTACCTCAGCTCTTCCTTTGTAAACGATTGAGCACACTGAAACAAGCTTTGGTTACGTGTTTTATATTCCACGGAGAACGACGTTAAACGCTCTCTACCGGCTATACGTAATGCGCAATCACGCTACATTTCTAATTAATTGCATATCTCCCCGGCATGGACTTTCATGTCAAGTTTCGTTACGATCCCGCAATTATTTCTTGGTTCGTTAATTTTTTTGTCCATGAGTGTATCATTTCCATTTTTATGTCTTCTCAGAAAATTTAGTTTTTAAAAAATTTTCAAATTCCATAGATTTTAATTTTTCTGGTTTTGGTTATATATATACATATGTAAGACATTTTTTTCTCTTAACTATTAAAATTTAAGAAAAGGTAATTTTTTCGGCTTCCCTTATTTGTAATTTGTTTCTCGGATTATAAAAATCATCTTAATTATTGTTACTCATTCATATTTTCTATTCGCATTGAAACCAACTTTCTTCTGATTTTTCATCAAAGTGTACATTTTCTCCTATTAGTATTTTCATTTGATGGTTATATTGAAAATATTTTTAGCATATTTTCGTGCCGATTGGACTAAAGGCGAATCGTGTAGTAACTCTGATGCATATTAAATATCTAGCTGGTCAATGTCCTTACGTTAGTGTGATGTTGGAGTTAGGATTAGGAATACCAGATCATGTATCATTCTCATTGCTAGTTCGTGATTCAAATTTAAGAAATTGGTCGCCAATAGCTTTTGTGTTGATTCTAAGTAAAAAAAATAATGAACTATGAAACAAACGAAATATTTGTACGTATAAATTTATTTATAGCATACATTTGAAAGAAAAAAAATTTTAATTAAAAAGCATTACAGAGTAGGTACACAGGAAAACATTGTTACTACTCTAACGCAATTTTATTTTAATAAGATGTGTACCTGAAATCTTAAATTAATTTTTTTTCTATCAGTATGAATTATAGGATGCAATCAAAAAGAATAAATTTTATTAACATTCACCTTGAGTTCGATTTTGGATTACATTAAACAAATCACTTCTGTTCCTTTGATTTATTAAACTTCAATTACATTTGTTGATAGCAAGAATCAATATTTACTAATTAGGTAATTTTATTACTTAAGGAATATTTGTATTGTAGAATAAAGAACTGAATGAAAACTGAATTCGTTTATGTCATATTACTTTTATCGAATATAAATATTGTGCTACTAGTAGTAAGAGAGGAAAGAGAGCATACCTGACATCAGTGAGAGTTTGTTATCGTTTTACCATCAGTTTAGTTTCATATGTTAAAAATCAATACTGTAACTATATTAATTGAGTTATGAAGCATTGTAATTTTTATTTCCAATTGAAAGTTCCATTAATTTTTTCTCAAATACTTTTTAATTTTCATATTCATTATAAAAAATATTTAAATATTTACACACATTGAACAAATTTAAAAGATTTGAGTACAAATGTGAATAAGGTTCTAAAAGTAATATGTCAATTCATAGGGAACTGTGAAATTTGAAAGAGCAACATATGGATGACAAATGTTGGTAAATCAGAACTCTCTGTCAAAGGTATAAAATAATTAAACACAAATTTGTTGTTGTGTAATAAATTCAAATATATTCATATGGAAAATATAAGAAATTCATGCTAGATTTATTTGTGTATCTTAGATAAATGAATCTGGAGATTATAGATAAAATTTAATTCGTAGTTATATTTGAAATGTATTAAGTAATTTATAAAAATATATTTCATGTATTTAAGCATACAATTATGCTTTCTGCAGAATCAAATTCTTAAGATGGTTATCAGTAACATATGTGACATAATGACATATTAATTGTCTATAAGAATTCTAGAATATAGAAAAGCCCTCTTTCCGTAAACGTTTCAAAAATTCAAATGTAGTAAGATATTGACATCAAAATCGATGAGAAATTATTGGTAAACAGATCAATATTTCAGATGTGGACTTACGAATTTCTTTCCTTATTCACATTTCTCTCTTTCTAAAGTAAGCCTAATGGTAAACAATTGTTCTAGCAGGGCGTTAGATTTAATGAATTTGATTTTAGGTTTAATATTTTCTTTATGAAACTGAATATATTAAAAGAAACGAATGCCGTAATAGAAAAATGTTTGGATTTTATATTTTTCGCACAAGATGTTTTTCTTCCAAATATTGATTTTTAAGATATATGTATTCATTTTTGTTTATTGAAGGAAACAAGGTACTCTATGAGCAATTATTTTAAAATTAGATAATTATAAGAGAAAACTTATGTTCACCATATTAGACAAATGTAAAATATACATTTCAGTAAAAGAAATAACTTCATTTTTAAAAAAAACAATTATTCTTAATTATAATTTCTTTCAAAATATTTTTTTTTACTTTAAAATTACTACTATTTAAAATTATAATTTCTTTTAAAATATTTTTGTACTTTAAAAATACTCCTATTTAAAATTCTAAAGTTTTAATATAACAAGTTATTATTTTTTTTTCAATTTTAGAAAGGTGAATGGTTGTATTAAAATTCTCAATATTTTAATACATCCAATCCCATGCTAGTGTAACCAAGAGTGTAACCCACAACTAGTATAACCAGCCCCATTTACAATTATTTGTATAGGGTTAGTTGTATTAATGTTATTTATAGTGTTTTTGACAAACAATTTTCTATCAGACGAAATGAAAAAATAGTTAAAAATTGCTACAGTAAGTTTTGGTGATTGAAGAAACTATTTGCCACGAATCAGTTTCAAATGCATTTCTTAAGATTTGAATACACGTATACATATTTAAATATATTCAACAACAGATATTATTTTAAGACAACCCATTAGTTGCTGAATTCTTTCACTTTTTTTAAAACTTTTTCTAGAAATAAAATTACTGTCCTTTTCCAACCTATGTAGCACACTTGTGATGGCTTAGAGATTTTTTTGAAAGCAAATTAAATAATATTTTGGAATGGTATATATCCTTATGTCAGGTATTGTGCGCATTAGTCTTCTGAATATAAAAATAAATTTTATGAATATGAAGATAATTCATAGTTATCTATCGCACATTTATCGTTAACTCATATCTCCCTTCTACTTTCTTTTAATTCCATTTTACTTATGTATCACTATCTCGAATTCAATTTACTGTATTTCTTATCTTCATCTATTTTTTCTAATGACGGTTAATTTTGTTTGGCTGAGAGTTGTAATTTTATGCAATTCAAACTATCGAAATGTCCCCTAGGTTAGTAAAGAGAAAATCGCAAAAAGCTCAACATCACAAAAAAATGCATGTAATATTAAGTGTACTGAATAATGATTATATACAAACATATTTAGCACGTAGAAAAATCTTCATTAAAATAGATTCTTCAAGGCGCATGAGAGTAATGATTTTTTTTTTAAATTTAGGATTGTTACAATAAATTAGGATCTGACATTTTTACTAAAATAAATGTAACTAGTACTGATGTAATGATCTGTATACTCTAATTCAAAAAGTACAAAACCTAATTTTACGTCATTTGAAACTTTAAATTATTTTTCTGATATCAGTTTATAGACACCTTGTAATCATTCTTCTTTACACTTACTTAGAGCCCCAACTGTTATATTTTGAATTTACAAAATTTGAAAGAGAGATCTTCGGCTAATTTCAAATTCAAAACTTCTAACTTCAAGTCTTAAAGACTAATTCATTTTTTCATGTTATTCTGATATAAATTTCAGTTTATTTCCTTAGTTTTTAAATGAAATTTAAACATTTCTTAAGGAAATGAATCATTGTATTTAAATTTAAGTTATGTTATGAGTTGGAATAAAGACCATGCAATCCCTGTTTGCTTAAAAGAATTGAAACTTGTCTTAAATAGCGATCGTTACTAATGACGGTTAGTTTACATTCAAATAACTTTTAGCTGATTTTGCGCTTTAGTACTGTACCATTTTTAAGAAAATACTGATGAATATGGGAAACACATTAAAAAATCCAAATATTTAGCAAATGTTCAAATTATGGACTATACAATCGACATTTGAATGCAGACATATTTGCAATGAATGAAACATACAGAGCTAATTTATTTAAAAAACAACTCTCCATGCTTCTAAATATTGATCAGTAAGACAATTTTTGAAGAATTTAAATTTAAAGCTTAATTAGTGAATATTTAAATTTTGTCTTTTGAAAAGTGCACTTTCAGCCTTCAAAACTGACTGCGTTAAAATTTTGAAAAAGCAAAATGAAAGCTCGGTACTTTCTTTTCGATACAAAAATGTTCAAATATTATTATGTCCTTAATATGGTTATATGATGTATATTAATATATTTAGCAAACTAAGATTTTAAGGTATAAAATGATAGTTTAAAAACACTCAAAATATACTTAAAAAATTCGTCATCTCAGGTTTTTTAGTTTATTGCGTATCAAATATAAAATAAAGTTTAGAAACACCCGAGGAAAAATACACTTTAAGGATTTTCATGAAAAAACTTCCTTTTTACCACCTAAGGCTGTAACAAGGTTTGCAAAACACAAAGTATGTTTTTTCTACCTAAAGCTTAGAGAAGATTAAAATTCAATATGTTCTCAATTTTTTTGGGCAAAAATGAAATTAGATGTATGACAGGAAATTGATAAACCATGTGTTATGTGTCTCAGTTTCAATGACCTTGATAAATTTAAGACTCTATAGCTATTTTAAACATTTTACTTCCTTACAGATTAAGTATTTTGAAGAATTAGATTTGTTTTGTCTCGAAATTAATTAATAACAGAGTAATGAATACAATATTTCAATTAGTCTACTATTCAAAAGTACATGATAAAATAATTTTTGAAAATGTCTATACTTTACTGATTTATTGTATGTTGTAAATAAAATTCATAATTTTTATAAATTTTCCAGATAACATAGGAAATTGAAATCTGTAACAATATCGAGTGCAAACTCTTATGTAAACGGAGTTTTCGAAGCAATATTATAAAATGTCAAGCAACTAGTACATTTTTTATTTTTAGAATTCTCTTACATCTAATTTTGAATTATTTGATCACCGAGAAACAGTTTGGGTAGATTAAAGATATTTTTATAACAATTACACGGTTTGTGGCTATTTAATCAGATGTAACAGTTTTGCTATTTCTTATAAATAAGGATGTGTACATCTTCTCTTTAGCTCTGTATATATATATATATATATATATATATATATATATATCTGAAATAAATTTCAGAATATATATATATTCTGAAATAAATTTACAGTTAAAACTAAATCTATAAAGATGTAAGATATAGATTTATATCTTTCCTCATGAAAAACTTTCCCAGCACCTAGTATGCTTTTGCAAAGAAGTTCCATTTTTAGGTTCTTAATTTAATTACAATGGAATCACCATGCTACCCATTGTTTTGTTATTGATATAGCAAATAGAGAAACCTGTCTGTCCAAAAATAAATATTGAGGCAGTTTACCCTCAATATTTATTTTAAAAGCCAATAATGTGGGATTTTCTTCTCAAAATTACGTTTCTGAAATTTCGATTGAATGAAAAATTAATGCATTGAGTTCAAAAATTGTGTCACCCCTAATAATCCTCGGATCCTCTTCTTATTTGGATAAAATTAGTATCAATGCCTCCAAGAAACTGATTTATGGTATAAATGGATGGAATAATTAGCTAAAGTAACATAGTTAATTAACTAAAACATGATGCTATCGCAGTATGAAATCCGATTTTTAGCGTATGTGAATTCCCATCTTAAAATAGCTAAATATTCAAAACTTCATATCATTCTGCTCTTAAATTTCTGAGTTATGAAGATTTAAAGAATGGGTTACTTATAAGTGTCTCAAAACTCTGACTATAAAAGCTTTCAATTTAAGATATTTTAAGGGCTATTTCTCCAAACAATAAATGATTTTTGCCAATTCTAGAACATAAGTAAAGGAATATGGTTCCCTAACTGTGTATCCCGAATATGTCTGGTACTAATTATTTGATTTGAATGAAATTTGAATCGTTAGGCAATTTCTACTACTTTCAATAAACCGAGTTCTGTAAAATAAATGTTTCGTTAATAAGTAAATGAACCCTCTGAAGCCCCCGAGAAGCGGTCTCTTTCTTCAGCCTGTGAAGCCTTGTCGGATTCTCCTTTTGTGTTCCCGCTTCTATCTGCTGAAAAGTCTGGATTTCGCCGTGCCGTGTTTTCGTCCCGTCCCGCTGCTGAACTTTTTTCCGTGATGACGTGGACTTTGGTTTTATTTACTTTGTGTGTGGACTTTACTTTTAAATTACAGATTTCGTCCTTGGACCTTGTGGTCCCGAAGACTATTTTTTACTCTGTCTCCCAAGAATGCTATATTTCGGCTATTTTTATTGTGTAACCTTGACTTGTAAATTATCTGCTGAAATAAAAAAATTTTACTTAATCCATTTGCCCTCCATCCCTTTCACTTTTACTAAGATAAGAAGTCTTATTTCAAACACTATCGATATATGAGTACTTTTATGCTATTTTGTGAGTTTAGAATCAATAGATAATTAAAAATTGATTATTCCTTAGACATCGATGAATTGTGCAGATGAAATAAGCAGGTTATTTGTTAATAATTGTTGCTTAAAAAGGTATATTAAAAATTTCTGAAAAATCTTGATGAATCTTCTTCGGAAGAAAAACTGAAAATATGATTTGCATCTGAAACTGATAAAAATATGATTTATATAAATATTTTTAAGGAATTAAAATCAAAACTTTTGAATTTAAATTTGAAAGAGCAGATTGAGAAAATTATCCTAGGAAAAAAAGAGAGGCTTATCGTGAAAATAAGGCTGAGTGTGATATTATATCGATTATTTACATTTTTAGTAAGTTCATATCAGGAATTGAAGCTATCTTTACATAATGTTAAAGAATCTGGTCAGAATTTCGAACAAATTTCCAGGTGGAAAATTGATCAAATTTTCATATAAATTAGCAACGTTGTAATACCTGCATCTGTTCATAATGCAGTATTTTTAAGAGTTAGGGAACAATCCGAAAATACGCCATTTTTCTCTTGAATACGTAACGTTTAATGCCCACTTAACATTATAGTTCAGGAGACGAAGCATGGAGCACATTTTACACCAAAAAAAAAGGGATCAATTGAGATAGAAATGAGTTATAATACATAATAAAATAGGGTAGTGGTATAATAAAATACGCTGCTCTCTAAGAGATAGCGAAGTCAGAATATAAAACTAATGTTCAAGTTCTTTCTTATCGGAAAAAGTGATCTAATTTCGGGTCTTATACTTTAACAATATGCAAAGGCAGCATTAAATCAAAGCAAACTATATAAAAAGTTAATGGAATACATATAAGGAAACAACTAAGAAAATGCAAAAAAAAATTTAAAAACTATTTCACTTATGCAAGAAAAAATATTTAACAAAATCACTGTGAAGTATTATTATTACATTTGAAGTACTTTTTACTCGGAAAGGTGCATTTGTGAAATCGAAGTATTCAATATTTACATATCTTTCATTCACCGTGAAATAATATAATTTTACTTTTCTGTTAAATATTTTTTAAAACATTTTGCTTGTGAAGATAAAAATTCTAATCAATTCCAGATTTTTTTTTTTCAGATTGAACTACTGTAGCCGGTGGCTCTATTAATCGGATATATGAGATATTTAAAAATCATTTTCAATAAAAAAAAATTGACATGGCAGTTGATAATAATTTATCTTATTGATTTTCTTTTGAAATAAAGTATTTGAAATCAATACAAGTCCAGATATAGAAAGCATTTCAATAAATCGCAAAAAGTCTTTTAAATTAGGAGTGTTGTCAGATATTTTGATTTAATGTAGCGTGGTCTGAATCTTGAAATTCTGAAGAGTCACTTTGTTTATAAAAACTGACGAATATATATATATCACTCTAATACTCTCACAAAGTACTTCAAATATTAAATTAAATTAAGAAGTAGCAAAAGAACAATCATATTTAAGAACATGTTAGCTAAGAAATTTTAAACGTTCAATGAAAGAAAAAGTTTTGTCGTTGTGAATGTTGTAAAGCTTAATCATTGCGTTACATTTAGGATTATTTTACCCGACTCTGTTTGACTTGGTAATTTCATAACTTATTGGAGTCTTACTGTTTATTTTAAAAACCATAATTGCTTACTCGTTAACAGAACGAGCTTACAGTATTTTGATCCGGAAGCCCAAAAAATATTACCTATTTGGACTTCAACTACAAGGAGGCGACATAATTTATAAGCAATCAGGGACGCAGAAGTGACAGTGAAACTGTCATGCTTGCGTCATTTTATTGTTAGTTAAAAGTCATACATGCACCTATAGGGAGCCCTAATTGGTTGGAAAGCAGGCGGTATGGTCAGTTGTCTCTGAGACTGCGTGGCAGTAAGGTAACCTCTTACGACCAGATCATGGATGCCTTCAAACTTTATCAACATACAGTCGCGCCATTTTTTGTTGCGAAAAATGAGAGTCCAATTAGAATTTATCGTCGTAGATTGTCGTATGCAAAATATGCATTAGACGAAGTGTCTTTCCCGCACTTCAATGTCACAAAAAAAGGCACTGAGTTAATTTCGTAGCGAACGAATCAGAACGGACTGCAGACCTTGAGCAGTGTGAGTGTTCGTGGTCATTACAATTATGGCAGTAGACAATCGGGTGAGGCAGTATTGGTGAATCACTACGAGCAAGTTAGTGTCAGCACGATCTATCAACAAAGGAATTATTTCCACACTATTTCAAAAAAGTTAATGGGACCATTTATTGCATAATGTACACAAATTGAAAACAGCCATCAAGAATCTACGAAGTTACAAGTTAAAGAAAGGAATACAATATTTTTCACATGACTACGATTACCTTCATGTGACTACTGCGTGCAAAGATTTATTGCAGCGATTTAGATGGGGAGTCTGTGTATATCTTCTGGTAATCTCTGAATTTCCGCCTAGTGATTACCATGTTTTAATTTACTCAAGATGGTAATGAATGTATGGCAATTCGCAGAAGATAATGCCCGGGTCCTTCAACAATCACTTAGGTTCTTCATCTAGGATATTCATCTTGGTGGACTACTGAAATGCCTCGATTATTCTGTTAGCCATTATGTTCTTTATGTGCATCATTATGAATACTGAACACATTGCTATCATTAAATCATTCATAAAAACATAAGAACCCCCCCAGATATAGGTAACCATAACATTACGATGTATTAAACAACAAGAATATCCGCCATCCCATAAGTTCAGCATTTGTAGAGGGTAATTCATCTTGGTGGACAAGTGGGATGCCTATAGTATTCTGCTAGCCATAAATAATTTGAACATAAATAATTTGAGTTCCTTATTTTCTAATAAATCTGTTTTTTTTTTTAAATTTTAACTCATTCATTATTGTAATTAAATCTCAATCTATTATATATCCAAGTAATTAGGGATTGGATTACTTTAAATTAATTGATTTTATTCGAAATTTTTTCTAGCATTTTAATTGCCTTAGTTAATTTACTTGTGGTGCAAAAACCATTAGCGGTAGATTTTTAATGCTATTATTTGCTAAATTAGGAAGAAAATCTACAATCTAGAACAAAGGACTTTCAAATACAAAATATTTCTCCGAAATACGTAAATTAATGCATAATAAAATACTGCCATCAGAACAGTTTTTTTTTTACTGTATATTAACGTTGCCTTCAGAAGCATTTTATTCACTGGTTAATTGCTTATTAACATCAGTCTTGGAATCAATGTAGGAACTATTGGTGACAAACCTCGTAATTTTGAGCCTCGGTCAAGTGACGAGGACGACATCTGAGCTACATCTTCCTTTCCAAGCTTCCATACCACGCCAGTGGAAGAGGATTGAGTCTCATCAAATTTAACGTACATCAGCCTACTACATGGAGATTCTTTAGCATTATGTCTCGAGCCCACAATGTGAGAGAAACAATGAAACCGCGAGTGACCATGGTCACTCTTTTTACTCTGCCACTCAAAATCAAAACACTGACTATTGAGGATGAACCTCGAAATACTGAACTTTATACCGCCTGAAGGTAACGCCTGAACTGGCACATCCCTCTCCAAACACTTATACATCCCAGCGAGAGAATTTGGAGCTTCGTCAGACTTAACGTGCCTTGTGACATAACGGGTTCTTAGTGGCATCAGGAGAAAAATCCATGATTGAAAGGAAACAAAATCGACTATCGACCTTCTAACCTGGCTACCGTGGCCACCAGAATAATTGAGAGAAGAATTCTGTACATATTTCAGTCATGTCTCCTCATCTATATATGTCATATTGAGAAAAATCAATATTTAAGTCAGATCTTAAATAAATTTAATTCCGTTTGAACTAGCGTATTGATATTATATATTACTTTTTCTAATAATTTGGAGTAAAATATATTAGACCAATGAAGTGTTTGTAAATTATCTTTTCACGCTATATAGGATAAAAAAGAAGTACAAAAAAGTTTTCTATTAATTTTTTTTGAAGTGGAAATAGCTGTAAGAAAATAAAATCCTTATCACAAGTATTTTTTTTTTATTTTAGTAAAACTATCGTATTTCGGGTAATTCGATTACTTACTTTTTTCACCTTCGTATAGAAATTTATTAATGACGTTCGCGACTAGACACTCCAAATTTTGATCTTTAAGAACAAAATTTCTTTATCACAAGTATACAATTAAGTTTCTTTTCTATTGAATTTTCAGAGAATGAGAGCTTTTACTCGGCGCATTAACTGCCTTAATTTTTCCTTTAACATAATGAAGGGTTCTTACACATTTTTGTTCCACGGACCATTTTAGCAGTAAAGTAATATAAAGGCATCTACTACAGACATACTGTTTATATCATGAAGGTAATATGAAAGTAATAAAGCCTTACCTAAATAAATATTGGATATATTTCAAATATATAATATAAAATTATCAAATGAACTGAAGAGCAAAATTCAACTATTGAGAATCAAATCTAATAGGCACTATAAAAAGTTTAGCAAATTAATTTTACATTTATTTACTTATTGTCACATTGAATAATTCCATATAAATGAAATTAACTGAAAATAATAAACAAAAAAAATTCTTCTCATACATAAAAAATTTCAAAAGACATAAAACTCAATAATTTCGAAATTTGTTTTCAAAACAGTCATTGAAACTCAATTGAAATAGTGAAATTTATTGCATAATTTTTTGTAAAATGTTAAATGAACGAGCTAATTAAGTGTTTCTGAAAATGAGGTTATTCATTTTGTCATTTTCAATCTCACAGAATTTGTAAAATCTTTCCATAAACCTTCCGTTATATAAAAGTTTCTATTACATTAGAATTTTTAGAATATTACACATCTATGAATGATTTTAGAATTATTTCATTATGTTTTTTATAAAAAAAGATTCTAATTCTTTTTCTTAAATTTTAATGATTTTTAAAGAGTTCTATATAGAGATTGTGTGCCATGCCCCAGCAAGAATATTATTTGAATATTAATTTCCAAACTTGGTTCGTGACCTTTGTAAAGAAGCAATTTTACTGTAATTATGTTGGTTTCAATCCATAACTTCGCAGTTATTTACTTTGATCATATATTTAGAATGACAGGAATGCATTTTTTTTTTTAAAAAAAAAACTCAATATCCTTAGTGAAATTAAAGGAATGGACAAAAAATGGCAGATGTTACGTATGAGTATGGAAACAGAATTCAGAATATACAACCACTTGTTAAGAGATAACAAATTATTTGCTGTCCACAAATTATATGTGTATATATATATATATATATATATATATATATATATATATATATATTCTACATAGGGGATTATTTCATTTAAATCTAATTAATTTCTTAATTTATCCTATGTTTTTAACTACCATATCTGAAAATGATTAAATCAACATATCCAACACTCGACGAAATAGGGATATTACCCATTAACCAGTCAGACACACTATATAAAATACTTAACGATCCTTACATCTATTGTCAAGATATCTATATCATCCTTGATTTAATTTTCATGGAGAAAAAAAGGAAGAGAAACTTTTCTGTCACTTCTTTCGTAATACCTTGAGTGGCTGTACGTGTGTTGCGTCCACCACTGATCCCCATGTACCGCCCCCCTTCTGCGTATAACATTAATAAATTCATAATTCAGCTATTTAAGGATTCCTTAGGACTAAAATACAAAACATGATTTAAGTTCAATAGTTAAAGATATATATATATATATATATATATATATATATATATATATATATATA
>BMAW01053555.1:6845-66728 GCA_019974015.1 Nephila pilipes | reverse complement strand
TGATCTTCATTTAAAAGGTTCCTTGAAGCTATTGCACTGTAATTCACGATCACTTGTAACACGATCTTAATTTTTGGAATATGCATCCGTGTGATTTTTCTTGTAAAACACGGATTTGGGTATGTTGTTGTTTTTAAAGCTTTAAACCTTAACTAAAAAGATTTAATTATTCTACTTTAATGTTTTGAAAAACTTTTAAAAGTTTTGATTGGATAGTTTTTAAGTGATTGGATATTTTTAATGGAAATTTTAATGGATAGTTTTTGATTGAAAATATTTTAATTGGAAAGTTTTTAGGTAAAGATCATTTTATTTGATTGGGAAATATTGGTTTTTTAAAAAAATTAAGTAATTGAGATAACTTACCTTCCATTTTCTTCTTTGTTTCTTGAATCTTTTCGTTAATTTACAAATTGAATTTTGGAGTAAACTAAATTTTACCTAACAAAATGCATTGGGTTGGTACCATAGAACATGTTTAACCTCACAATTCAATCTACAGTCTAAATATGCATGTTTTGTTTTGTTTGATATTCAAATTATTCATTTAGCTCCAAATTTGATTCAATTTTTATCCATCTCTTTTACGTAGTTCTATAAATGTTTTCGAATGTTGATATTGGATTTTTAATTGTTCTCTTTATTTTTATGTGTTTTAATAATAATTTCATGTTTATCTTTACACACAGCATCAATATATATTACTATCATTAATATTGACATTGACATATTATTGCACACACACACACATATATATATATGTGTGTGTGTGTGTGTGTGTGTCTGTCTGTGTGTGTGTGATAAACGTCAGTGAGTATAAATCATTTATTTTGGTTTGTGCTTCCGTATATTTAATTCGGGTTTAGTTATTATTGCTTTATAAGTATTGTTAAGATGGCACAAGGGAAAAGTGAGGAAAGACAGTCATTACAACAGTATTGAAAATTGATAAATGCTTGTTCAACTTCCTCAAGTCAATATAAAACTAAACCAATTTTATGTGACTAAAAGTTTTTTCTAGAAAATTTAAGGGCTTCTTAATTTAAGAATACACTTATTAAGTTATTGGAAGGATCAGATTGAGTAATTTTAATTTAGAAACTGATGTTTGAATAATTCCAAATATTCTACTGTTTGTAAACATTGAATTTCTAATTTAACTGAAAAATTTATTTTCTCCATATAATGCAGAGCGGAGAGTAAGAGATGAACCGCTAGACGGCGCTGTGATGGAAATCATAAAGAGCATGTTTTCTTACCCAACTTCATCTCTGCGAGAGATTTCAGGAGGCATGGCGACGTACAGTAATCAGAAAAAGTTATAGACTAAAAAAAAATCTTGAAACTTAACCGTTGTTTCATTACTCGTGTACATAGGTGTTTCGAAACTTATGGGCAAAAATTTAAGTTGTGATTGATAACATCTAAACAAACAATTTTCACCACACAATGCACAGGCGGAGAATAAGCGGTGGACCGCTAGATAGCGCTGTAAAATAAAGCACAAAGTGCGAGTTTTCTTACACATTCCTTTAGTTTAGTTTCTATTAACGTCGCACTAGAAGCAACATGAGGGCTATTGGCGACGGACCTCGTAATTTTGAACCATGGTCAAGTGACAAGGACGACACCTTAACTGGAACCCCCTCTCCTAACAACCACACCACACCAATGGTGTGGGCCCCGACAGATTTAACGTGCATCAGCCCCAGCTACACGGTGGGTCTTTGGTGGCCAAAGATCGAACCCGCGACTGAACGAAAACCGCCAGCCACTAGACCACGACCTTGACCACTAGGCTACCGCGGCCCTCTTACACATTCCTACCTTAGATTTCAGGAGGCATGGCGATGTACGATAATCAGGAAAAACCATGACTCCTGAAATCTACAACAGAAACAACAATGTGTAAATGCCATACCTCCTGAAATCCACATTAAAATGAGGATGTATAGGAAAACTCACGTTATGTGTTTTCCATTACAATCATCGTCTATAAGTCCACGTGATCTCCACCTATGCATTGCATGGAGAAAATTGCTTATTTAAATGTTTACAATAACCCTTTAAATTTTTACATGTGAGTTTCGAAACACATTGTATATAATACAAGGTGTTTCGATATATATATATATATATATATATATATACATAATGCATCATTAAAAGGTGTTATTAAAAGTGTTATTTTCCAGTCTTTCCGATACTTTTCTGAGCTTCAGATGGTACCTTTCTGAAAATACGAATTCTGACGTGAATGAGGACCGTAACAGCGAAGGACTTTTCAAGTTCAAATTCTCTAATGGGTATTTAAGATTCGAAAGCTTTACAAGTTCTCTTCGCTGTACGCCCATTTCAGTTGAAGCAGTGACATAGTTTTCAGATCTTTCGTTAATACGTTTTCTTCGGGTTCATTGCTTTTAAAGGGCGCTCTTGAAGGGCAAAAAAAAGTTAAATTTTCGTTTAGATGCAGAGTCGAGACATTAAAAATACTCGAGGGCGTTTTATTACCGAAACAATCGTGAAAGTTGTTTAATTAATGTGTGCAAACAAGAGTTGTAAATTTTGAAATTCATATCGTTGGGTGTTTTGTAAATGTTATTAAGGTAACAGTACATTTTCGAAGAAATATTTTTAATTAATGTAAATTTTGTTTACAAATACATATTTTGTGGTCTTATGGTGCTCCGAAATTAGAAAAATTTTCTAGAAAAGTTTTGCTTGTATATATTTGTTCTGTCAAAAGGGCATTTTATACAAATATAACCAAAAATTAAGACTTAATGCAAAGCATGGCAACTGAAAGGAAAATAAATGCATTCACCTTTCGTAAATTGAATAATACAGAACATAACCTTACCTAGGGAATAAACAATTATTTTAATAATATAGCTTTTACGTAAGAAACAATGATAGTTCGAGTTCTGAACACTGACATTTTCTTTAAATGCCATAGTAATTTTAAATTTATTACAATACAAAACCACTTTTATTCAGTATAAAATATCAAGAATTATCTGTACGATGTACAAGTATTTAATATATATATATATATAATTTAAGGTTTATTGATGAATAATACTTTGAGATATTGTATTTGTCTGCGGTAATGTAAAACGTCGTTTTTAGAGCCTTTTGTGGCCAGAGAAATTCATGACCAAGTATTATTAAAACAGCCGTATCTCAGCTTATAAATATGAAATTCAAATAGATTCTTAAAGATAATAAGTAGAATTTTAATATGAGACTAAAAGTTAAAAATTGATATATATTGACCAAAAAGTGTGCTTTGAAGTTGAGTACTCTCTTCTTAATATATACACGTATTTTATCAAAAGTTTATATTCTGTAATTGTTATTATGTTATTGTAAAAATTCTGCTCTTTTTTTATTTAATTAAATAATTTCACTGCTAATTCATTTGAGTTGAAAGGAAAATATATTAGAAAATTAATAAAAAGAATATCAAATAAAATATAATACTTCGATAAACCATTGCTATTTTCGCGAAAAAGAAAAAAGATAGCTTTGTTTATAATAACCAGAGGGTCTGTATCCTTATGAAATTATGATATATACAGTTCTACTATGCAGTATAACCTTTTTAGAATTTACTGAATGTGAAACCAACATGAAATCCTTAACTTTTTATCTGACGAATTGCATTGACCATTAAAACATAATGGCTCTCCAGTAAAATCTTTTGCGATAAGAAATATTCCTTAAAAGGAGCACGGCGACCATCTAAGCCTTTTTTATTATAAATTTATAATCCAAATGCCATCTTGAAAACCACACGCGAAAGGTATTCGAATGCAATCAGTTAGATATAAGAGGTCGAATGAAAGGGACAAACACATTGTTTTATATTCATCAGACATATTAAAATATAATCTCTTTGAACTAATATAAATCCAAATGATAGACAAAATAATCTGAATTATTTTTATCAATATGAATATGGCTTTACCGGGAGCATTATGAAAAATATTAATTCGATATGGAATAGATGTATTTAGATCTCTCGCATAAGATTACGATATTTTATATAATTCCTACTGTAAAATATTTCTCAATCTTGTTCGTCAAGAAGGTGGAAAAAACCATTATCTTGCTTGTCAAAAAAGATATTTCCATAAGGATTAAATAATGAAAATTGAGGGCACAAAGAAGTTCATTCTTCTCCCAAGTCATTCAAGATATTCCAACGAAAATTAATAATATCATAGTCTGGAGACTGAGGGCACCCAGATGTTCATTTAACCAATTTCTGATGCTTTTTGCTGTATGGATGTATTACTGCCTAAAACAAGGGGCATCCACAAGGGAAGATTGTCCACACCATTGAAAGAACATGATCCTGAAATAGTGCTTTCAAATAGGTTTGGGCTGCTACCTGATCCTTCAGAATGATTATTGATCCTAAAAATGCCAAGAAATAACACCAACGTAGACCCGCATTTTTACTTTACGGTTCTAACCAAGCAGTCAGGATGGAATGCTTCTGCGGGACGTCACTAAACCTAAATTCTTCCAGGGAAAAGCGAAAGACGATTAACCTACAACACTCTAAAAAATGCATAAGAGTTTATGTTCTGCACTCCACTTTAGATTGTGTTTCTGTCAATTAATTTCTATACGGTGTTATCAATACCAAAACGATATAAAAATTATGTTTTGTATTATTTTACAACGTTTTTCTGAATTTCACTTGGTGTGTGTGTCATCAAATTTTCGATCGTTCATTTAACCAACTTCCCATCAAGCTAGAGCTTTGAAATTTTGGGAATCGTTCGTACTCGCCTAACAATGCAATATTTAGACGTTTGCGACAAGTTTTAACTAATATTTTCTTTAATAATGCAGTTTAGCCCAATCACTTGACGCAATTTGAATAATTGCCAAACTTGGCGATTTTTTTTTCTGGCTGAATATTAAGTCCGCTTCGCGGACCAATTTAGCAACATTTGGCAAAATACCGCCAAATAATTCCTGTCTCCAAGAGTGGTTTGACTAAACTGTATTCCAACCATTTAATTTACCGGATTAATTAATTTTAGTTAGTTTTAACGTTGTTATGTATTTCACTTGGTGTGTGTCTGTGTGTGTATGTGTATCAGTGTGTCATCAAATTGTCTATCGTTAATTTAACCAACTTCCCATCAAGCTAGAGCTCTGAAATTTTGGGAACCGTTCTTATTTGCCTAACAATGCAATATTTAGATATTTGCGACCAGTTTTAACTAATATTTTAATAATTTTTTTAATAAACTTTGCCACCATATAAAAACGTTGGTTTTTATTTCGAATTATTTAACAATAAGATCGGCACAGAATAGTCGTGATTCAACATTTTTACTGTGTTTTATTTCATTGTGAATGTTTTAATATTAAATGCTTTATGTTTGCGTTATTTGTTGGAAATTCAGATATTTTCATTGCTCATCTTGTGGCAAATAAATAATTTTTTTTTCTAATTATCCCCACTTTTATTTTTAAAATATTATTTCATAGCTCATAGCAGATAAGTTCAGTTCCAAAATTATCTATGGAATGTCAAAAAAAAATATAGCCTGCACTTCAGTCCTGTGCAATACATTACTTGAATAACGAATATCATTCTGTACTTTCTATATTCATTATAAAATAAAACTGTGGTCGCTGTAGTCTAGCGGTAGTCAGACTCGCTGCCGGTGGTTTTCGTTGAGTCTTGGGTTCGAGCCTTGATGTCACTATAAACCAGCCAGGACTGATGTATGCTAAATCTGTTAATGCTCAAAGTTATCCCATTGGTGTCGTATGGAAGTTAGGAAAGGGAGGAGCCAGTTCAGTTATCGTCCTCGGCACTTTACCGAGGTTAAAAATTACGAGGTCTGTCGCCTATAGCTTTCGTGATGCTTTTAGTGCAACCTCAATAAAACCAATCAGTCTGACCCCGATGAACTTAGTGATTTTTTTCTTTCCCATGGGGTTTACTGTCTTTGGTAAACACGGGTGACGCACTCCCGGGATACACTAGCAATCCTTCTCTATTTTCGATCCTCCTTCTTGTCAACCATTTTTACCTTACTTTTTTTTCAACTTCACGTCTAGACCACAGTTTAATCTTGTTTAGCGCAGCATAGCCATATATGGCTCTTGCGCCAACAAAATTTACATTCACTCACTCACTCTTTAGGTAAGTAAGGGCATCCTGATTCCGAGGTACCCTAGGGATCTTTTTTTCTTTCCCTTGGGGTTTACCGTCTTTAGTACACACGGGTGTCTCTCCCCAACCAATTTACCCTAGCGACCCTTCTCTATTTTCGACCCTCCTTGCCAACCAATTTTTTATCTTTTCTTTATTTTTTATTTTTTTTACGCCTAGACCACAGTTAAATCTTGTTTGACGTGGCATAGCCACATCTGGCTCTTGCGCCAATAACCTTTACATTCGCTCACTCACTCACTCAAAACCAATCAGTCAATAAAATAAAATTAATTCAATATCACATCAAATGCAATGGTCAGTGTAAATATGTGCTTGTGAATATTTCTTACTCATCGACCGCTACATTGAAAAAAAAAATCATCGAAAACACAAAGGGAACATCTCCCTTTCGAAATTTCTCCAAGGTCTTGTTGATTTTATCACCGGTAAGAGGCTTGTGTATCCTTTTATCTTTAAAGTGCAATATTTGTTACCCTTCCGCAACCAAAAGTCTTTTCTGATCCATAATGATATCGAACATTTTTACTTTGATCGTAACGCTCAAGATTTTGTTCTATTATTTTTAGAAAAAGATTTTCCCCTCGGAAAACTTGATATTTCCTCCTTACTTGAGGCCGAAGGCTGAAAATCCATATTCCTCGGGCGCTGGGTCTCTGTTTGCCATGCTTTTATGTGTTTCTATTGTTGAAACAGTGGTAAAGAAAGCTAAAAAACAAACAGCTTACGGATCCATAAAAGGTATTCTAAAAGCAATACTTATACACGAAATGGAAGTAAATATCGGTCATAATACAAACAAGAAATGTATTGAATTTTATTTAAATGAAAATAATAAGACAGACATCCTCTCTCTTTAAGAAACTTTTAGTATGTTGATCATGATTAGATTTGAAAATTTCTTTTCGTGTTTGTAACGTGCTGATATCGTTATTAATGTTAAGAGACAAAATCCCTGAATAAATTGTGAATAACGAAATATATTTAACAAATTTATTCAGACTTGGAAAAGTTACATCAAAATAATTTACTATAGTCGTGAGTTTACTTAATTGCATTCTTAACCAAAGATTATAACTGAGAATTCTACTTATGTTCATCTTTAGAATTCGACTGATGTTGAGAGAAAATATCTCTTCCACTCAGCAATTTTGAAATTGAAGAGAAAATTTCTTCCCCCATTGGAAAGTCCTATATATCCACTTCCACCACATCTGATATTGTTAAGGTTGTCCCGTTATGAAGGGGAGAAAATAAGGGTTGCGAGTGTTCATTCACGAGAAAGAAATAACCCAATATTTGGCGCAATATTATATCACAATACTTTTTTTTTCCCCCGTAAATCCTGGTTCACACTTTTAATTGCATGACTTGAATATTTTCAAATGTATTTTTCTTTTATATGAGAAGTATGAATGTTTTGAAATGCGTATCTTTTTTACAACGTTTTTCTGAATTTCACTTGGTGTGTGTGTGTCATCAAATTTTCGATCGTTCATTTAACCAAATTCCCATCATGCTAGATCTCTGAAACTTTGGGAATCGTTCGTACTCGCCTAACAATGCAATATTTAGACGTTTGCGACAAGTTTTAACTCATATTTTTTTAAATAATGCAGTTTAGCCCAATCACTTGGCGCAATTTGAATAATTGCCAAACTTGGCGAATTTTTTTTTTCTTTTTTTTTTTTGGCTGAATGTTAAGTCCGCTTCGCGGACCAATTTAGCAACATTTGGCAAAATACCGCCAAATAATTCCTGTCTCTGAGAGTGGTTTGACTAAACTGTATTCCAACCATTTAATTTACCGGATGAATAAATTTTAGTTAGTTTTAACGTTGTTATGTATTTCACTTGGTGTGTGTCTGTGTGTGTATGTGTATCGGTGTGTCATCAAATTGTCTATTGTAAATTTAACCAACATCCCATCAAGCTAGAGCTCTGAAATTTTGGGAACCGTTCTTATTTGCCTAACAATGCAATATCTAGATATTTGCGACCAGTTTTAACTAATATTTTAATAATTTGTTTTAATAAACTTTGCCACCATATAAAAACGTTGTTTTTAAAAACGTTGGTTTTTATTTCGAATTATTACGTAAATTCTAAAGTTAACATAGATATTTTATAGAGTCTGATGAGAACATCATTTCAAAAGTACTAAGAGATTAGAATTTATATGAACGACATGTTGAATATAGTAATCACAAATGAATAAAAAGAATTATATTTATTATTTTCATTTTCCCCGAGTTCGTGTTTAGTTTAGTTTATATTAACGTCGCACTAGAAGCAACACGAGGGCTATTGGTGACGGACCTCGTAATTTTGAACCACGGTCAAGTGACGAGGACAACACCTGAGCTGGCATCCCCCTCTCCTAACATCCACACCACGTCAACGAGAGGACTTTGGGCCCCGAACAGATTGAAAGTGCATCAGCCCCGGCTACACGGTGGGTCTTTGGCGGCCAAGGATCGAAACCGTGACTCAACGAGAACCGCTAGCCGCGACTCCACGACCTTGACCACTGGGCTATTGCGGCCCTCCCCGAGTTCGTGATCTTGACTACTTGGTTGCCGCAGCCCTTCTGTGATCAAATATGAGCAAGTAGAATTAAAATAACACCGTTAAAAAACGAGTTTTTTGAACATGGGTTTTCTTTCAAATTTCACACTTTGCGCACCATAATTTTTTTATATCTTTCATTTTAAGAGCAAAAGAGAGCGTTCAGTCAAATGGAATTTATTCAGTAATTAGTTTTAACAATTTATTTGATTATTTGATGTTTATCAAATTTATCATCTAAAATAAATAGGTGTAAAATATTTTTAGCTCAATTAAGCGTTATGTTAATCAATTAAGCTACATGTAATTAAAATTAAAACGAAACGATAAATTATTAAAACGCGGATTTGGTGACCATTTGGCGACATGGCGAGAAATTTGGCGTAAAATTTAATTCTTAAATTAATTGGTTTTAATCATTTAATTTTTATTAATTATAATTAAATCATCGTGTTGTTGTCCAAAACAATCGAGAGTAGAAAATTTCAGCTAAACTGAGCGCTTCAAAATGTGAGAAAAATCTTTTAAATATTAGAACCAGACACAATTACAGTGTCAGTTAAAGGAAACCCATTAAAAAAAGCTCTACCGTTTTGCTCATGCGTTAAAAAAAATAATTCAATTATCATCTTTGCAAAACGAAACTCCATCAGACGAACTGCTTTAAAGATGCCTTAAAATATACTTAAAGGGGAAAGAGACTTTATTTTACCCCAAGGTGCAACTAAGGAGCTCTCTCGGACAGAAAATATCAGCTAACCGTTAACGTTCAAGTGCTACTCAGAGAATTAAGTTAAAGAGAATAAGTTAATGGTTCAGATCGTAATGCATTAACCTCTCCTGAAACTCTAACAAATCGGAAGCTTCACATGCGTCCGTTATTTAGGTACTGCTGTGAAGCTCAAAAAATAAATAAAGTTAATGAAGAAAGTGTCCATTCTTTCCTTTCCGTTTTATTTACGGAAAGGAAAAACAAAAAAATTATTGGTCACGATAATAAGAGAGAAACAGAGTCAACTAACTAAAATTCATCTTCTTTTAAACGAGAAGCTGCTCCCTGATTGGCTAGTCAGCTAAATTTGTCTATTGACACAGTACAAATTCCAACCAATAGCAACTATGCAATATTAACGCTTAAAGATTCTCAAGTATTTTTCCAAAATTAATTTTTTCCACCTTTAAAATCTTTTTCAAGAGGCAATGTATTTGTAAATTTTGACTTAATTCTATGATTTCCTGGGCAAGTAACTGGCGGAAGCAACTCTTTTTACAGCTTTTCGACTGAAGATTAAAGGCCGCTAGACATAAGTGCGCCAACATCTATCCAACCTTTAAATCTTTTCTTAAAAATTCTTCAGGTAATTTATATATACGAGGGAGGCTCAAAATATACCTGTGTTAGAAATAAAAAATGGTTAATTCTCTGTAGTAATGTCCATCAGTTCTTTTTCTTGTAAGTCCGTTAATGTCCTAACGTATTTTTCTCTACCGATGAGCCTGTCTTTTCCATCTACAGAGCTCATTCTCTGGAGATAATACATTGTTTAGATTACTGATTAATTTCTAGTGTATAATTTGTCTAATCGAGTGTGACAACCTAACGCAAAATGAGGATGAGAACTCGACGCTGGCAGCTTTCAAAAGTAACACATAAGATGGAGACTCCCTGCTGAAGTTTTCTTTCGAAGGAAAACAAACGTAAACAGATATGTCATGAGTCAGCCAAGGGAACAAAGCAATGACCCCTTAACCTTGGCGACGGATTTGGCGACCATTTTGGTGATGGCGAGAAACTTGGTCACTTTGGCGATAAATGGACAGTTCTGGAATTTAATCGATATCTCCGCGGGGAAGTAAGGTACTAAAGACTTTTCATGAATTTTCCCATGTGACGTCATACCTGACCGGAAGCGATTTTAAACGCGAAAGGTTTGGGAGAGAGAGAGAATCAGTCATTAGACTCTGCTGAAAAGATTAATCGCGAAATCGATTGGATGCAGTCGGTATTGGATTTGCCAGGAACTGTTGGAGCCTGTCTTGGAAGTGCTGAATATTACTGCGGATAATTATCCGTAATGTGATTTTAATAATGCAGAATATAACCTTCTATAGGGAATAGACTGATATTTTGATAGCCCTTTCGTAGGTGGCTATTGTAATTCGAATCCTGAACACTAAATTTTCTTTACAAGCCATTGTAATTTTTAATTTATTACAATATTAAAAAAAAAAAAACTTCTCATTATAAAGAATAATCTATTCTATGTATAGATATTTAAAAAAATATGCATAAGAAATTTCCTATTCATTCATACATATCATTTTGATATATTATATTTTTTTTTGTAGTAGTAAAAATGTCATTTTTAGAACCTTTCTAGTCATAGAGAAATTTATAATCCAGTACTATTCAGACATTTGTAAAAAAAACTCTGTTTCTGAATAAGATAGAAACGAAATTCAAATAGGATTCCAAGGATAAAAATTGAAATTTAACACGTGATTAAAAATAGAAACTCAATATCTTGATCAAAAACTGTGCTTCGAATGTGTCCTCTTAAAATTAAGCACAAAATGAGTGACATTTTATGTTGTAGCTTTTTTTTTTTCAAACGTTAACTTTCCCGTCTTCTAAGGAGGAATCAAAATATGAAAAGTATATTTCAACAATGAACGGATTTTCTAAGAGGGTTGAGTCTTCTCGACTTCATTCAGGAACGGAGTAAAAGATTGATTGATGAGGAGATAGGGAAATGGTTGAAATGAATTATGCATTATTGTGTTTAAACATCGGAAAACGAATTTTTTCTACTGATGGTAAACCTTGCAGAGATCGAATGATTGATATGCATGCCTTTCTCTTCGAAATAATTTGCGAAAAGATCAAGTAATTAAGCAGAGAGAAAAAAAATGATTATTAGAATTCACCTTGGAGATTCGCTTTTGTTTTTATTGTGTCGTTTCATAAATTTTTATTTTGTTTTATCGATTCTGTTTCTTCCGGTAGTCCCCGTTCATTTTCCGAATTAATTGCAAATAGATAAGGAATAAAAATAATTACATTTCTGCAACCTTTTCATTCTAAGTTTTCTGACTGGGCGGATAAACCACAGGAGAGACAGAAGGAGAGATAGAGGCTAAGAGTAGGAGTTATTGAAATAGTTCTACATTGTCATTAGCATTGATAACTATAAGCCGGTCCTATATTCAAAAATACGAAGGTGATTCCAAAAGTTCTTGTATTTAAAGACAGATGGCATGATTAAAATAATTTGTTGATCCCATTTTAGTGCTGCCATCTGTTAAACGGAGTCGAAACAAATTTGACATTGATTCATAAGTTAGTTTTGATTGGGTAGTCATTTGTACGAAATCAAAATTTGATTCAAGTTACTACCGTCGGTGAGATATCGATTCATCGTGAAACATCGGAAACCAAGCTATGTTTCTGGTGAATTTGCTTCAAAGAAGATGAGGACGGTCTCAACAGCCGGAGAAATGAAGACGAACAATTTCTAAGATGCGTGATCACGAATACGAGTTACTGAGACAGCTGTCTCGTGAGTCATGATTGCTCAATAGAAACAAACATTTTTCGATGCTACGAGCGCCATCTCTTAGAACTTCTAAAAACTTAATGAAAGATTATCTTACATAAAGTCTCCTGTATTTATTTCTTTGAAAAAATTTTCAGTGTATAAACTGGACAAAATTATAACTTCAAATCTTGAATTTGATGAAATTTCATATTTTACGATTCCAATTTTCTTCAATTTTTATATGAATATTAAGCAACCCCTAAAATGTATTGAATGTTTATTTGGAAAAAAAATTCATTCCCTGTGTAAAAAATAATCTTTTATGAAGTGGGGAATACCAGTGCTGTGTATGTGGGGGGGAAAAGGTGCGAAAAACGTCATGATCACGAATACGAGTCACTGAGATTCACACAGCTGTCCAGTGTGTTCTGATGCTTACTAGAAGCAAACCATTTTCGAAGTTACGAGCACGATCTCTTGGATTTTCTAAGGACTTATTGTTCGACCCTCGTAATTCCATGCTTCATTTTACTTCTTTTAAGTTAGCCGGTCGTTGATCGACTTAATACTGCTTAGAAGTAGTTTTTATGGTTTCTGCAATTACTGGGCGTTTTTTTTGGCTGATATTCTAACTGTTGGCGAGTAAACTTTGTTGCATATAAACTAATTGACAAAATTTTGGGGAGAGGTTAGCAACGGCCAAAGATGACGATTTCACACAGAAAATAATGGGCTATACATGAGTAGCTAGTTAAAAAAGGAAGACACAACGCATGTGCAAATGTGTTTATTCACCAACAGTTGGGAGAAACGATCATAAAGTTGCCAAGTAATTCCAGTTCTGTGAACATCATAATGTCGACTGGCGATCGGTTGTTACCCGTAGATAAATCTGCATCCTCTACAACGGCATGTGTTAACTTGCGGCCATACTTTCCTATGCAAACTCGTCTTATTTTCCTTACATCTCTTCCCAATTTTGACCTCCGATACACCCTGTATATAAATAATGAAAGTGACGAGTATAATGACTTTCATACCATTATCGATATTTAGACATCAACCCTTTACGCAATTTGTTTTGCTTGTCGCAAAGAAATAATGATGAATTCAAATTTGAAAAGGATGCGATTGTTTATTAGCATCGTACTGAGAAGCAGAACGAGATCTTTTTGTGTCGAACCTCGCCATTTTGAACCTCTCCAAATTTCCACATCACACCATTGGAAAGACTTCGAGACCTATAAAGATGTAACCGGTGGGTCTTTAGTGGCATCAAGGTTTGAACCGATGACTCGACGGGAGCCGTTGGCAGCGAGTCCGCGTCCAAGACCACTTGGCTACGATTTAAAAAGGAAAATAAGTGGATTTAAACGAGTGATAAAATTATTTTTCTCCATTGTATGAAGTAACAATTTCAAAATAACCTGCGTTAAAAGTAGAAACTACATTCTTCTTAATTTTGTCTAAATGATAAATATCCTTTTCGCTGTTAAAAATAAATAATATCAAAAGGAAAGAATTATAGATAACTCGGAGAGGGAATTATAAAATTTTTATAAGTATCTCAGAAATTGAAGTTTTAAAAAATCGCTTTTTATTCGATAAATTTAACAGTTTTTGGTTAAAGTATTGCGATACGAAGCCTTTAGCTCCTTGCCTCGGCTATTTGTTTTGATATTTGAAAGAAATAAATGCTGTTTTCTTATCCACATCTCCACTATACATGTAATTCTTTTATTCTCGTCTATTAAGAAAAAGAATAGCCCATAAGTCTTCGGGTGAGATGGAATTTCGTCTCTTTTATCCCCTCTCTGTGTACACTTAAATGTCGAAAGAGACCCGGTGGCTGTGAATGACATTTTATTCAAGTCTGTTTGGAAAGTATTTTCCCACAAAACCCACATTTTATTTTCACGTGGATAAGCCATTCATTGAATGGTTGGCAAAACAGTTTACCTTCTCCGAGATCGAAAAAGTTATACGTTTTATTTTCTTCCATTCTTTTTTGTATGAAATAAAACTTTAGAGAAATATACTCAGATGGATGAGGCATATAATGGGTGGCTTAAAAGTACCTAGACCACATTTAGATATTTAGGCTCTAAAAAATGGAACCTTAGTAATTTTTGTAAATATCTTCGCAAATGGACACAATTGTTATCATTATTAATGACTCAAAAATTATGAAGTTAATGTAATAATTAATTGAATTGTTGATCAACATAATTATCTCTTGTATAACAAAGTTTTTCGTATAAAAAATCGAATTTTTATCGCATATGCGTGTTTTCTAATCTTAATATTAACGCTTATTTCAAATTTCGTAAGATTCTCTTTACAAGTATCTGAGTTTTCAGTTTTGGTAAACACGGGTAAAGCACTCCCGGGATACCCTAGCGATCTTTCTCTATTTTCGACCCTCCTTCTTGTCAACCACTTTTTATCTTTTCTTTAATTTTTTCACGACTATATCACAGTTAATTCTTGTTTGGCGCAGCATACTGGCTCAGCTGGCTCTTGCGCCAATAAACTTCACATTCACTCACTCACTTTGAGTTTTGGAGCTTATAGTACTATAGAAGAAATTAAGAAAACAGCGCGCCTGAGTGAAGTTAGAGGTTGGAGTGAGAGGGTTATTGGCCATGGACAGCGTAATTCTGAACTTCGGTCAAGTGAAGAGGACTACACCTTAGCTTGCACCCCCTCTCCTGACCTCCGCATCACGCGATTGGAAGGACGTAGGACCTCGACATATTTAACGTTCATCGACACGCTACATGGCGGGTCTTTAGTGGCATCAGAGCTCGAACCCACGACTCGAGGAAACCCGCTGATCGCAAGTCAGCGACCGTGACCATAAGACTATTGCGGTCACCAAACCCGAGTGATGAGCAAAATAGTGATTATTTTAAGAATGTAATTTTCAAAACTAAATAGAATTTTTTCCACGTCAAATGTGTTTTATGTTTATTAAAGAGCAAATGTCAATTATTAATTTTTTTTTTCTTTTTAAAATAGTCAAATGTCTTTTGTGCCCCACTGTATATTAAAATGCCAGAATACGAGAATTCTGATATTTTATCTCTATTTATTTTACCTGGCATTGTATATTAAAATGCCAGCGCGGGTGCAACGTCGGCAGCGAACCGTATTGAATATGGAATCTTTGAATAGAGCCGTAGATCGAAACCATATATTTTGTTCGTATAAAGCCTCGAGGCCGCGGTAGCCTAGTGGTCATGGTTTCGGGTTCGTGGCCGGCGGTTTTCTTTCAGTCGCGGGTTCGATCCTTGGCCGCCAAAGATCCGCCATATAGGTGGGGCCGATGCATGTTGAATTTGTAGGGGGTCCAAAATCCTCCCGTTGGCGTGGTGTGGAAGTTAGGAGAGGGGGTGCCAGCTCAGCTATCGTCCTCGTCACTTCATCGTGGCTCAAAATTACGAGGTCCGTCGTCAATAGCCCTCGTGTTTCTTCTAGTGTGCCGTTAATATAAACCATACTCGTATAATACCCCGAACCGGATAGAGTTGGGAAGAGTTACAACCTTTTTTTTTTTTTTTTGAATATTTAAACTGATGTGTTTAGAAGCATCTACCTTATATAAAGTGCAAGTTAAATATTATTTATTCGTTTATCTTTATAAAATAAATTGGTTATTATTACGAGGGTGGTTCAAAAAGTACTTGGTTTAAAAAGTAATCAGTAATACAATAAAAGAATAATCGATACATTAAAAGAACTTGTAAGGCAATTAAATTTTAAGCAAAATAAAATGGTCAAATTATATCTTTAACATATAAAATAGGTTTTCTTGAATAGTTTATAAGATTGATTTGTTTAATTACTTCTGTGTTACGTTTTTTTGGCAACTGAGCCACATAAATGAAAAACAGTCACGTGATTGAAATATTGAAACTCAGAAAGGAATTCTGGTTTTATTTTTTTAAAACATTTGATTCACTACCAAATGGGATTTCAATCATCTTTCGAAGAAAGAAATTAATTTGTTATGTTCAACGTAAAATCATTTTAAACTATTCTTGCTTGTCGTGCAGAATGTTTTTCCCAATTTTTTTTCCCAAATTTTTTTTTCTTCCCCTTTCTTCTTATCCTCTGCTGTAATCTTTCTTGTTGCTCCTACCTCTTATTCTCTATAATTTATAGTAACTAATTTGCATAATCTATATGTTAGAACCAACTAAAGCTTAAGAAATATCAATGAGGATTCGACGTTGGATGTTTTTCGACCCCTTAGAGGAAGAAAGAGTAAATGATCTTTAAGTGCCTATGAGCATTTTATCCAAAGAAAAGTTGACTAGTCGCTTTTTGCTGTGACTTTATCAACGGCCCAATAGAGACTTCTCTGTCAGGCCAGTTATAAAGGCGTTTTAACATATAGTTTTATTGTTGAAGAAGGCCGCCACATATTCCTCCTCCATTAGCATCATGATAAAACGAAGAGAAACATTCCGAACGATATTTGAAAGAAGATCGCTTTTCCAGTGATTACTGATGTTGACAGCCCTCCCCCCCCCTTCTTGCTGTATTGAGTTTCGTTTTGGGCAGTTTCCAATTGGCGTCAGCGGCTGTCTCTAGTTGAGTGGCGGGTCTCAATGACGCGGGCGCCATAGCCAGTATATCACAAGTCGTGATTTATGTGCAATTGTCTGAGTTAGACACACATTGGCGAGTGTTTTGCGTCAGGGGTATTCTCAACCATTAATTCCTTGCTGTGTTGCCATCTATTGTTCCAGTCCTGGGTCACCAATTCGGCATTGATGTTTTCGCGATCCCGAGGAGAGAGAGTGAATTGACTCTTTAGTGATTGCGAAGTTTCGACCACCATTGGTTTCGAAGAAAAAATGACCAATCGGTTGCTGCTGTGGAAAACTATACCAAAAGAAAGGTTATATATGGGCTACTTGTTAAGGCTTTTCAATTTCTGACGTTGTTGTAGAAAAAAGCCGCTTCTAGGATAGTTGAAAGGAAGTTGGCTTAACCGCTACTCGTTCCTTCTGTATATTTTATTACAGACCCGTGTGGTGACCGGGAATGACAGAATAATCTCACTGTAGCTCATGCATGTCGTAAGAAGCGACTGAAATGGGTACCCAGTGTCTGGGGGTATAGCCGGGCACCCTGCCCCTGGGGATTATATCAGGGAACCTGAGGGGCTTGCCTTCTTTAGGTAAGTACGGGCATCATAACCCCGAGGCACCTTAGTGATCTTTTTCTTTCCCATTGGGTTTAATGTTTTTGGTAAACACGGGACACGCGCTCCCGGGTTACCCTAGCGATCTTTCTCTATTTTCGAACCTCCTTCTTGTCAACCAATTTTTGTCTTTCTTCAATTTTTTCATGTCTAGACCTCAGTTAAATCTTGTTTGGCGCAGCATAGCCACATCTGGCTTTTGCGACAATAAACTTTACAATCACTCATTCATTCACTAATATTTTATTGAAATCGTCAAAGTTATTGGTAAATTTTCTATTTTAGCCATATTCAGAATACTCTTATTGAAAACAGGGAAATAATAGTGCACATAAATATAAACTGAATAAAGAATTTTTTTTCTTATCTACACGGATAAAATAGTATTTGCTTTTTGTAATCCTCGTATTGAAATCACGACATGTCTGAAGCATTAAAAATTTTACATTCTTTTTTCGTAACAATTGTAAAAAATAACATTTCACTGAGCTACATATTTAAATATTTTCTAGATAAAATTTTAAATTTTTTTGACTTTTACGTATAATCATTTTTTTTGAGAGAGAAAAAAGTAAAATAGATAAAATAATGCAGCATAGAATATATAAATAAATTTTAGTGCTGAGTTTAGTAATAGAAAATATTTCTCCTTGATATTAATTTGCATTTATTATATTTAAAATCCATTACGCAATAAACCGCGTTTACCTCCGAAAAACGAAGTAATTTAAAATTTAGAAATAAAGTAATAAAATATTTCAATGCTTTCAAACTTAAATATTACAAATGTCATTCTGAAAATGGATTAAATACCCGAAAACATCTGTAATGGAATTACATTAAGACTCTATCAAAAATTCATTGTAATATTGCTAAGAAAATATTTATTCTTCAATCAACATAAATTCTTTTAAATTTTTAAAGCTAACGATCATTTTTAATTCGTAAAGGTAATGCTAATTCAATGGAAATTTTACCACTAACTTTATATCAACACTATTATATATATTTGAATGTAAAATATGTGCATTCGTAAGAGCAAAAAATAACGCATGCGTCCGAGACATTACATTTTCTCTACGAGTTTTAAAAGTATTTTTAACCCTATTTTAATTATTCATGTAATGTTTCTCAATCTCTATAAAATATTCTTAAATATTTTCATAAATCGAGGAGAAAATATTGACGAGGTAATAGAAAAATCGCTGTCATACACGTGCGGATATCGATACTTGAATTAATGTTACTATTCAAGAATCGATTCAAGTAAGAAAATTGACCAATAATTCATTACACATTCACCAATGAGACTATTGTAAACAACTGCATGCACGAATTACAGGAGACAAAAATGTATAATATTCTTAAAACCAATCGAAAGTTCTATGCAAAGTTATCTAAAGAACCAATTTAGCTACCCAAAGTGCGCTTTTTTTTAACTAATCATTATTAAATTAATCAATTAAATATAAGAATTAAAGTAAACGATGGAATATTGGGAAATGTATAAAATTATTATATTTAAAATAAGTGTAATTTAAATGAAACCGAACGATAAATTATTAAATTGAATATATTTAAGCTAAATATAATTAAAATGAAAACAAACGAAAAATTATTAAATTGAATATTATATCAGCTACATGTAATTAAAATGTCAGCAAAAGATAAGCTATTAAATTGAATATTATATCAGCTAAATGTAATTAAAATTGAAGCAAACTATAGAATAGTGAAAAGTGATCTGATACGTTAAAAGTGTTCAGGGACGTCAAAAGTGATCCACCGAAAACATTAGCCCCTTAGGGGTGGCTAACAAACGCTCTATTCAAAATCATTCGGGAATGAAATATAGGTTGAGTGATGCACTGGAGCACTTGAGCTTGTAGGCTTTTAATCTCCGCATCTATTTTAACTGTCTTCGGTCTTTACTTTGCCCATAATTGTATTTAATTAAGAAGATTTGTTGAAAACTGCTTGGATGTACGGAAAAGGGATGTGAATTTGGAAGTTATGAGGGGGTGGCTTATGTTTGCGCTACCGCTTCGGAAGGGATTTTCTGAGTAGGGTAAGAGAATCGGGAAGAATAAAAACGACTTCTCTCTCTCCGCCATTACAAAAATGATTATCCTTTCAGAGAGTCGACGTATTCTATCGTGCTTTGCTTTGGCGCACAGAATTGGTTGGTATTTCTATTCCGTGTGCCATTGCATTTTGCTAAGGGTTTGAGTATTTAAATGTTATAAGATGTTTCTCGGTTTTTCATTCCTGTGGTCAGGAGTGTAATTTGAAATATTTTGTAGGGATTTGTTATCAATATTTTCAAAATTTGCAAAGAATTTTTGCATAACAGGGTTTATGATAGGGAAATGAATGAAATTGTGAAGGTTTGCATTACTTATAAACCATTTGGAATTCAATATTTGACTTAAAACATGGTTTTCTGATCTTTCTATTTTATTAATATAAATTTTAGTTTCAAAACTGAATTAGAAGGGAATGAGTAAGAATTGGTCGTGGAATCATAGTGCAGATAAGCAATTGGTTATTGCTAGGCATTTTTGTATCCCGAGCGGTTAAGGAGTAAACTTTACAAACTTCAAAGAAGGCGAGGAGGATCTCATCGGGTGGAAAAAATATGACGAAGAATTTTTGAGGTCAAGAATACGAGTAACTGACAGTTAGACATCTGTCTAGTGAGTCAAGATGCTTATTAAAAACTGTTTTAGATGCTACAAGCGCCATCTCTTGGAATTTCTAAGGACTTGCTGAGTAACCTATACTTCTCTAATTCGAGTTGGTCCTATAGTATTTTGAAATAAAGTCGATAAAGCAAGTTGTGAAAGTAAACAAAAGAAAATATTTTTTATTATTATTTATTTTTTATTTTTAAGAATTAAAAAACCATTTTTATAGGAACATCTATCAATACTTCAGTGATCTATTCAAGTATTAAATTTATTATACCAGAGTGTTTTAAACACTTCTTGAATTAAATTATACTCTCTAACGAACTATTTTAAATCGACTTTTTTATGGCGCTTAAAATAAAAAAAAAAGTTTGAGAAAGCTTTAAAGCCAGTGTTTTGATATTTATGAGACAATGTTAGCAAATAAATTTCAAAAAAAGAGAACGTCTGAAAACAAACACGAGCCCCGTTTAGTTTACTAGGAATTTTTTTTCTAAACTAAAACTATAATTCTTTTTTGAATGATGTTGTTTTCATACTTTTGTTCTCACAGCGAAAGCTAAATGCATATTTATTGTTAACTCTCCAGAGAGGGTAGAACGGAAAATTAAAAAAGAATCTTTTCAAAAACTTTTGTAATTTCGACTCTTTATTATATAGCTATTTTTTTTTTTTTTTTGTCAACAGCTGCAGACGCACTTTTCTCTGACAGCTGTTACAGAATGCTAAATATCGTCTGCTTGAAGTAAGGAAACGTCCTTGAAATTTATCGGAATCTGTTTTCGTTTGCGATTTCTCTTCTATTTTTTTCCATTCACATATATTCGTTATTTCAATAATGTCTACTTAAAATTTAAATGGATTTCGTAATGAATTCATCTGCTATATTGCGAGTTTGAGTTTTCAAATATAAAACATTTATCTTAATATTTTACTCTGGAATTTATATACACTACAATAAATCAATTTTATTTCGTTAAAACCAATAATTTTCCTGAGTTGATTTTAAGTAAATTCTTTTGGTTTTCTATGTTTCTTACAAGAGAACAAAATAATGGATATTTCGAAATGTTGAATTAATATTACTTGAGCAGGGATCTACGGAATTTTTGAGTGTCCATAAAAAGATTTCAGAGTTGCCTGATCTTATATTAGGAAAATCAAATACTACGTTATAATGAATATTTAGTTATTTCGTAGGTTTGTTATATGCAAATATTTACAAATTAATTGTTAGTATCTATATGATTTCAAAATCAATTTGGCTACCAAATATCCGATATGGAAGCCAAATCAAGAGATAATCAAGGATTTGTGGCAGATGTATTCGTGAAAACAGTACAAGGAAATTTGGTGTTGATGGAATATGGCAGCAGATGACCAATTCGAATACCTTTATGAATAACGTGCAATCGGCTGCAACCCCTTTTTTGTGTTGGTGAACACACCGATTGTAACTACTCTAGATCATTTCTTGTAAAAGGACATATATCTCCTCCAAAAATCTTATTCGAACTTGAAATATTACAGAATAATTCTTTTATTATTCTATTATATATACCATAAATTTTAAACGTAAGAACTTTTTCTCCTCTTGCTTACATTTTTTTTATCATGAAGAGGAAAAGGGATCCCAACTCAGCATATTCATGAGAAAAGAATTAAAAAAATGTCTTTGCTGTTTCAGAAAGAATGCTTCTGGCTCAGTGTTTGTTGACGACGAGAGAAAAAGACATTCCTAAAAAATACACTTCCGAAAAATACAAATTTTATTCTCTTGGCGTCTTTATTATTTTTCTTAAATGATCTTTACTTTTTAAATTTTTGTAACATGATAAAATTATGTCAATACTTGAACAGTTTTAAACAGGAGAATAAAGATTGATATAGCATATTATTTACTTTTTACCGAGAGGTAATTCTAAACTAAAAATTGCTTTTGTCATGGCAATTACGATACACACACTCCCAAAATTATTTTCTTGGTACGCCACCGCCCTAGATCAGCAATTCTCAAAACTTTTTTTGTCCTGTCACCCTTGTCGAGCTTAAAAATTTTTCGTGGTACAGCTACCATTAAAGTGGTTCTAATACGAATAAAAAGAAGAAAAAAAATGTGCAAATTTAATACTCATTTGTCTTCAATGCGATTAATGAAATTGTTTGGATTAACTTTTATCACTTCCTTTGTGTTTGTGGAATGGTTCGTTAATGTGACTAGAAATGGTTGTGGTCATTTTCTTGGAGACCATTTGCTGCCATTCATGGGTTTCATATACTGAAACAAATTTTCTGGTTAGGTAATACTCCCCTGCCAATATAATTCGCAATTGACTTGAGGAACATTTGTAGGAAATAATTTTTTGGATACCACAAGAGGACAAATCATCTCGTCTTACTGAGAACGCATAGAATCGTGGATAAGATTTTAGAGTACATTTGGCTCTTATCCGCCAAATGCGGATTTTCCTTGTTTCGGATGTAGTAATTTGTCCTGATCGCTAAAGCAGCATAATAAAAGTACGGACTGTTTGCAGGCCTTTATATCATTGTAAATAATGTAAATAGTTGTTTATGTGTAACTGGCGCGTAGATAGTGTAATAAATGTTGTAGAAATGCGCCGTTTTTCTACTCTTCTTGAATTTTGGATTATTGTTCCTTAAAAACATGATTGGCTATTCCAGCGAATTATTTGAACACCTAGATCGCAAGACATAAAATCCATCGAACGCATACGAGAGATGTTAGAAAAATCAGTTATATAAGGAATATAATAAGCAATATTTATATATAAGCAATATTATTTGCTTATATATAAATATTCTGTATAAACAATATTTTCACAATTATGGACAGCTGAAGTGGCAATAGTGTTGAATATTTCTTCAGAGGTCTTCTTGATGACTTGTTGAGTCATTTCGACACTACACCACTCCCATACCGATATTAGGAGGCATCTCATGATTACTAAATTCATTACAAAAACTCACAAACCGTCAAAAAAAGTTGCAGTACCATTACTTTATCCGCTCCAATATTAAATATTAAATATTCTACAAAACAATTATTTCGTTGCTATTAACTCTAATAATAAATATTCGATAAAACAATCTTTTTGTTTCCATTTAAACGATGGTAAAATCAAAATTTAATGTAAAGTTATTAATTTTTAATAAATATTGTCAGCATTTTGTAGAAATAATGAAAACATATGGAAACCAGAATAAAATTCCTATCGTTTGCATTTTACACATCATACACAAATAAAGGAATGTGTAATCTGTCTCGAGAGTTAACACCATGACTTTTAGCACTTTAGTGTATATGTATATCATCACTTAAGCGTACCACAAAGCATTAATAATAAAAATCACAACATATCGCAATACCACTGACTGACTCATCACGAGATCTCTAAGACTATACAACCGATTGACTTGAAATTTAGCATAGTTACTCATTTTGCGATGGAGACGCTCACTAAGAACGGATTTTACGGAAGTCTTATCCGAAATGTAATTTTCATCCGTTCATCTACTCTTATCCATCGGTTATGTGATTTTTGGTGACTTTAACGCCAAAAATGATATGACCGACGCCAAACGGAATTTATATTTTTTCTATGTATGATGTGTATTGTCACCCATTAAGTTTACTTGGTGAGATTTGCGCGTGCGAAAGGGAAAAATACCAAATAATTTAATATTGAAGTGCTGATGGAGAATTGGCAAGATTTTGGTGAAGGGGCTCTTCATGCGAAATTTCGTGCGTGTCGAAATTAGGAAACTTATAGATTTAGCGATAGAAATAATTGAGTTTGGAATCCCGCGGTTGGTGAAAGTGTAGTTTAGCTCAAAAGCTTTGCGGTATTTTGAAAAATACTAAAATGGCGACTTCTTACGGAGTAGCGCACACGCAAGACAATCTTCGTTTACTGGAGAACCTCGCTACATGCATAAACGAACTCAAGACGTTATGACATACGTAAGACATTTTGGACGTCCGGACTTGCTCGACTTTTTTTTTATTGAGGATTGCAGTAACTTGAAATCCTAAATGGTCAGAAATCAAAGATCTCTTGAGGCAGGGACAAAATTTCTATGATACGATGTCATTGCGGGGGTATTTCATTTGAAAGTTAAGCACATGATGAATCTTCTGAGAAAAGGAGTTGTATTTTTGGCAATACTAGATGTAACATGTATATGGTGGAATGAATTTTATCCATATTATATATAAATGGGGTGACTTTTTACTAATTTTTTTTACTTTTATCATATATTTGAAAGTCGCTGATAACCATAATGACAGACAATCAGTTTCTTAAAATTTTAAATTTAAATTATCATTATCGCTTGAAAATTGAAACTTTTCATGATATTTTACGTATAGGTTCCGAAATATAATATTATCGTCTGCCCAGCGAAGCGGGTGGGTATCAGCTAGTTAATTAATATTTATACCAATCATATGAAAAATTACGTAAATAATTAAATAATCTAAGAATTTAAAACCAAACAAATTAACACCAACTATGAAAAAAACCAAGCAACTCAATACAATGTAAATTGAAAGAAACTTAAAATCCAGAATAATGGAATTATTGTAGTAAATACTATTCCATACTTAAAAATGGAATAATGTGTATTTATACCTGTAATTACTAATCAAACCATCACACTTCAGGGAAATACATTTTAAAAAAATATGATAACGAATCAAAAATCATCAAATTAAGAAAATTAACCAGAGTAAAAAAAATCTATAGTAGAATTTGAAGAATACATGACTCATATATGTATAATATAGTAATTATGCTACGAGCTTGTCGTAGTCAGTTTCTTCTTTCTTACAAGAGGTATAACGTGACAAGATATATGAAACAGAACTTTTCGTATTCAAGATTGGAATTAAAGTACCTTGTTTTCAGAGAAGATGAAGTAAAATGTAATTCTCCGGAAAAAAATGTTTTAATTATTAACCTGTTCTTAACACAAAATTAATTATTAGTGGATAGACAATTTGATAAAAGATCGTTTTCGACAGAAGCTATTCGTTCTTTTTAAGTTAACATATATATTTTTTTCGATCACGACGCACTGAGTAAATAAAGCATAAAAAATAGTATTTCTGCAGTAGGAAAAAACAAACAAGTTCCATTAATTACTGTTTCGTTGCTTTGAGACAATATTAATCATATTTTTTGCTCTTTCTCTCTTTTTTTTTATTGGTGTTTCACTTCATTAGTTACCGTGGCATTGAAAAAAAAAATGCGTGAAACTAGCGATCAGTCATGTACTTTTATAGCTTTTGTATGGATGTGAAGAATTATCTTCCTAATTTAAGAAATAATTAATTAAGAAACAAAAGTTCAAGCTCATTATTTCGCGAAGTATCTCTCAAAGTTCAATTGGTCTTATATGAGTGGATAGTGGATGGATAGATAAGTAGGATAAGTGAATTCTTTGAAATTTCTTCAGCGTGCATATTAATAGTGAAAACTACTGGACGAATGGATACCGCTAAGAAACGATTGGATAATACAGTAAAACCAAATTAAGTCATATTCATTAGGATTAGTACCGATCTACATAAAATCAGAATTCGTGTAACTAAAGAGAGTCATATCAAACACTTGTAAGAAATCTCTTACATTTTTTTCCCTTTTAATTCCTGTATTATTTATCATTCTAGTTTTTTATTTTTGAATTTTTTATATATATATATATATATATATATATATATATATATATATATATATAAATTTTTCCAGGAAATTATCATAGTATTAATTGTATTTTCAAATGTACTGTAAAACTAGTTCCTTAGTTACTCGATAGATGGCGCCACGAATTAGCTTCATGTAATGGCTCGTGCAGTGCCCTCTATTCCTCAACTAAACTAAGTGACATTTCGTTCTCGCTCTCTTCTTTTTTTGTCCTCTTTCCGCTTCTCTTTTCCTTCGCATTACCCTCGTTGAAGGTGAACTCCGAACATTAAAGCGCGTTCGAACATCCATCGGCGATATGGGTTAAATGAGGCCGCCATATATCTTTCTCCGATAAACTGGTCAATTTGTATATAGTAGTTTGTAGATATATGTCCTCCATCTCTCCTTTTAATAAACGAAGCAAAACAACTTCAAGCCTCATCATTGAATTTCTTCGAAGTCATCAAAGAATCCGGTAATGGAATTACTCCTCTAGACAAACCAGCCCTTGGCGTAAGAGCAAACTAGTTTAGAATCGGGATGTACAGTCTCTCACCACCCGTTCTACGCACGCACGTACGCACGCACACCCACCCCCCCACACACAAATATATATATATTGAAAATTTAGGAAAGAAAAATGTAAAATATTTAAAAAGACAAAAAGCCAGAAAGAAATGTAAAAATAAATTAAAAAAGTAAATGAAAATATGGAACCCAGCAAGTCAAAAAGCAATTTCGGGCTGAGGACCGAATAAGTGGGGTTAAACTAGTTTAATGGTACCAACCTTCCCCCTTGGCGACTTGGTAGGCTGCATTGGGAAATCCAAAGTACAAAAGAGTTCAATGATTAAAAGATGCAAAAAAATTCAGCGATAAAATCTACAAAAATAATATGTATATATATAAGATAAAGCAATGAATTTATCATTAAAAATCATAATAGTAAGAGAACAATTAAAATCCAAAATCAGCACAAGAAAAACACATTTAAAAATTAAACTAAGTAAAAAAGTTGAAATTGAATCAAATTTGAAACTAAGTGATGAATAAAAATTGAATCAAATTTGAAACTAAGTGATGAATAAAAATTGAATCAAATTTGAAACTAAGTGATGAATAAAAATTGAAACAAATTTGAAACTAATTTGAACCAAAGAATAATTCCAATACCCAACAAAACAAAATATGCATATTCACACTGGGGACTGAATTGTGGGGTTAAACTAGTTCTATGGTACCAACCCTCCCCCAATGCATCTTGTTGGGTAAAATTGGATTACTCCAAAATTCAAATTGTAATTTAAAGAAAAGAAACAATAAACAAAGAAGAAAAATTGAATGGCGAGATATCTCAATTACTAATTATTTTCAAAAGCAATTGTTTTCCAAACTAATAAAAAATATTTTTTTCCTAAAATCTTTCCAATTAAAATTTTTTAAACGAAAACTATCTATTAAATTATCCAATTATTAATTATCCAAATAAAAATTATCCATTTAAAAAAATTATCCAATTAAAACTTATCCATTTAAAAAAATTATCCAAATAAAACTTATCCATTTAAAAATATCCAATTCAAATTATCTATTAAAATTATCCAATTAAAATATCCAATTAAAAATTTATTGAAGTATAATCGATTTTATAAAAGAATAAATTCATCCTAAAAATAAAGCAAACAACACGTGCCTGACAAAATAACAACTTTCATCTGCTGCTACATTGAGTTTCTATTATAGTCAATGTATAATGCTTTTCTTGCTTTGATAACAAAACTTGTTTCTTTTGGCACTTCATTTATCAATATGGTTCAGGATAATATACATTATATATAATTTAATAAGATAGCTCTTACAAAAGCGGAACAACTTCCAGATAAATCTAGGGATTGAATTCATAAGTCTGTGGGGCTTTTGAATAGCTTAGACTCAATTCACTGATGTCTGTAACATTTTGGAAATGAGTTAAGCCTTAAGAGGATTTGATAATAAGTACATTGGGATGTGGCGGAGCGTTTCAATTGTGTTAAATAGTCGATAAGTGTTAGCTGCTATTGTATAAGAGATATTTTATGAAAAATAGAATTGTGTAGTTAAATTTAATAGAACTTCTTCAATTTGGACGAAGATGGTATGAGTAAAAATATTATTTATACCCAATATTGTAGTTCTTTTTTTGTCAGAATTTAGAGCTTACATAAATTTTAGTTCAATTCATCGAATTTTGTTTCAATTTTTAATTGAAAAAGAAAGACAAGGAATAGCATGGTTTTTTTTTTTTTACTCAGATGGGTGTACTTAAACATTGATTATATGTATTGTGGATGAATGTTATGAGAATGGATTTTGATTTACTAACATTTAGTAGACATTTTTTATTATATCAACTATTTTCTTTAGGTGACAGTACACTTTCAAATCATAATTTTTGATCAACGTAACGATATATTTTTTTTTTGGTCTCCTAATAAAATATAGTCTTGTGTCCTTAAAAATCTGTTTCAATTTTGTTTCTATATTATTTACAAGATGAATTAAGCTATTTTAATATTACTTGATAGTGAAATTCTCTGCCGGAAAGATTCTAGAAACGACATGTTTCATTATTGTAAAGTACAATATCTCAAAATGTTATGATCCAATTAATCTGAAATTTCTTACATTGTAACTCACTGAGATGAATTCGTAGATCAATCCATGATATTAGTTCACCTCAGGGTTACATACATTTATTTATTGTACAATAGACACATTTATACAGTTCTAGGATGTATATTTAATAAAGGCAGAAAAACATTGGGGAAAACTTCCCAAGCGATGGTCACACCAGTGTTTCCGGAGTCTTAATAACTCAACAACCGGTTTCCCTCCTGAGGGAAACTGTGTAGGTACTCGGTTCTGGTGGCGCCATCTAGCAGTTATTACAAAAATAAAAATAAATATAACCATTGATTACAACATATATTTTTCAAATACCTATACATGGAACAGACTATTCTTGAGATTTATATTGGATAGAATTTTTTTATTGCAATAAATTGAAAAATTACAAAGACTTTTATAGAAAATGTCAGTGTTCAGAACTCGAACTACTATAGTTTCCTACGTAAGAACTGTATTATAAAAATAATAATCAATTCCTTTGATAAGGTTATATTCTGTATTATATGCAATTTACAAAATGTCAATATATTTATTTTCGTTCGAGTTACCATGTTTTGCGGAAAGTCTTCAATTTTGCTCTCATAAGTATAAAATGCCATTTTGACAGTAAAAGTATACACAAGCAAAACTTTGTTTGGGTGTTTTTATAATTTTGAGATCCCATAAGATCTTAAAATACGAATTTGTAGGCAAATTTATTTTAATTCATAAATTCTCTTCTACGATAGGTACAATTACGTTAAATAAACAAGCATTGTGTAATTAATGTTTTCCAGGTGTAGATTTCAAAACTGTTTAATCAAATTCTCCGATGTTTGTTTTATATTACAAATTTCTAAATTTTACTGAATTTATGATACTTTTATTGTGCACTACAAAAAATTACATTAAAAAAGATATAAATATTTAAAGCGAAAATGAAGTAATTTCATACGAAGCATCCTCATATAAGCCTAAAAAATCGCGTAACATTAAAATAAATAACACCAACAACAGAGTAAATGAATTTGAAAGAGTATTTTCCATTTGTGAAGGTCAAAAGAGATATACAACTTTCCCTTTTCTGAAAATGTTATCCATTCTTCTAAATAATAAAGCTGAATATTTGAGCAAGATGAGAAGAATAAATTGAGTTATCCATTCCATTAACTGGCTTCGAATAAATGTGTGTTATCGATGATAACTTTGAGCAAGAAAGAAACGAAATGGAGTTCCAAAACTTGTTTACACAATGTTCTTTTTTCACGTGTTTGTTCTTTGAAATAAAAGCACTCCCAAGTCTTTTTCATGTTTCAATGTGCAAACTGAAACGAAGTCTGTTTCTAATGCTCTTATCTTACGTAAGTCTACGAACTGAATTTAAAACTCCAGACAGACTTTGGAGTACATATAAGCTGGATAGGGATGAGATTTTTAAAATTCCAAGCAAACCGTAAATAAAGAGAAAAATAATTCGATTACATTCAATAACCCTTGTATATTTTCTTTAAAAAGATTTATATCTTTTTAGGAAGAATATATCTTTGCTTTTGAAAAAAAAACTGATATAGAATTTGTAATTTGTTATCGTATATATAATACGCTAAACTAATACTGACATATATGAAAAAGAATTTTTAACAGTCATAAAATTCTTTCGCTATACAGCCAAATATATATACAAGGGACTATAGAAATTTTTTTGTAAAACTAATCTAATAAAAAAAAACACAATAAAAGAGAGTAACACAATTTTGAAAAATTTATTATTTCGGATTATAAAATGACTGAAAGGAGGTACAGCAGTATTAAACAAAATCCAAAATGGCTTCTCTGTTTTCAAAATAGCGAAATTTGATATAGGACAGAATAGTGAAATTAAATTAATTTTTTTGGCCCTCCTAAATTCCTTTTTTTGGCTTACTTTTCTGGGTAAATGCATGAATTTCCGCATTAATACCGAAAATAAGGGAAATATGAATACATTAACAAGGAATAGCAGTGCACAATATATAATAAGATGATATAAAAAAAGCTTATAAATTAGTAATATGCTATTATAAACATAAGAGCTAAAATAATAGACAAACATCTATATTACAAAAAATGCAGGAGAACAGAAAACGAAACACATAATCTAATTGAAATCTCTCAGCAGATTCTTTGTCCTAAATGAATTATTATCAAAATATTGCTGTAATAAATGCACTAATTTCATAATAAATATGTCAATAAATTCATACATTACAAAATAATGCCATATTTTTGTACCTTTTTATTTATGGCCGCGGTAGCCTAGTGATCATGGTTTCGGATTCGTGACCGGCGGTTTTTGCTCAGTTGCAGGTTCGATCCTTAGTCGCCAAAGACCCGCCGTGTAGCCGGGGCTGATGCACGTTAAATCTGTCGGGGCCTAAAGTCCTCCCGTTGGTGTGGTGTGGTGTGGATGTTAGGAGAGGGGGTGCCAGCTCAGCTGTCGCCCTCGTCACTTGACCGTGGTTCAAAATTATGAGGTCTGTCGCAAATAGCCCTCGTGTTGCTTCTAGAGCGACGTTAATAAAATCTAAACTTGTACCTTTTTATATTTAGATAAGAAATCTTTTACTAAATATTTTTGTCGTCCTCTACAATTCTTTAATAATTTTTAAAATTAAATAACTAAGGTGTTATTATAGGTATGTATTCTGAAAAAAAAAGGTTTTCCACTCATTCTAACAACCAACAAATCTGTTCTTAAAAAGGTTAACAGGTAGAGAGAGACGGGTAGTAAAAAACTTCGAAAATGTGTAATCTGTTCTAAAAATTTTCATCAATAGCAAAAATTCTTCCATCGATGTATTACTCAATATTTTCTTGCAAAACTCGAGTTCTTTTGAGCAACAAAATTTCGACACTTTTTGAAGATATTATTATTGTTCTCTTTGACTCGAAACTAATAAAGACTTCCTTTAAATCATAGTTTTATTTAGAGATTACAAAAATTCTGATAACTTCTGAGTGTATTTAGTGAAATTCCCATATATACCCTCAGATGATGAATAAATATATAGTATAAATTTTGCTTTCATGGTTAATGTATACAGATGTATATCTCAGATATTAAACGTTAAATTCATACTCATGTGGATTATTTTTTCAAACTGCGGCCTCCTTTAATTATTTCAATGGCGGTGGTATATTTTTCATACAACATTTTTAGCACCCTAAAAAACTCTGTAATATATGCTTTCCCCCCCACACTTATCTTCAAATGGTAATTTATAGTTTTTTTTACTTAAATTAGATGGCAGAACCATGTAGAACAGTTATAAAAATTATTGCTTTTAATCTAATGAAAGTTCACAATAAGTGGTTGTATACAAATGTTTCTGAAATGGATTGAAATTTTTTAATTCATCAGCTACCCAATCTGCACGTTTGAAACTTTATGAAAATTCTGCTGAAAACTCAAACAAAATATTAGTTTCATACTTCAAAACTAAGTGGTATAAAATTGATACCACCGCCCACACATAGGGCTAGTGAGCAACAGATGGCAGCACTGAAATTTTCTATTGATACTAATATATGACAGTTCGCTTTATTTCAGTGAAATATAGAGGTCATAACTATGTTTTCTCACATACATATCTCACAGTTAAATGTCAGTTTAATAACGACAATCTTTATTTATTAACAACATAAAAATATTATTTTTAATAACCGAATAGTATTCTTTCGCTTATGTACAAAATAAAATTGTTGTGTCACCGTTCATGCCTGCTTTCACCAACAATGAGCCTAATTCTGTAAGCTATATTTTTAAAATGATAAGTATTAAATTAGAGTAAAACTCACTTAAAATTCAATATTTTTATCCAATCTATTAACTAATTATCCTTATATATGTGTATTAAAAAATAAAAGAATTACAATTATAAATAGATCTAAATTTCTTAGAATTTGAAGACATTTCTGAAGTAGCCATGCTTGTTTCGACAATTTCAAGCTATTTCTTCTTGATTTCTCTTTCTTCTTCGAAGAAAGTTTGAAGTCAAAAATGATTTTAATAATGTGTATATTTAATTATTCTTTGTGCTTCATACAAAAGTTATTTGTATTACATAAATTCTATGGAAAAGCTAAGCATAACCATGTTAAACCTTTTAGTTGAAGTTTAGAATTTTTTTTTTACTATAAAACAAATTTCATTTTAGGTTTAATTAAACCTTTTACCTTATTATAAACAAATATAAAATAATTTTAAAAACTTAAAAATACCACACAAAGTTGTGTATTTTATGTAGGCTTAAATATAACACATCGATCAATAACTCCCGAGTCTAAAATTGAAAACAACATTTTTTTTGCAATATTTTTTTTTTATTCATCAACATAACACCTTTTGTTAATCACCTTTTAGGGTGATACAATCGTTCCAACGCTTTTCCAAATCTTTTTTTTTTTTGTTTTTTTTGTTTCCCCCCCCCAAAAAAAAATTTTTTTTTTTCCCGCAAGAAATCTTTTTTGTTGCGAGTAAATAGCGATAAACAGCTTTCTGAATCATCGACTCGTTGCTGTTTTTGTTCCATCGAAAGCAATCGCGGCACCCACTTGGAAAAAACCTTTTTCACTTCACTTCAAAAAACCTTTTTCCTGGTCCGATCGACTTAAAATTTTGACACGTTTCAAGCAAAGGTTAGTACTCTAGAAAGACCTGGTTACTGGTTTACTACGAGCGCCATCTCTGGGTTAGTCTCGGGAGTTATTGATCGATGTGTTAATTATTTCAACTTTAGAGGTTTTGTTACTTAATTTAAGAAGCTAAAAGTACAAATTGGTTCAATTTTGTAAATCAAACATTTTTTTTAAATCAAAAATGTTTTTTATATGGCCGATAATAAAAATTACGTGTTTATGAAATCAAACAAAAGCCACGAGAATAAAGAAATGGGTTCCAAAATACGTTAATTTAAAGTATAAAAAGAATGTAAATTCTAATTATTCCTATTTTCGTAAATTAGTATTATTTATAAATAGTTTTCCTTCCATATTTGTTCCTTATAATTTTTATAAAACATGGAATGCGTGTTTATCGAATTGAAACTTATCGGAAAAATCTCTTTATTTAAAAATTGTTATACTCAAACTATTTCAATGACAATATTTACAGAAATTAAGTTTTGCCATTTTTTTTGAAACAGCACATGGGTTTACCAAATGTAACAATCAACCACCGTAAGAATCCTCACTATTTGCTGGTTCAACGGCGAAAGTAGCGTCAGTGGAGGAGGAATAGCGCATGCTCTGAATGACGAAGAAAGGAGAGTAGCTGCAGACCGACGTGCCCGAGAAGTCACTGACAATGGGGTCGGCCATGGAAGTGCGTGCTTTTATTCGGCATGAATAGGCATATACAACTAGTCCTCCATGAACGCCCAAAGACCATGTATGGTGAATAGGTCATGTCTCGTCAAATGGTTGAAAGCTGATGTTCAGTGAAGAAAGGCATAGTATGGAGGATGTAGATCCAAATGGATGTCCCTCCACATCAACGAATGAAAACAACACTGCTAGCGAACACGGTACTAACGTATAGGCGTGCATAACGGTGTCAGACGTCCACACTGCGTATTGGTCGTGCCCAGGTCCATCCAAAACAATGTTGAGGTGCAGCAGACTGTGCTTGTGTCGCAGGGTTTCGTTCAAAAGAGTGGTTTCTTCAAGCTGATTGCACCCTATGACATTATCTTAATATCAATTGCGACTATGTTGGAAAATAGTGCAGGATATGTAGTTCATGATAACATGGGTTTTTTTTAATAGAATTAACTTTCCTTGTGTAAAAACGTGACTTACTTTCAGAATATCCCTCGTATTTGTTTCCTATGAGTGCACTTCTCCTTTTCTTCCAACCTAGCATCAATATAATTTAATTTGTTTTTATGGCTAAAATTGAAATTAAAAGAACGCTATTTTGCTGATTTGGAAATATGATGGACAATTCGACTGAGGTAGCCGATGGGAAGATTTGAAAATGGTGTCCAGGAGTGTTTGGAGAAGTGACATAATAAATGGAACGAAGACTTGAATGCAGGTGGGCTTTATTTTGAATAAAAATAAAATAAAAATACTCTTTCTTTCAATATTCAAATATAAATTTAGAAGATCCAGATTTAGAACGCACATTTATACAAAAACAGATTTTCACTCAAGTGACTGATTCAACTTCATAGCTTCTTTTACCTCTTTTTTAAAACGTTTTTATGTATTTCACTTGGAGTGTGTGTCATAAAATATTCGATCGTTAATTTAACCAACTTCCCATCAAGCTAGAGCTCTGAAACCTTGGGAATCATTCTTACTTGCCTAACAATGCAATATTTAGACATTTGCGACAAGTTTTAAGTGATATATATATTTTTTTGATATTACAGTTTAGCCCAACCACTTGACGCGATTTCAAAAATTGTCAACAAACTTGGCGATTTTTTTTTTGGCTCAACATTAAGTCCATAAAATGGACCAGGGTAGCCCCATTTGGCAAAATACCGCCATATAATTCTTGTCGCCAAGGGTGTTTGGGTTAAACTGCATTCCAACCATTTAATTTACCGGATGAATTAATTAATCTTAGTTAGTTTTTAACGTTTTTATGTATTTCACTCGGTGTGTGTCTCTGTGTGTGTGTGTATCAGTGTGTCATCAAATTTTCGATCGTTAATTTAACCAACTTCCCATCAATCTAGAGCTCTGAAACTTTGGAAACCGTTCTTACTCGCCTAACAATGCAATATTTAGACATCTGCGACCAGTTTTAAATAATATTTAATAATTTTCTTTAAAAAAACTTTGCCACCGTATAAAAACGTTGTTTTTTTTTTATCTCGAATTATTTATTTTCGACATGCACACATTTCTAAGGCAATTAAACTAATCTAATCTGCACAAAATTTCCAGTAGTATTAACAGTTTTACATTTAACAACATTTTTCTAATGTCTAATAGACATTCAAACTCTGTATAAGATTTCGTTCATTCTTTTCTATAGATTCGAATGTTCCTTTCGTTCTGAACTTGATGTAAGCACTACGAGGGAAATATTTCTGGTGTCATATGCGCAGGAGAGTTATGAGACTCCACCAATATTACAAACAATAATTTTAGTAAATAGTTATTCCCAATTTTCGGAAACTTTTTGTACTATACGCCTGAATACACCCATGACAGATTTATTTTATTAGTTGCACGAGAGTGTCTCAAAAGGTACTTGCATTTTAAGGCAGGTGGTATTATTAAGGTTAGTTTTTGTTACCAAGGGGTGTTACTGCCAAATCAAATTTTAATTGCTACCCCGTCGAATTGTCACCGTCGCGGAGACTTGCATTTCACATTATGTACCGAAAATCAAACAAAAATCGAAACGTCGGGCTGCTTCCTGTGAATCCTCTCCAAAGAAGGCGAAGATGGTCTCGTCGGTTGGAAGAGCTGTGGCGAAATATTTTTGAAATGCGAAAGGCCTCGTGATCACTAATACGAATTACTGAGATTCAGAAGCTGTCTAGTAAGCCACGATGGTTACTAATAACAATCCATTTTCGATGCTACCAGCCTATCTCTTGGACTTTCTAAATACTTATTGACCACGTATTTTTTTTTCGTTATCCATTTTGGTTTCGTTTTTATCATTTTATATTGTTGCGAAAATATTTCTTCCTGGGGCATGTGCGGGGAGTGGAAGTTAAGTCCAACTCGGAGGACAACAGCATGTGACGATTTATTTGTAAATTTTCAAGCCAACACACAGGTAGCATAGCTTAAACAATAACAGTACACAGCAGTGGCACAATTTAGTGACACAGAAATAGAAACAAAGCACATTTTAAGGACAATCACAATTATTTTAGCAACGTTAAGTTCACCAGCTTGTTAGTCCTCGCTGCGAACAGCCTCCGCCGTAATATTCTGCTCTTCCAGGACAAGATCCGACAATCCCCAGCAGATACACGCTGATTCTTCGTAAATTCACTCAGCACGCTCCACTTCAAGTGCCAACAACTTCAGTCGATCTCCGCAACAGAGACTCCAAAGACAGATTCGATCAGTTTCGCTAGATTCAGGCTGAACACTGAATCCAGCCGCCACTGAATCTCACCTCCAGCAGCTTCACTTGACCACGACTCCCCGATCGGTCAACAAAGCAGACTCCATAGACAAACTGATTCTGTACACAAACCGAACCCTTTCTTGCTCCCAGACAGATTCTAACTGTAGCTCTTGGCGTATTTTTACTTTTCACGGTCAGGCGTGACGTCACAAGGGAAAATTCACGAAAAGTTCGTAATTTTCTTCCCTATCGATTTTTCGCTTAGATTCCAGCGCCTTCGAGTACTTTCCAGTTGTCGCCAAAGTCGTCGAGTGTCAAGTCACCAAATAATCGCTAAATCCGTCACCAAGGTAAAGGGGTCATTGGTTAAACTCGTTTATTAACTAGGGACATCTCTTAATCCATGTTTCCCTCAATAAGAGAAGAGCTGCAGGGAAGCATCGATTCATGTTCGTTTCAATATATATACAACAGCTCAAAATATTAGTATTTGATGTACTGAATAGATGTTTTTTTTTAAAATTGAATCTCGAAACTCAAACCACGTGATTTATACACCGAGATCAAAACTTTTCAAACATAAACAACCACAAAACAACACCAGTGTAGCGTAACAGCGAGATATGATTCAAAAAACATTAAAAAAAATTGATGTCTGTACATTATATCTTTCCGTATTACAAAGAGCGAAAAGAAAATCTATTCAATCCTCTTTCACTTTTTCCATGTTCCTTGTTATACTACTCACCCAAAGTCTCTTATTACCTTTCATCGTCAGCAAATTTTTCCCGCCTTGCTGGAGGGCATCGAATCCTTTTCCCCGACCCCTCCCCCACACGATGGCTCCATCTTTGTCTACCTGATAAGAAACCATAAGTTCCAATTCTGATGGGGGGGATGAAAAGGAGGCGGGTTCGAATGAAGATTGATGATTTGTTAGTCTGAGCGAAGAGAAAATGGTCGGAAATGGTTTTGCCCCATATCCTTCTTTTATCTGGAGTTAGAAAGGACGTATATATTATGGGCACACACACCCTCTGTTCGAGACGTCCCTACCGGATCGGTATAAGACCCTGTTGGACTGTATTCTGGAAAACATGATATGGAATAGCTGCAATGTTTTCTCAAGAACTCGATACCGATTTTTGTTTTCGTAGAGCGTTGTGTGTTTGTAGAAGCAAAGATAAAGAGAAAGAGAGATAACGGTTATATATATAAAGAGGTTACATAACACCGAGTCTAATTGCTCGCAGAATTGTTTGGGGGGACAGTTTTTTATTGCCTGCCTTTAGAACGATTATTTCGATTTTTTTTCTGTTACGATTGCCTGATCAAAACTCTCCAGTGATAGACCACGTTTTGAACATGATTTTCAGAGAAATTAAAAAAATATATATTTATTACATTCTTTTAAAACCGAAATGATTAGTTTCGGGAGTTTTTGTTTTGTGTTTAGGATAGTTAGAATCGAAGTTATAAGGATTTAAAAATTAAGTCATAGTAGTCAACCAAAGAGGAAATACCTATTTAAATGAATATAGAGACCACCTTTTTTTTAATGCATCACTTGAAGGTGACATGGAACAGGTGCTGTACTTCCTTGTTATACTAGAGAACTTCCTTGTTATACTACTACTGGCGTGCTAGAGAGTTTTTGAGACAATGACTTCTGTTATCTGTTATAGTTTTTAGCCACCCAAGGGGAGAATTTTTTATATCGTTTACTTTTGGCATACCAGATAACTTTTTAATTTTTTTAACGTGTACTTCAATTTTACTTGCATTTAGCTTAAATATATTCAATTAAATAATTTATCTTTTACTTTAATTTTAATTACATGTAGTTGATATGATAATCAAATAATAATTTATCGTTTGCTTTAATTCTAATATCGGAAAAGTTTGCAATCTTTCATTGTTTCCTTTAATTCTCATATTTAATTGAGTAATTTCACAATAATTATAAAAATAGCCACCTTGGGTGGCTAAATCTGTTCTTTGTAAAACTTTGCATATAACTTTTTTTTACATTTGTATTTATCTTGTCATTTGAAATAAGAATAGTTCTAGAAGAGGGATGATAATAGGCTACATCTTGGTCACAAAAAAGGGATGAAAGTCCCTATCACAGGGTAATCTACGAAGGATGTCAAACTACTAAGAGTACTAAGTCTCTGAAGCTGAAAAGGAATTTTTTTTAATAAATCTTATTGCAGTGCGTTCAAGGCAGAAATCTTGGTAATGAAATGCGTGATCCTTTGTGTCAGTGTAATCAATCACACTGATTTAAAACTGAATCATTGTGCTCTTGAGTTTTGTTTAGTTTTTATTAACGTCGCACTAGAAGCAACACGAGGGCTATTGGCGACGGACCTCGTAATTTTTAACCATGGTCAAGTGACGAGGACGACACCTGAGCTGGTACCCCCTTCTCCTAACATCCACACCACGCCAACGGGAAGGACTTTGGGCTCTTACAGATTTAACGTGCATCAGCCCCGGCTACACGGCGGGCTTTTGGAGGCCAAGGAACGAACCCGAGACTGAACGAACCCCGCCGACCAAGAATCCGAAACCTTGACCACTAGGCTACCGCGGCCACCCATTGTGCTCTTGAATGAATATCCGAAACATAAGACATGCTCTCCAAGTCTTTCAATGAAGCAGTGGACAACAGAAACATGTACGTCATAGCATTTGGACGTCTTCGCTTCGATGATTAGTATCTGAATCATTAAGGCTCGATAAGTATTCAGTCAATAAAATAGCCAAGTAGGCAAATCTTTAAACAATTTTTAATAATATAAGGGTGGTTCAGAAAGTACTTGCATTTGAAGACAAATGGTATCTTTAAGCTAAATTACTGTTACCATTGGGTGCTGCCATCTGTGTAATGGATTCGGAACAAATTTGACATTGTTTCATAAGTTAGTTTTGATTTAGTAGACATTTGCTGCCAAATCAAAATTTGATCTCTACCGCGTCGTGTTTCCCCCCTCGGTGAGACTTTATGTCACAACAATCAAAACTTTAAATCTTTACAGTTTTATCTATTTGAATGCTATCAAGTGCATCCGAAAGAGCTAAGGATGTTTCTACGGAATTACATTTTCTCTCCGATTGTCAAAAATACAACCTCTGACAATAAAGTTCGGTGAATGAAGTCAGAACGGCCGATCTGACAACACTGGCGAAACAAAACTCTGCACCTGCGTAACGGCAGGTGTTGACCATCTGCCCTCTTTAGTGCGTTGGTGTGGGCCGCGGTAGCCTAGTGGTCAAGGTCGTGGACTCGCAGCTGGCGGTTTTCGTTCAATCGTGGGTTCGATCCTTGGCCGCCAAAGACCCGCCGTGTAGCCGGGGCTGATGCACGTTAAATCTGTTCGGGGCCCAAAGTCCTCCCGTTGGCGTGATGTGGATGTTAGGAGAGGGGGGTGCCAGCTCAGGTGTCGTCCTCGTCACTTGACCGTGGTTCAAAATTACGAGGTCCGTCGCCAGTAGCCCTTGTGTTGCTTCTAGTGCGACGTTAATATAAACTAAACTAAACTAATTAGTGCGTTGGTTCTTAACTGAGAACAGGAAAATGAATGAACAAAAGATCAATTTAAAGTTTTGTTTTAAGCTTGGCAAGAAACCGAACGAAACTCATTCGATGCTGGTGCGTGTTTATGAAGATCAAGCACTGTCCATGAAGTGTATGTACGCCCATTTCGAGAAAGCGGGGAAAGTGTTTCAGACACCCCCATAGCGGAAGACCGGCGACCTCCATCAGTGACGAAAACTCAAAATGATGCTCATCACTTTTTTTTTTATAGTCGAGGCATTATCCACAAGGAATTTCTACCTAAGGGAACGACGATGAATGCTGCAAGGTATATTGAAATTTTCACTCGTTTCACGAAACGTCTACGCAGGGTACGACCCCCGTACGCACAAGGTTCGTTGTGTTTTTTTTTTTTTTTTTGTTCACAGCAATACTCACACAGCCAATATATTCAAACAGTTCCTGGCAAAAAAAGTAGTAGTGCAAATTGAACATCCACCATATTTACCAGATCTCAATCCTCCAGACTTCTTTCTATCCCCACGACTCAAACTAACTTTGAAAGGAAAGAGATTTGACGATATTCCTGACATCCAACGAAACGTGACGAGGCTTTTGAACTTCATCCCAAAAGAAGACTTCTTGCAAAGTTTCCGGGACACGTATAGCAGATCCGAGTGGTGCATAGTTATGGGAGGTGACTATTTCGAAGGAGAGTAAGGTAATTTTCGTTAATATTTCATCTACGTTAATGTTACAGGACTATTCACCTAACTTTATTGTCAGAGGTTGTATTTTAGAATATTTATTAAAAATCAGAAAACCCACAAACGAATGAATAAAATAGAGGTAAAAATATTGTCAAAAATTGGAGCAAAAATGTAATTTCTCAGAAACCTTCATTAGTTTTTGCTCTTTTGGAAGCACTTTTTTTTGCATCCGAATACATAAAGCCACATTCACGAAATCAAAATGGTTGGTGGACAGGAACCTTAATATTTCCATTGTTGCTCTAAAGCGACATTTTAATTTAGGAACCATTAACTTAATAATCATATAGTATCAAAAATCAGTCATTAAACTTTTTATATAAATAACATATTTGCATTAAAAAAATATCGATTTCTATGCAAAGTTTTGCAAACAGATTTAGCCCTCCGAGATGTGGTGCTTTTTTTAATAATTATAATTAAATTACTCAAATATAAGAATTAAAGTAAACGATGAAATAACGAGAAATGGATAATAGTAAACTTTTCCAATATTAAAATTAAATCAAAAGAGAAATTATTAAATTGAATATTGCAACAGCTAGTTACAAGTAATTAAAATGAAGCCAAACGATAAATTATTAAATTGAATATATTTAAGCTAAATATAATTAAAATTATAGCAAAGGATAAAAAAAAAATTGAAAAGTTATCTGGTACGGTAAAAGTGATCGAACTAAAACAATACCCTGTTGGGTGGTTAATAATTTACTGAAAATATTAACCTATCCCTATAAACTTCATTAGAACTGAGTAATCTTTAGAGAAACGCCAATTTTCAGTGTTCTGATACCCTCCGAAACCATAAGCTAACTTGGATTTTCATAATACCAGGAAATTTCCAATAATTTCTAGAGGAAATAAGCGCAATATTTCCCAGAAATATTGTTTTCATCTTTGCAGCCTAATTACCGAAGCCCGGATTACTTCGAAATGGTTAATCCCCCAAACATCTCTCAATTAATTAAATTGATCAATACCAAGCTGCTTTGGCTTCAAAACTGTCTTTTATTGCCTTTGTTTCGCGGAAGTTTCAGTTTGGAAGGATTATGCGTCCCTAATTTTGTGTCTTTTACCTTCAAGAAGACGAACCTTTTAAGTTATTGGTAATTTTCTTGAATGGATAAGTTGTGTTATTGGATTTCGTAAACACGTCTTTGAGTTTATGCTTTGAGGATCGTGAATTAGTTGTTTCTTTGGTCTTGTCTTTCCTCTGCACATTATGTTATTGAAGAACAATGTTTGACACGAATTTCATTTGTTGGGTAATTATTTTACTGGCATATTTTTAAATCATTCGGTTAAGACTTTGGTATTTATCAATATCATCTGTACATTAACTCTTTCGGGTCGAACGAACCATGTACACATCGCTCGCGATCGTCGTTCACGGCCGAACGTAACACATCAATCAATAACTCCCGAGACTAACATTGAAAACAACATTTTTTTTGCAAAATTTTTTTTTATTCATCAACATAACACCTTTTGTTAATCACCTTGGGGTGATACAAATCGTTCAACGCTTTTCCAATCTTTTTTTTTTTTTTTCCAAAATTTTTTTTTCTTTTTTTTTTTTTCCGCAAGAAATCTTTTTTGTTGCGAGTAAATAGCGATAAACAGCTTTCTGAATCATCGACTCGTTGCTGTTTTTGTTCCATCGAAAGCAATCGCGGCACCCACTTGGAAAAACCTTTTTCACTTCACTTCAAAAAACCTTTTTCACTTCACTTCAAAAAACCTTTTTCAGTAAATGCACTTCCATATGATATCTGTGTCATCTCGGCAATCTCACGGAGCTTCACTTTACAATCTTTCATTATAATTTTTGTCACTTCACTCACATTTTCCGGTGTAACGGCTTCCACAGGTCTACCCGAGCGTTCCGCGTCATTTGTGTCGGTACGACCCCGTTTAAACTCGGCAAACCACCGACAAATCGTTGCTTTGGATGGACAAGAGTCCGGGTAACATTTTTCAATCCATTGTTTCGCTTGCACGGTGTTTTTACCCATTAAAAAACAATGTTTTATCAGAACACGAAACTCGGTTTTTTCCATTTTTTAAACAAACTACAAAACGACTTTACTCCAACCTCGATAACTCGGCTGTTTCTGGTCCGATCGACTTAAAATTTTGACACGTTTCAAGCAAAGGTTAGTACTCTAGAAAGACCTGGTTACTGGTTTACTACGAGCGCCATCTCTGGGTTAGTCTCGGGAGTTATTGATTGATGTGTTACCAAATACGCATCACCGGAGAATTAGATACGAGGCCGTATGATGCGTATTCGCATTCTATGGTGGAACGTTTTCTAAAAATCTCCGATCTGCGCCCTGTGTCCATTACTTTAAAACTAAACATAGTCTTAGGATCATGACTTTCAATTACCTTTCATTCTACCTTATTTTGGTATTTTGTATATTATCTGTTAAAGGGTTGGAGAGAAAACATAATGTAAACTAATTGAGCTACGCTCTTTAAATTACTACCAGATATACGCATTCGTGTTTCTTGAATGCATTCTTTTTTATTAGTTTTTGCTTCCAAATTTATAATTACATTTCTTTTTAGAGTTTTACCATCAGTACTGTTGTTCCTTATGGTCGCGGTAGTCTACTGGTAATGGCTTCGGATTCGTGGGTGGCAGTTTTCGCTCAGTCGCGGATGATTCGATCCTTGGCCGCTAAAGACCCACCATGTAGCCGGGGCTGATGCACGTTAAATTTGTTGGGGCCCAAAGTCCTCCCGATGGCGTGGTGGGGAGAGGGAGGGTGTCGTCCTCGTCCTTGACCGTGGCTCGAAATTACGAAGTCCATCGCCAATAGCGACAAGTGTGGTGACCGGGAATGACAGAATAGTCCCACTGTAGCTCATGCATGTCGTAAGAGCCGACTAAAATGGGTACCCAGCGTCTGGGGGTATAACCGGGCACCCTGGGGATTATATCAGGGGAACTCAGAGACTTGCCTTCTTTAGGCAAGTACGGGCATCATGACCCAGAGGCAGCCTAGTGATCTATTTCTTTCCTATGGGGTTTACTGTCTTTGGTAAACAGGGGTGACGCATCCCCGGGATACCCTAACAATCCTTCTCCATTTTCGACCCTCCTACCTGTCAACCAATTCGTCTTTTCCTCAATTTCTTCTCGTCTAAACCACAGTTAATTCTTGTTTGGTGCGACATGGCCATATATGGCTCTTGCGCCAATAAACTTTATTTCCTCACTTGACCTTTCTTGTCGATCATTCTTTTTCATTATTTTAACATCTAGAAAACAGATTTGCCTTGTTTGACACAGTATGACCACATCTGGCTCTTGCTGCAATTAAACTTCACTATCATCATCATCACCGTCGCCAATAGCACTCGTGTTGTTTCTAGTGCGACGTAAATAAAAACTAAACTAAAACAAACTAAACTGTTGCTCTTTGTATTAGTTTCGGCTATATATTTCGTTTACTTTCCTTATTATTGATTAAGAAAGCCTCGACTTCTGTTTATAATTCCGAGAAAGCGTTGTTTATGAGAAGAATATACTCACGTGGTCGAGGAGCCAATTAATGAGGAGAGTGGGATTAATTTTCTAAAAGGTTTGAGAGGAATGTTTCTAGTGAATCTGATGCGGACATTTTATCAGAGATGGAGAAAACAGGACTTTGCGTTTATCTGATCTTTGAGAATTCCTGCATTCGATCTTAATTTTACGTTTTGTTACTTCTTGTAAACAATCTTTCTTGTTTATTATTTATTAATTTGAAAGTTTACTGATGTATTTTGTCCGTGAAACTTCAGAATTATTTCAATAGCGTTTCTGAAAGTTATTTCTCAAAATAAGCACTCTTTAAATACATTTTTCTGTAAATTGAAGGAAAACGATTATTTAGAATGCTAATTTTAAAATATATAACGGCTTAAGTAATAATCTAAAATTGTACCAAAAATTATAACTTTAGGATAAAAACTTTTTTTGTGTGATATTTTTTCTGAAGTTAGGCTTAGCGACGCAAAATCCCCAGTCCATGCGACACTTCCTTCTGATTCCCCTCCTTCCCTAGGGAACGTCCCACACGAAGACGTGCCGTCCCGAAAGGGTTAAGAATCCCTATATTCAAGACACAAAGCGGATTTTGTTGTTCTGAACCACGATCAAGCAGAGAAATACTGCACGTTCGAGACCACAGCGGAGACGGGTGAGCGATTTTGCTGGAGAATCAAGCATCGATAATTTCATGTTTTCATCCAGAGTGATCTATCTTGGGAATACCAAAGATCAATCACTCAAGATAAAAATTTAAATGATTGAAATATATATTGGACGTGTTCACGCTCATTCCAAAACTGGGTAGATGATATAAGTATCTGTCACTGCTTGTTTCAGTCGAGTTTTGTGTTCGATTCGTCATGCACGTTAAATAGATTGAAGCTCTATGTCGTAAAATTTAGAGAGCGGGAACCAGCTCTGGAGTCAGCCTCGTCGCTTGAAATAAGTTCACAATTATGTCGCCAATATCCCTCGTGTTGCTTCTAAATGTGACGGTTTAGTCAGATTCTTAAAATGTGGGTAAAATCTATTAAAACCTTTCGCTGCCACCGCTGTCACAGATAGCCATGACCACCCATAAAGTTGCACAAATATTCTGAGCTCCTCGATTGCCCGAGATTTCTGATAGTGCGTGCTTTGTATAAATCAACTTTGCTTTATTTATGATTGAAATAAAAATAAGAAGCCATCTAATTATGTACAACAAAATATTAATCACTTGGTAAATTTAACAAGATTCAGCAAAAAAAAAAAAAAAAAAGTCATGAAAGAATAATAGTAATAAATAACTGATTTAAATGTTCAAAAGGCGTTGAGATGAGCGAAGTGCCGCGTTTGTCCATCTTTGATACATTACAATTGATAAATTGAACAGAGAGAAAGAAAAGCTCCTCAAATCTACTTAAATCGACGTTCCTCTCGCAACAAAAGATATAGTTTTATAAGAAAAATACGTATCGTGAAAAATCATTTTCTTATTTGGAAGATAAAAGGCACTTTTTGGAAATATAATCTGTGATTTGAGAATTCAACTGCTTTTGAGTAGTGATTATGGCTTTAGAGGCTTTTATATTGTATCGATAATTCGAAATAAATTGTTTACGAAACCTTTGAAAGTGGAATTAAGTGTTCTTGAATCTACAAAATGTCAAAACAATTTTCTTTCCTAGCTTGCTGTTCGATTTGTTTGAATAATATTTTCCGTTTAAAAAGGAAAAGCGTGGGATTTAAATTGAATTCCACAAAGATTTCGAAGAAGTGTACTGTTAATAATTGAATTTTTTTTGAGTGCACATCTACTTTGCATTTGTGTTTTAAAATAAGAATAAAATTATAAGAGTTATTTGTAACATTTGTATTTTTTTACCGTTTTCCAAGGTGCTTATTCTCTATTTTGGATCGAAATAAATGTACTCAACTACCCTATTTAAGTTCCGAATTATTGTTGTATTATTTCATTTTTAGTCATAATTACTTTTTTAAGCTTGAAAATGTATTTATTGTTTCAAATTAATTTTCGTAACTTAAAATATTCATTAAGTTTTGCGGAACAATTTATTTAATAAATTAAACAAATATATAAATTTAAAGCAAAAATTTATTAGCTTTGAAATCAATGACTATTTATGTAATAAAATTAAACATTTATAATTGATTTTAGTACTGATAAAGGTCATTTTGTACATATTTCTCCATCTGTTAGAGATTTCGATTCATCTAGAAAATTGAAGAATACTGAACATTGAAACAAACTTCCCCCCTAAATGCCCCGTGACTGTATTAAAATGATTGCAGTTTAAATAATTGTAAAGTACGTTGTTATAAATAATCTTATTTCATAATTTTACTGTAATTCTGATCGGAATACTCCTATCATTTTTCAAGAAAATCAGTACCGCGATTTAGTTAAATTTTAGAAGAATTCTAGTTAAGTTTAAGAATAACCATCTTTATGTAAGTACGGTTACCCTAATCCGGGGACCCCAGAGACCTCTTTCTTTCTTATGGGGTTTACTGTCTTTGATAAGCACGGGTGACGCGTCCCCGGTATATCCTAGCAGACATTCTCTATTTTCATTTCTACTTTCGAAATTTGAAGGATAAAAAGAAAGAGGAGGAGAATTCTAATAATTCGGAAGTCGTAAAAGAGGACAATATTACATTTTTAGTGATGCCTTTATTATGTTGTATTATTTTATATCTAATCAATACGATAACGTTAGAAAATTATTATTTCGGATATCAATTTACATTTCCACCGTAATTAAACATAAGAATAATTCCAAATCATGCATCACTTATGACTCTCTACGTGATGAATAATATTCCATGAAGTAAATTTAAACTGTTAATAATATTCGAAAAAAAAAAATACAGTCCAATAATTATTTCGCAACAAATGCACTTTAATCCAATGAAAATTTATTCTTGAATAATGTAACAAAAATTTATTAGAAATCTAAAGAATTCGAAGAAGGATAAAAAGTACGCACCATTCGAAAACAAATAAAAAAAATTCCTCTGAAAGCCGTAATCAACTTTTACGACGGCATTCGAATTCAAACCTCACCGTTCTTTTTCACGGAGAAGTACCCTTTCGAGAAACTAAATTCGTCACAGTCGAAAATTCTTGCGGAAAATTGTGCTCTCGTATTTCTTCACATTCCAAGTCCCGAAGGTAAAGATGTGATCAGCTTAAACATTTTTATCGCAAGAGGAACTTGTAGCACTAAGAAAAAAGAAGATGGCGGCTTGTGAAATGTCTTACTTTGGACGATATTCGAATTTTAAACATTGTCTGGGTGTCAGTTTACGTTTCATATCTCACTAACATAAGAATCAACCTTAACACAAAAATTATTTTTTACTTTTTGTGAATCTTCTGGGTTTCTTAAGGAATGCGAATAGTAAAACCAGCTCACTGTTAGAATTCGTAACTTATTGTTACTAAGACTACTTCTACGAGGAAAAAAAAAAGAGCTCATTTTATACACCATGATTAAACAATCCTCACTTTCCTAAATTAAAAGCAATGAAAGTCGTATTTTAACATTGAAACATCGACTTGCAAGGTGTGGCTATTAAATGACGAGACTGATGCTGTAAAATATTTTATTTTGATGTCATACATATTTACATATTGTCGTTTTCAATATATACCCTTTCCTACAACGCTCCAAGCGAATCTTCCATTGTTCGAAACAATGCTGGAAGTCTTCTACTGTCAACTCTTTCAGGAAGTGTGCCGCTTTCTCTTTTACAGCTTCAACGGTCTCAAATTTCGGTCCTTTTAATGCAGATTTCACTTTAGGAAACTAATAAAAGTCGCATGGATCAAGATCCGGCGAATAAGGCGGATGGCCTAATACTTGGATGCAGTACATGACTAGAAACCTCTTGACAGACAATGTGGAATGAGCCAGCGCATTGTCTTTTTGGAAAAATTTGCCGTACGGTTTCTTTGTCAATTCCCACAGTCTCGGCAACCGCACGAATACTTAACCTACAGTCAAAACGAACCAGATTACTGATTTTGTTTTATATAGCCATCCGATTTTGACGTGGAAAGGTGTCCCAGGCGTGAAATATCTTCAACTTCACTCGGCCATCTTGAAAACTCCTAAACCACTCAAAAACACGTGCACGAGATAAAAACATTCACTGCCATACACTTCTTTCAATAAATTATTAGTATCAGTAGCGTTTCTTCCATGTTAAAATTCTCAATAATTCGTAACTAAGTTTTCGTTTTTCCGGTGAAACAAAACAAAACAAAAAAAGACTTAAATGTGAACGAAGGTTATGGGGATACGTATTTGTTTACTGAAACGGGAGGCACTGCATTCGAAAGAGAAGACTTCACGCTAAATAACTGCCGGTAGCTGGCGTTTGGCAGACATAAATACATATTGAAGTTATAAATTCGGGAAATTTTCACAAAGGAGAATCGCATTAAATTCCTCGACTCCAATGTCGCAGTTATAAAAATAAAATTAAAGCAAAATTTTTTTTTTAGAATTCTGATCGATCGTGTTAAATTAAAATGAATCGTTTAAAAACAGAATAAATCCCCCCCTCCCTTATTCGTGTTAGATCAAATCAAGTCGTGTAAAAAAAAGAATTAATTTTCTTACTAATTCGTGTTGAATCAAAATCGAGTAAAAAAGTTGTGGAAGAACAGAATTGGTTGTTCTTGGTTTTTCAACTCAAATATCGAGTAAATACTTTATGGACCTTAATTTATCGATCATTATCTAGGTGTATTAATTAAATGCTTCCAAGGTCTTATGAATTACATATAATTTTTCTTTTAAAAAGTTTTTTTTCATACCTTGATCCATTTTTTTTAAATAAAGCATGATTTAAAAATGTTTTAATGCATATTTACAATATAGAGATAAGAAAATTTCTGCATGAATTAACCTTTATGAGATGAGAGCGTACTATTATTACTAAAATATCAATATAAGAGCCTGTACTAATTGAAAACTTGCGTGACGACTTTTGTATGCATTCTCATGAATACCTTTCTGTTCAAAAATGGAAATCTTTTGACGTTATTGAGGAAAATTATTTTTCCTATTGTATTGTTCTTCTTCTCCCTCTAAAATAATGTTTTCAACAAGTTAAGGTGATGGAATTGTGTTGAGTTCTTTCATCTTAACCTGTACAATTTCTTGAAAATGTGAGTTAAAATGAGTAAGAAAATAGACAATAATACAATAATGTTTTTTTGTTTATAGAGTCTGCTTTTACCAGCAGTGCAGTAATATTTAAATCACACTACTAAGATTCATGTGATGCCAAAATCACTTACAATCGAGCTCTAAGCATGGACTCTAACAGTAGTAATCTTAATTTTTTTTTATTTTAATACTTTTTCAATTTTTTAATTCCAATAAAAATTCGTCATTAACTATTACAACATGAAAACTTTTAACTTTACATGAACATATGAATTAGAATTTTAGAATCCAAAACAGTATGTACTAATGGAATTTGAAAAAAAAGATTCAATTTTACACGAAAATCTGAATTAGAATTTTAAAATATACAGCAAAATTTGCTGATTAAATCTGAAAACATTCAATTTTACGAGAAAATCTCTATTAGAATTTTTGAATACGAAACAGCATTTGCTAATAGAATCTGTAAAAAAAAATAATTTGATGTGAAAATATGAATCTGAGATCGCTTTCGATTATAGAATCTAAAAAAATTAATTTTACATGAAAACGTGAATTAGAATTTTATAATCTAAAACATTACTAGCTTTTAGAATAAGAATAATCACCGAAATAATCGAATTTTATTCTTATTGTTCCTCAAATTTTATGAGGTTTATAATTTCTTATCAGTATACAACGATGAAATAAACAAATTAAGCATAACTAAAATATAAATATTGTAATATAATATCGATAATTACGTTTTAATTAAAAACTATTTAAAAATAACTTCTCAAATACCATTTCATTTTAATATTATGTTATACTATAAACTCTATTTTCAGAAGGAAAAAAAATACATATATATATTTAAAAATATTCGTGACCATCAAGATACTCATACCACTTCAGTTCGTAATATCTAATAATACCTTCAACAAAGTATATTACATCGTAATTCTAAAAACATTGTCCGTTTCTGTGATGATAGCGCATAAGATATCTGGGCATCGGGTCACTGACCAAAGTGTAAAAACAGTTTGCGAACAATGAGTATTTCATACCCTTTACTGCCCAGTTTTATGACCGGTGGTCAGCGAACCGATGAGTCCATAACACTCTGATAAAGTGATTCTAGATTTATGTTGTAAATCATTTCCTCTTTTTATACCCTTTGCGCTAAAATAAGTTTTGATATTGAAAGTTGGGAAAAGAGTTGTGATCACGAAAGCATGGAAAATATGATATACGATACATATATAGGGAATTACTTTTTTTCTGGAGATATTTTTAGGGATTATATTCTCCGTGCATTAAAAAAGAAAAATGATTTTTCTTTTGATTTATATGTATCGAAATAAAAGCCGAAACAATTTCTTAAATTAAAGAAACGATTCTTTCAATTCAATCAGTGATTGCGAATGTCAGACATATTATTTTATGGCCAGTAAAATAATAATTTGATTTATAAGATTTTAAGGTTTGGGATTGGCTGGGATCTGACGGTCCCTCAGGGCCGCGGTAGCCTAGTGGTCAAGGTCGAGGACTAGTGGCCGGAGGTTTTCATTCAGTCGCGGGTTCGATCCTTGGCCACCAAAGACCCGCCGTGTAGCCGGGGCTGATGCACGTTAAATCTGTTCGGGGCCCAAAGTCCTCCCGTTGGCATGGTGTAGATGTTAGGAGGGGGTGCCAGCTCAGGTGTCGTCCTCGTCACTTGACCGTGGTTCAAAATTACGAGGTCCGTCGCCAATAGCCCTCGTGTTGCTTCTAGTGCGACGTTAATTAAAACTAAACTAAACTAAAGTGACGGTCCCTCAATATGTCCTTAGAAAATCCAAGAGATGGTGCTCATAGCTTCGGAAATTGTTTGTTTTTAGTAAGCATCATGACACATTAGACAGCTGTCTAAGTCTCAGTTACACTCGTTTTCGTGATCACGAAACTTTTCGCGCCTCAAACATACTTCGTCATTATTTTTCCGGTTGATGAGACCACCTTTTTTGGATAAGATTCACCGGAAGCAACCCAACGTTTTGATTTTTGATTAGTTTCCGGTACATAACGAAGAATCCAGATCTCGCCAATGGCCAAATTTCGCCAAATTTTAAGAATAGCCTGTTCTTTGTGTAAATATTTGAACAACATATACATGGAGTTTCAGGTTCATTGATACGTAACATTTTGAGATATTGCTTTTTGCAGTAATGGAAAATGTCGTTTTTAGACCCTTTCCAGAGAAATTCGTAATCGAGTAATATCAAAACAGTTGCAACTCAGTTTCTGAACAAGACCGAAACAAATTTCAGAGGGATCTTTAAAGATAAAAGATCGAGTTTTAATATGAGACCAAAAATAAAAAGAACGGATATCTTGACCAATAATTGTGATTTGAAGTTATATATATATGCTCTCACCTAAAAATTGCCCAGTTGAAACACTTTTTCCAGGGACCTAGTAAAAAATTTAATCGCAAGTGAGAGGAACACTGTGATTGAAAAAATGATAATTACTTAATATAAAAAACAATCTTAACTCAAATTCTTTTCAAGTAATTTGTTATGCTGATATCTCTAACACACATTTGTATAATTTTACTACGTTAAATTATTACAGCAGTTTTGTTCTTGAATATTTCAGAATCCCAGCCGAAAAATACGTAATAAATCTTGTTTTTATATTTTATAGACCTTCATAAACGCATGCGCACATGCGAAAACTATACTGGTAAGGGAAGTAATAGAAAACAAAAATAAAAAAGAAATTCAATTTCCGTAATTCGAATCTATGGCATAGAAAGAGAAAACGGGGTATGTTCGAAGCCATTGCAGAGTCACATCCGGTAATTCAAGGACTTTTGTGGGGGCTGTGGGGTCATAAAAGTGCCTTTCTTACCAAATCACTCGGAAAGGAACTGGAAATCCCGCTATAAAATTCGAGTTAACGTAATCTAAATTTAGCCTCGTGTTTTGTGGAAAAAATTCAATATGTTCCACTTTCCTCGCACATTCCTTCTTTTTCTTTTTTTTTACGTGGAAGTAGTGGATATTTTACAAATTTTTTTTCCCCTTCAAACGTTGTATTGGTTAACATTTGGTTTATAATATGTTAGTGTATAAAAACATATGTCTTTTTTAATGCTACACCCAGTAGATTTGTCACGACATAATATTCCTATTCGCCTTTTGTGCCATAGCTAAACTAAATATACTAACACTAAAGAGTCAATGAGTTATGCAAGAAGACGTTAGACAGATCTCGCATTCTATGTTTATTACACAATTTTCTACTAGTTATAACGACAAATGAACACCGGCTCTCCAAAGTAACGTCCTAGATATATCTGCCTGTCTCACTAATACCGATTTAAGGTTATCTTTCCACAACCTTCTCGGTTGAAGTTGGCTTGATTTTTGGTTTTTCCACGATTGCTCTCCCCCATAGCCACTCTTGATCTCGTCTACCACCTGTAAGGTGTATACTCAACGCTAGTAACACTCAACCTCTCTCGTGTGACTCTCGCTTCGCTTATATACTTTCTTATCTACAGCACTTCACTTTATTTCCACCTGCATCTAACTAATTAACATAATCATGCTTCATTTTGGTTGGGAAAAATTGTTATTTATAGCAATCAATATATATTTAAAGTCCCCAAGGTTAGTGAAGAGAAAACCGGGAATAGCCCAACGTCACAGCTTTCTTTCTTTCCTTTTTCTTAAAGGAAGTCCGTTTAGTTTTCAAGTCTTCAATTTTATTGGCATTATATTGGGCCAAGTAGCTCCTAAACACTACGTCCTTTATTGATATCATAGTGTATCTTGTTAATAACCTTTTCAAATGTATAACTGGGAAGTAGACGTAAATAGAAGCGAATAAAGGATATGTATTAGTTGTTGGAACAATCAAGAATCCCTTACACGTGTTCAGCCTATCGTGTTTCCCTGTAGGGTAGAGGATGGTTTCTTCAGGGTCCTAAATGCTTTACTCACGAAAAGAAAGTACATTCCTAGGTATATGATAGCGCGAGGGTTTCTACAAAACCTTATAAATGAAAGCGTTGGATAACTGACTAGAGGGAAAATGGCTGGCCTCATTGTCATAGGCATCAGCAAAGACTCTCCGGAAAAAGTTTGTTCAGGTCCAGAGACCAAGATTTCGAATCGACTCAAGGTCAATAGCCCTCCTCTACGGGGTGAAATACAATTTCTGAAAGTGGCTAAAACGACTTTCGCGCCCTAGTGATAAACCCCAGGATTTGAACACCAGAAGGCAGTGGAACTACTGACTTGCCTGTAACCTCGAGGCAAACTTGTATCAGTGTGTCTGTGACACCCGCTCATTAATTCCAACCAATGATGCATCGGCTGCACGCACGCGTCAAATATAGACCCTCTATCTCAACTATAGACTACCGATGACGTCAGTGAAAACTATACAAAATGACTGTCAATGCAACAAGGAGAGGATGTTTTCAATTGCAGTAAAGTCTTATAAAAACAACTTTCTGTGAAAGTAAAAGAAAAATAGGAAAATTCAGAAAGTCCCTCAACACTAATTAAGTCAGATTTCGGGAAAATTTAGGAACGGAAGTATTTCTTCCACTTTTTACCGTATTGTTCGAGTATTCTCCTCATATCACTTTTCTATCCCTGGGATAGACAAAAGAACTTGAGAATAACTGGAGAACGATTTGAAAACTTTTGGTTCATCAGTTTCCTTACAATCTTGCATTAAAATTCGGTTTTAAAGTAAATGCAGTTAAAATAATAATCAATCAAAAATCAGAATAAAATCACTGATAAAAGTATATATAATAATCCGTGGTCTAAAACGTATTTTAACAAATTCCTCATTGAATATTTATTAAACTTAAGCATGGGAAAATAAAAGTACGAGAGTCAGAAAAAAATGACCAGTCGAAAGAAGTTTCGTAACTTGTGGGAAAACCGCGGTCTTCTCGCCCCGTTCAGTGAATCCTTATCGCTTATTCTGGAGATAGTTTCGAGCATTTGGTTGCTTGCCAAAAGAAAAGTTACGCTTTCTGCCATTGGAAGTTATTCAAGATCGGAAATAAAACACGAAAAAACGATCCCACAAAGAACATTTACGAAAATGGCGAAGCACCGGCTCTCGAAGCGAAAACGTATGCTCGGAAATGGATGTTTGGACGCGATTCAAGAAAAAAATATGGGAAATTACGGTTATTTACTACGAAGTTTTGGGAATTTCGTTTTTATTTGCGCTAGCGTTTCTTATAAGAGATATGATGTATATAAAGTCGAGCTTAGAAATGGTGCTGCACTTGTTCACGCTAAGAATTCGGAAAACATTCGAAACGTTCTAGAATTTCTGCTGCTGTTCTATAAGCATTTTTCTTATAGTAAAAATAAAGTGGCCACAGTTATGGATTCCGTCGAATCCTGATTCCACTAAAGACTCGCCGTGCAGAAGTATTTCTGCTCTTTAACCCGTTCACTACCAGCGTATCACATTTGATACACTCGCGGTGGCTCTCCTATGTCCAGTGTATCACAATAGATACGCTCCGGAATGCCTTCCGCAGACCAGCGTATCAATAGTGATACGCTTAAAGAGAACGTTTTATTTGATTTTTTTAATATTACTAGAGGGTGTTACATTACCACAAAATCTATATAGATAGGTTATTTGGTATGTTAACTTTGGTTATATGGGCTTGGATTTCACTTCTGGCCACTAGGAGGCGGGTCATTGTTAAAAGTTCGTGTGGGGGCGCGGCTCTTTAAATGTAATGATATGATTTAAAGGGTGCAATTGCTTTCAATTTACTTTTTTCTTTCTTGCTTGCTTCTTAGAAGTTCGAAGGAGAATTTATGGCCCTTTATGGGGGTTAGGGCTTTAGGTAGTAGATGCTCTCAGCTGTTCATTTCATTCGGTCAGTTTTTATTTGTAGCGACAGTCATGACGAAAAGAAAGTATTTATCTGATATTGATATTTGCGAAATAATGAATGAATCCGATAGTAATGTTAGCGAAAATAATCCAAATCTGTACATAGGCATTAAAGTAAAAAAAAAAAAAAAAAAGAGCTAAGATGTGCCCGTTTCTCAAAATCTTGCGTGAAGCGTCAGAATATGTGTGTAAGACATATGACGTTTGACTATCATTGTTTTTTTTATAAATATACCATACAGCAAAATAAGATTTATCTTTTATATCTATGTATTCCATATAATGGTACATCATTACACCACGACATTTATGTAACACATGTTTGTGTTTTCTTAAAAGTATGATTTTTTTATGTAATTTTATGTAAAAAACATTCAATTTTCTATTAAAACTTTTTTTCTTCTTTTGCATATATCAGGTTTAAAGCATTTTAAATAAGACATGTAAATACCAAAATATTTTAATGAACAGCCGATTTTAGAGGAATTTTTTTTCACGAATTAGGCTTAGTATCTAAAATCGTCTGGGCACAGAGTGACACTCCGCGGTGAGAAGTCGCAGGCCCCGAGAAGCATTTCTTTTTTCTCACTCCGGTAGCGAAAGGGTTAAATCTTTAGAGCCTAAATCATCACATTAGGCTGATATGGAAGTTCGAACAGTTGATTGTGTCTTCTCACAGATACCTACTTGACTGAGTCTCAAAATATTGAGGTTCATCCCCAATAGCCCTTGGTTGCTTCTATGTGAGATATTAACGCACAATCAGTTAACTTTTTGGACCCCAAATGGCTGGTAGACGGGAGCCTTAAGGTTCTATTTGTCAATCAAGGTGTTATACAGCAATACCAAAGTCTCAAATTGGAAGTTTATAGAGTCACATTTCATTTCATTTACTATAACTCTTCTTTTTTAATTTATAACACTTCCATTTCGCTTAGGATTAATCAATAGAGCTCGAAATCGGTATATCCGAAAAGTTTTTGTATACGAGGGTATATCATAAAATTGAAATTATTGCTAAGAAGCAATTGAGATACCTAAATGAGATTTATTGCGAGAATTAATTGATTCTTATTTACATAATGTGATAAGTTACAGCTATCGACGTTGATTTGTTTGGTATCAGAAGGTCATATATTGAAGTTACCAGCAATATAAAGAAGATACGAGTTCAAATTGCCGAGTTCTGTAAACGGACTTCGAAAGATAAGGAAACGCTGGGAGAAATGTATAACTCTGAAAGGAGACTATGTAGAGAAGTCTTCAAAACAATAAGTTTATATTAAATATCTGTCTAGATTATTTCTAGTCATAATTTGAATTTACGATATTTAGGCATATTAAAGAAAACTTTTCTGCCATCAACGACTTCCTGAATCTAAACAAATCGACTTTTACTGAGTATCAATTAATGCGCGGAACAAGTATTATCAATATATCTCGGTTATCTCTAAATGCAACAGTTCAACATCAAAACACAATTTTTGGTCAAGATATCCTTTTTTTTAAAATATTTTTTGAAGTTATACTAAAATTCAATCTTGATTTTTTTTTAAATATATATGACTCTCAAGCTCATTATTAATTTATTAATTGCGCTTTTAATAATATTGCGAAACTAGTTCCTCATTTGCTTTATAGCTGGCACCACGAATCAGAATCATGAGTTAGCTCACGCAGCACCCTCTATTTTAGAACAAAACCGCAGAGCACATCACTCTCTACCTCTCTCCTCTTCTCTCTTTATCTTCCACATTTATCTCATCAGCACTAGATCATTGCTTCGCTCCTGTCCTACTCCGAACGCCCGAGTGCGTTCAACGCTCCGAACGCCAGAATGCGTGTGGATTGCCATCTACAGTATTTGGAGAACTAGTTCCCTGAACAGAAATGTCTTTGTAAATAGAAACTCTGTATTTACCATTAATTCAACAACTAATAAGTAAATAGAATAAGTCCAATTGCTACTTCATCTGTCACCCAAGTAGACTCTCTTTAGGCCTCTAAAGACACTACCATCAACCAACCTAGAGAGAGAGAGAGTTTTCCAGCTAATTATCAAATAATTAATTTTATAACTGTAAAACCAGTTCCACAGTTATTCGATAGATGGCACCACGAATCGGCGTCATGTGATAGCTCGTGCAGCGCTACCTATCCCTGAACAAAACTGAGAGACATTTCGTTCTTTCTCTCTTTCCTCTACTTTCCGCTTCTCTTCTCCTCCGCATTTTCCTCGTTGAAGGTGAACTCCGTACGCCAGAGCGCGTTCCAACGCCCATCACCGATATGGGATAAGATTAAATTAGACTGCTATCTATCTGTCTCAGAAGAACTGTTTACTCCTTATAGAGATAACATATATATAGATTAATGTGTATATATTTCCCCTTCATCCCTCTCTTCTAATAAACGAAGTAAAACAAGTTGAGCCTCATCATTGAATTCCTACGAAATCATCATAGAATCTGGTAAGGGAATTACTCCCCTAGACAAGCCAGTCCTTTGCGTAATAGCAAACCTATTTAGATTCGAGTTGTACAATCTCATCACCCCCCGTTCTATATATATATATAGTACTAATGTTTGTATATTGCAATAAAGTTAAAATAAAAATTTATTTTTACAGGAAATTTCATTGTTCGGAACTCGAACTACCATAATTTCCAACGGAAGGGCTATAGTATCAAAATAACACTCTATTTCTTAAAAAAGGTTATTAAATTATTCGATTTACGAAATGTCAAAATTTTTATTTTCTTTGAGTCACCGTCTTTTGTGGACAGTTTTAACTTTCGCTTATATTTGTATAAAATGCCCTTTTGACAATAGCAATAGACACTAATCAAACATTTATTGAGTGCTTTTGTAATTTTGAAGCCCTTTGTGGTCTAAAATATGCATTAGTTGGCAAAATTTATGCTAATTCAAGAAAATTACTTCGAAGGTGTATTGTTATCTAAAAATAATTTAAACTTTACGAAATCTATTTGCGTAAGAGTGTAAATGAAATGAAAAAAATTTAAGCACTTGCCATCGCGCCCAATACATGACAACTTTCAACTTTTCGTGTGTAGATATTTGTTTTCTTTGTCTCGAAAACTTTTGTTGACTTGCTGTAAATGCGCACTACGTTCAAAAAGAGTAAAGATTTACTTCGAAAAATGTCATAAAATATTTCATAAACCCAAGATATTTATACATTCAAACAATTCTATTCTGAATACAGGTCATTGAGGTGAAAGAAGTTTCCAACACGAAGATACAATGAAACTGAAAGTCAGACAAAGAATAAAACTATATTTCATTTACATTTCCAGTTGAAATAATCTACATTCTAAAATTTTTCAATATGTTTATTCATTTCAGATGATGTTGAAGAAAATTTATTTACCCACCATAAATTCTTGACGTAACTCTGTGAAATAGGAATTTTTCTGAAAACAAAAATGGAAAACACTGAAAGTGACGTTCACGTACTATTGCTTTTCTATGGAATTCCCCTCTCATAAATTACAAAATGAAACAAATAGTTCCTTCGTTGCCAACAGTAACGGAAAAGTTACTGATCATAGCATGAGTGGTTACCATGGCAACGGGTCGGCCTGCTTACTAAGATGTTGTGGATGGGAAATATAAAGTTAGCATGACGCAGTAATTTCTCTCTTTTTTTTATTTCCTGCTGTGAAACCTTTTTGCTATTTTGTGTTCATTTACTTTTCCCGCTACTGTTGCCTTTCATGCAGGTGCATATGGTTAATTCAGAAAATAATTTGCTTTAATTAAATGGAATGACGGAAAATTTAAGATAACCGTACACATCCGAAGAAAGATTTTTGAATGTTCGTAAAATTTACCTGAAAATACATATTCCATAACCTTATGGAACTTCAAAATTACAAAAACACCGAAGAAAAATTTTTTGTTAGTGTCTATTGCTACCATTAAAAGAGCATTTTATGCAAATACTAGCAAAAAATAAGGCTTTCCGGCAAAACATGGTAACTCGAAAGAAAATAAATATATTGACATTTTGCAAATTGAATATTACAGAATATAACCTTATCTAGATAAGGAACAGACTATTATTTTGATGAAATAGCCCTTACGTAGGAAGCTATCGTAGTTCGATATTTTTTCAAATGTTATCGAAATTTTCCATTTATCGCAATACAAAAAAAATCTATTCAATAAATCCTAAGAGCCTATTCTATATATAATTATTTGAATATATATATATATATATATATATATATATATATA